>CM070713.1:63312628-63676863 GCA_036346275.1 Otatea glauca | reverse complement strand
TACTTTTGCTTCATAGACAACCAAGGAGGAAGTTTGTAGATACAGAGATTCACGGGCCAAGTGCTATGTCGGCTAGTCATATTACCGAAATAATTCATTCCATCTATACTCAATCTAAACCTTATATTCCTCTGTTCTGCACCGGATTCTGCAAACCTCCTATCGATGTTTCTCCACTGGAAAGAATCAGCAGGGCGTCTTAGCATCTCATCATTATTACGCTCCTCCGAGTGCAAACGCAATAGTTTTGCCTCTCTTGGGTTGGCAAATAAACACTTCAAACGGGGAATTACAGGAAAATACTATACCACCTTAGCAAGAGGTCCTTTCATCACCTCAATGCACTCGTTGTCGTCGTCTGGTTAATTCTTACGCTTGTACTGGGATGTGTTACACACCGGACATACATGCAAGTTTGCGCACTCTTTACGGTAGAGGATACAGTTGATCAGACATTCATGTATTCTTTCTACTTCCATTCCTAGGGGACAAAGAACATTCTTTGTAGGTTGTTGTCAGCAACTCATTTCCCTCTAGAAGCATGTTTGCTAATAGACCTTTCTGCGCCGTGAAACTCTTGTCGGACCAACCGTTACTTGCCTTCAATTTCAGCAGTTCAAGCACAGACGACAACCTTGTGTATTTTGACTTGCACCCGGGAACAAATGTTTCTCTGAGTCATCCATCAAGCCTCGGAATTTACCATACTCTCCCTCATCACGGTTCCCTTCTGCATCGCGCAGCATTTGATGCAGATTGTCATCGTGCAATATGTCCTCAACGGAAGCACAATCGATGTCATCATCCGGTATATCGTTGACTTCATCAGCGATGTTAGTACTGTCTGCTTCCTGTATAATCTGCTCTTCACCGTGATTGGTCCAACATGTATACCCCTTAGAAACCCTGTAGATTCAAGTGTGCTTCGATCTGGGCTGAATTGCCAAACATCCTTAGATTATCGCAGTAAATGCATAGACAAGACATAAATTGGACCCCCTTATTAAGCATATTCTCCTTTGGAGCTCTTCTAAAAGCAGAGACGTCATTAATGTACTCAGCACTCACACGGTTCACAACGTACATACAGCTTCGGTCCATCTATGTACGCTACGTATATAACAATAAGTGTTAAATAATGAAGTAAACTAGGAGTGCGCATGCACACATTCTTAAATTGGAGCACAAATTAATAAGCTAAACCTTACCTTAAATCATAAACCATGCTAGATCTAAAAAACAAACGGACCTACAATCTACATATAAGCTACATTTAAACTTACCAAACTAGCTTCTTAATTGGATAACAGAGAAAAAATGGATCTTTATGTAAGCTACATTTGAACTTAGCATCTTCAATTCTCTCTTTACATAACTAGCTACATCTCGAATATAATGCAATTAGAACCATTTACTACTTTAGATCACAAAGAACAAATGAATCTACACCAAGCTAGATCTAAACCATCTTCAATTCCCTCTTTACCAAGCTAGATTTTGAATATAATGAAATTAGAACCAATTGCTAACCTTAGATCACCAATAGCAAAAAGATCTAGAACCACTCTTCTAAATTCATGATCTCTTTTCACTAGATTGCCTCTCAATCGCAGCCACCTCAAAATAGCTCGGGAAACCCTAAAACACTAAGTGGGTCGGGGCTCTTTGTATTTGTTTCTAGAAAATTCTCATCGTAGACGATTTTAGCCAAGAACCGTCAGTGTTGACTACCATTCATATCACTGACGGTTTTTGGCTAAAAGTGTCGGTGATAAGAATTCACATCACTACCGTTTGTGATATAAATTGTAGCCATCACTGACAGTTCTTGGCTAAAACCGTCTCTGATGATGCTTACATCACTGATGGTTTTAGACAAAAACCAGTGATGTGAATGGTAGTCATTTCACATCACTGACGGTTTTTGGCTAAAAGTGTCAGTGATAAGAATTCACATCACTACCGTTTGTGATATGAATGGTAGCCATCACTGACAGTTTTTGGCTAAACCGTCTCTGATGATGCTCACATCACTGATGGTTTTAGCCAAAAACCAGTGATGTGAATGGTAGTCATCTGACGGTTTTAGCCAAGAACCGTCAATGATGTCAATGGTAGTCATCTCTGACGGTTTTGGGCTAAACTCGTCAGTGATGATCAACTATCGCAGAAGATTTTTTAAAATCATCAGTGATGATGGGTCTAATATAAGTTTTTTTGTAGCAGTGTCAAAATAAGAACACAAAATGACTGTTAATGCTTTCTTCTTCACCGTTGAAGAAAATGAAGAGATTAAAGCAAAAAAAAAAGCTATGCAACGAATCATGGTTTTTCCTTACCATCATTGATTGGTCCCGTTTGGAATGCTGGATTTTCGGAGGAATTTTAGATGATTTAATCATTGTTCATAAAAAACTCATATAATAAACTTGTAAAAATATTAATATGTTTTAAACGGATCCTTAATTTATGTAGCAAAGTAACTAGCCTTTTTTTCTACAATCACATGGTGTCGATGATGGAGACCTATTATCCCCTATCGAACTTACATGAAAATAAAATAAGAGAGCACAATCAAATATAGACTTTATTGCTATGGACAAAAAGAGAGTTACAACAATCAAATAGAGACTTTATTGCTATGTTTTGGGGCATGCAGGTCACCATATTTATGTTTATCTAAGATATGGCAGTTAATGCCGCTAAAGACATCTTTTTGTCCTTAAACATGTGTCTTTGTTTAGTCTTAAACCGTCGTGTCCCTTGGCCAACTGTCATAAGTTATCAGCTACGCCAATAACCACTCTCATATTCATCACATGAGAAACTACCATATCTCCTTACCAGTTTACTTAGTTCAGGCTTACAAAACCATATGACTGATCATCGTTTCCCATGTCTCTTGGTTATAATCAATCGTTATTAGCCTCCGACAAGTTTAACGCTAAAGGGATAGGATTTACTTTGAAACATGGTCATAGGCCAAACCGTTTAAGTAGGCTATTACTATGTAGGTCTATTTTCTATAGAAAAATATAAATCCGATCAAGAATCCTCGTTATTCGGTTGTTCTTATAAAAGGATAGAATTATACTTGCTTGGGATCGAAACAAACCTTTTGTTTATTTTTGTTCACAACGTGGGACCTTTAGTTAAAAAGTGATGGTACACAAAATGCCGCGGCGGTATAGTAGACTGAATCGGCCGTTAGTTGGTCGTTAGAATGGGGCCCACACGTAGGCTAGATGGCCCAAATCTGCGCCTCGTGGGGATGAGGGGTTGTCAGTTGGTGTTTGATCCAAGACACGTGTATGTAGGGTAGTTTTTTCGAAAGAATTGTATGTAGGGTACTTGTTTCGTAAGTTCTAGCACATGGATTCCTTTATGTTCTCCGTTTTTTCTTCTATTCGATGTTGTAATACTCCATCTATTTAAAAATATAATAGGCATTTTGACTTTACATCAGAATTAAGGTTAGAGTAAAATTAAAAAAGTTACGAGTGAAAATAACTTAGATGGTTTCACTAATTAACTTAGAAGATAAGAGATAATAGTTTGTGTGTGGTGGTAATAAATAAATATATATAGTTGAGAAAGAATAAATAGAGGTATAATAGGAAAGACTCATTAAATCTACACGTAAAATTTATATTTTTAAATAATATTATTTATACTATATGACTTATATTTCTAAATGGAGGAGGTAGCATAGTGTAGCAGCGTACCGGCCGATTAGTGACTGACATTTAGGAAGCACGTTGATTTTAAGCGGTCTAATACGAATCATGATGGCATCCGCGATTCTAGGCGTCTCCTAAATATGAGTTCGACTGTGTGTGCATATGGTACGTGCGCGTGTACATCCGGTGTTGTAACTCAAAAATAGCATTTGATATGTATTGAGCTAAACATCACCGTGAGTCCACGGCTGACTAGTCGCATCAGACGGCCAATTAGACGAGGTTATAAAAGTTTATAGTTTACATGATATTGTTAAAAAATATAAAGCGTGTAGGTAGATTTAACGAGCCTTTTCATCTATACCTCTATTTATTCTCTCTCAATCATATGCATTTATTCATTACCACCTACACAAAGTATTATCTCTTATCTTCCAAGATAATTAAAAGGGATATGTAAGTCATTTTCTCTCATATCTTTTTCAATTTCACCGCAATCTTAATCTTTGTGCCAAATCAAAATATGTCTTATATTTATCAACGAAGGGAGTACTTCTCCGATCACAAATAATTATTGTTTTGGATATAAATCCGATCAAACTTTAAAATTGTTAACTATTAGTATCTTTTAAAATATTTAAATTAAATATATAAAAACTATATATATATATATGTAAATTTGTCTTTAAAAAGTACTCAATAGATATGGGTCGCCTTGGATTTCTTCGTGGAACACGAGGCAAGAACCAATGCCAACAGTGAGCGATGCAACCTCCGGCCGCCTCCTAATTGCCCCTTGTCCGAGCCGTGAATCGAGGAATCGGGGATCCCCTCTATCTCGCCACTGGCGCCGGGACATGGAGCACGTGTAAGCTCCCACCGACAGCATCAGACGGCTAACTCAAGCTCGCCCGCTCGTCGTCGCACGCCACCCGAAATCCGGGCCGAAAGTTCTCTCCTCGTGGTTTCACGCCATGCCGCCGTACTCCCCAGCATGCGTGCTTAATTTTGTTTTCCCTTTCCTCGCGGCGTCGTCGCCCAAAACGAAGCGTTCTTCGCCGTGGACAAAAAGCCTCTACGTCCTGCTGACTTCCTGCTGGTGGGTGCAGGCGCCCACGCACGATGCCTGTTTCCTCCATAATGAACGGGTGAAACGAACGTACTGCAGATTGGTGAGCGTAGGACGTAGTACTACATGTACATGTAATGTATGGTGCCCTGCCGACGGTTTTTGTTTGATGAAATTCTTCTCTGAAATTATTGGGTATTGACCGCAAGTTGATATATACACAAGCTTCTTCGATTCTGAATTCTGATTCGTGGTTGATGCTTCGATTGTTGAGAGCTAATCATGGAGGTCGGAATTGAGATGGAAAGCAGTACGAAAAGAGCTGAGGAATCAGTTCCAGACACGAGATATGTATATTTACTTGCATCAGGGTATCTTCTTCTGGTAAGAGCGAAATATAGATTTGGAATTTTGAACCCAACAGCTACTTGCTAGATGCCTTTCCAGTTCTATGCAAATAGCATTACACTTGGTACGCCGTTATCCATCACAAGTAATTAGTGTTTATAAGCGGTGGTGGAGCCTAACGACCCCCATTTTTTACATACTTGCAAAAATAGAAATCTAATGTGTATTTCCGTACTAGTCCCATGATCAGTAGCTAGTACGCACATACACCAATCGGAATCACAACCATACCACAAATATTATTAAGCGGAAGCTATTACATAAAAAAAGCTCTTACAAATCAGAGATAAAGCAGCAAAAGAAGCAAAGTCTTGTAGTGTGCCCATCCAACACCCGCAGGCAACCGACAAGGCATAAATCCCTAGAAAGATTCGACGAAGAGAAAACCCGCAACCTGCGACGAAAGGAACCTTCGAAGCTCGACAACTTAACCACCTAAAAACCACATATAAACAAGGGTGAGTACATTCGTATTCCGCAAGACTTGAGCAAAGCCTATAATATATGCAGGCCATTTCAAAGGAGGCTACTACAGTTAATTTGCATAAAGCATAATTGACATTGTGAAATAAGTTATTTGCAAACGGAATTTGTAAAAGCATAATTGACTGATATGAAATAAGTAAAGCATAAGTAATATATTCACAACCCATCGTGAATATCGAATAATCCAGAAATGGAATCCATCAATGTCGATCCTTTGACATGAAAATAAAAGCTGCTAAACAAGTTCCAATCCACAACCCATTTTAGAAAATTAAACATTTAACTAGTGCAAGTTCCCCAAGTTTCCCATGACCGAGGGGACGGCTAATCGATTAGATTTACACTCTGCAGAGGTGTACAACTTTACCCACAAGTCATGACCTTTTCTTTTTGCCGCGAGTTTCACGCACCTTTGGCGTGTGGCCAGAATGTTCATGACGAAAACCTTTACATTATCTAATTTAACTTTGCACCAGCACCGGGACGATAAAACCCACGCTATAGCTGGGAGAACTCAGAGCATAGGAATGTTGGAACTCCCCATAGACGTGGCGCACACCGTTATATTGGTAAGTGTTGTTCCCAACACCTCGGTGTGGGCACCCGTGAGAGCAAACCCGAAAGGAAAGCCCGTACTACTTGACCTACCAATGTGCAAAGTTAAACTAGATAACTTAATTGGTTTAAGGAAGCCCCATAACAACACTTGTGGTTTGCACAAATTATCTCGGATCATACAACACTGAGTTAGGTCCTTAAATTGACACGGGCGATACTCCACCCTAACTACGTGCAAATCCCTCTGCACCTCCGGCTATTGCCAATAATCGCCCGCATCAAAACCATAGTTTTGTTTTGGGTTTTTAATCAAAATACCCATATCCAACAGCTATAATGACAACATTTTCCATTTCTCCAGGAACACATTTTGATCTGATCATCATTATCATTTGATCTAAAAGCATGGCTAAGCATGGATAAAAGTATTCGCATATACCCATGGCGACATTTAGTAATTGTCTAAGCTTAATCTAAGGTTATCAAGGTTCACATATTCATACTTATCAAGGAAGTTTCATGAGACAACAGGCATAATTACCCGTACCACAAAATAGCAATTTACAGAAAGTAAACGTATGCATGAAACATTTTAATAAACAATGCAAATTAAATTCTGGGATCAAGATGGTCAAAGGGGGTGCTTGCCTTGCTTATATATCGTTTACGTCGAAGACGCGATCACGGCTGACGGAGGCAACGATGGAGGAAGGGACGTCGAATTCTACACGTCGATCGATCGAAAAATATAGCAAATAATAAACTTCAATAAGGGCGAAAAGAAGATAGACAGAAAATCAAATAAAGATTCATTGCAGAAAACAGGAACACTTAGGGTTTGAATTATTTAAACAATTGCTTTATCCTTAAACTTAATGACTTAATGACAAACAAAACAGGGTTTTCTTTTACAGATTATCTAATCTTGAATTACGAATTCAAGAGGCTAAAATTATGAATTTTAGTGTTTAAAACTTCGAATTATAGATGCTAAAATTATTTGGATTAAAAGAAGTAAAACACAAATTAAAGCGGTTATGCTAATAGCACTTAGCCTTAAGATTTTGCATAAATAGGTTTTAAATAAGTTATAACTGGTAGTTAGCTAATTAGATTTATTTATAGTTTTTAAGAAGGTTCTGGTGATACAATATATTAAGTACAAATTCCTTATTACAAGGTTCACTAATTCTTATTGAGACAAGGTTCATTAAACATAAAACGAAGGGTTATTTGACTACTAAAGTTTATATGTAAAACATGATGAAATGAGGTTATTTCTTCGGAACTAAATAGCATATACTTTGAAGAACATATCTAGACTGATTTTATACATTTTAGCTTTTAGACGAGATATTATTTTCTTAGTTGAAAATGCTTAGGTGATATAAAAGGTTACGACAATCATACTTTTTAGGGGTATTCAACTAGCAGGATTTAGTTGAAAAGTAAGTTATAAATAAAGTATTTTTCTAGAATATGATAGACCATATCATAAATATCATTTCTAAACAAATTTCCATAATATTTGCATTTAGACGAGAGGTTCTCTGAGTTGTGAAAAGCTTGATGGTTCAATTTACTACTCGTTAAGGATTCAATTTTTGATACAAGATTGCGGCTATACCGCCTAGGATAATCTACTCATTTTTCAGGTATTAATAGGGCATGACTCTAGAAATAATTTAAAGCTAGTTTCGCGACAATTGGCTTTTATCCGAAATGTTTTTCCTATATACGATCATTAGGGTCTATCGTTATTTTATTTCATCCTTGCACAAACATAAGGTATTTTTGTCTTCACAGTAGGGGTACTATTTTTCAGGGCTATAGGATTTGGTTTTATCAAATTCAGAGTTTATTTACGAAAGTTACAACTATTCCAATTATGCAAGCATTTACATTTTGACTATTAATCATTTACTGTTTTATGTAGTAAACTTTAAATATTATTTTATATCTGGAAACCTTATACTGCCAAAGGTATAATAAAACTGGTTTGGCGATCATTTGAATTCATTTGACCCATATTCTAACATGTTCAACTTTCTATCCACATACATATACACATTTTATATTTAAGCTATATCATTCTTTTCAAGTTAATTCAAATCAAGTTCATTTATTAAATATTTTGGCAAACTAAGGTATCCTACTGCCATGCTAATATTTAGAAGCTAAATTTTACTTATTCCATATTTCTTTTATTCAAATTATGTATATTGGAATTTCTAGTGTATTGAAAACAATCTTTAATAGAAAGTATTTCAAACAATAATAAAATTTAAATGTTTTTTTATATATTTGAACTTCTGGAAACATGAGCATTTCACTCAAATTAGTTTCATTCCATTCCAAGTTTGTTTACAACTTTTTAATATGTAGCATTTCTTTAGCCTTTTCTTTAAATTTGAATTTCAAATTTATCCAGTGAACATTTTCAAAATTTTATCTCATATTATGACTTTAATTGATTTTAAATGAATATAGAAATTGATTTCACTCAATTCGGAGTTATAATGCAAAAGTTATGAGCATTTGAATCATCTCGGTTTCTAGAAATTAAACTGAAATTCGAAAAATACGTTTTCGGAACTGGAAGGCGCCTTTTACCACTGCACTGAGGACGCTTTGTTCGGCTGACAGAGAGGGCCCGTGGGGCAGCGACACCGAGCAGAGGAGGTGGCTAGGGCTCAACGGCGACGGAGCTCCGGCGAATTTCCGGCCGAATGGGTGGCACGGCAGGCTCCAGAGGGACGTTGCGCACACGGGAGTGAGGTCACCCACCGGCGGGGACGGCCGGAGCGGCCTGCCACCGACGGCCTGCGGCGGAAGGAGAAGGAGCTCGTCGGAGGAGAAGAGCAGTACTTCCCCGGCCGAATGGGTAGCGTTTCAAGCATCCATGAGGCTAGAGCGCTCCATTTTGCCGGTTGGTAAGGCGAAAAAGGGTCAGGAAGTGCACACCGTGTGACCGGAGTTGGAGAAGAAGGGCGAAGGGTGCGGCGGAGCTACGGCAAGGAGAAGCTGGAATTGGCGAGCGGGTTGAGTTCGGTGATGCTCCTAGATGCTCTAGATGGGAGTAATTGGAATGGGGTGCGCTGGATTGGTGAAATTTGAGTTCCCCCTTTTTCGGTTTCGAAGAAATGAGAAGCACTGAGTATTTGACTTAGGTGCTTGGCTCAGGGAGAAGGTGAAGAAATGAGGGCCTCAGTGCGACGCTACACGAGTATTTATAGCCGGCAAATGATGGATTCACAGGGTTTGAACATGGGGAAGGAATGCGGCTCGGTTTGGCGCTTGCGCAATGAAGTGGAGCACGTCTTCCGCCGGCAAGGAAACGACGGGAGGAGGACAGGGTATGGTGCACGGAGACCAAGGGCAGGCGTGGCTTGGTCGGCAGGAGTGGCGCGAAGATGCGTTGAATTGGGCGAAGGCGACGTGAAGGCTCGGGAGAGTTCTTCGCGTCTGTCTCGGGCGAGAGGGGAGGAAGAGGGAGGCTGTGGAGTCAGGGATTGACGAGTGGGTCCAGGGGCCACCGATCAGTGGGAGGAGATGTTTTCCGTTGCTTCGCCGAACGGTTACGGCAAACAGGGGTGGCCCACCTGTCGGCGAGAGGAGGCGAGTCAGAGCGATAAGCTTCAGCTGGACAGCTCCATGTGACCATTAAAATGGCTATCAAATCACCGTTTAATTTTGTGAAACTTTTTGACCGAATTCCACTGGTAGTTTTTAACCTTCAGTAAAAATTTTGTACCAAAATATATTACAATTAATTAAATAAAACTCTGACACTGTACGTCTATCAAAATTTCCATTTCGAGTTTTTATTTATTTAAAGGTACAAACCGTATTATTTATTTTTGAAAATTTTATGAGGGGTTTTATATAGGTCAAGGATGTCTATGTAAAATTTTCAAGTCAAAATATCAATTATATATTTTATAAAAATTCTGACATTAGGATTTCTAGTTTTTAATTGTTTATGTTTTTGAATTTTTAGAAGGCTTTGCCCACATGATCAAATCCTGATATTTTTAACAGATGTAGTTTTTAGACTGAGGGTGTTTTACTAATTTTTCCAGATCCAGATAAACTTCGAATAATTTTCATTAATTCTGGCTTGCACTGTTTTTAGTCAAAAATAGGTGTCATTCATTTATTTACCCACTTTTCTGAGCATAAAATTTTACTTGTTGATTTTAATGACTTACCAGAGTGGTTAGGGTTCTATGGTAATTTTTCCAAATTTTTATTTTTACCATTTTAGCTTTTTACCATTATCCATTCCTTTAATTCTAGTTGATTGATTTTTCATTCAATACAAAATTCAAAGAAAATCCAAATAAATTCCATTCATGTCAAGAAAATCAGAAATAATGATATTCAAATTCAAAATATAAGTTTTTATATTTTTTCCATTTTTCGGGATGTTACATTACGTACAGGCTCCTTCAGGCTTAGGACGTGGAATAGAAGTGGGCTATAATTATAGTTTTTTTAATTGCGCCAACCGGGTCTTCAACTCGAGACCTCTTGACTCTGATACCATATTGAGTTGCATGCACCAGTCAGTTCACCCAAAAGCTTAAGCTTATGAGGAAAGGTGGACAATTCACTTATACTTCAACACACACTTCACACGTATATCTCTATAGTCTTTTACGATGATTCCGTCGTAAGATCATAAATCTAACACATATATTTGAAATTTACTAAAAGTATAATACAAATAGTTCTAAGATTTTAAAAATCTCAATCCACTAAAATTGAAACCAATTCAAATTCAACTTGGTTTATCGGAGAGTTGAACCTGTATCACTTCTCAAATTTTTAGAGGTGCTGGTGACACCAGCACCCACTTAGTACTGCCCATGTTTATAAGTATAACATGCACTACTTTTTTCGATTACAAGGAAGACGTACATGTATGCACGTATGCATATTGCCATGCCCAAACCCCACCTGCATGGATAAGGTTCATGTGCAGTTTTTACGGGGACCGCAAGTTCAACAGTCCCCAAAGCTTATGATCGTCCGATCGAGTGAACAAACGGTCTAGATTTCTCGATGATACTTTGAAATAGTAATTGATACAGTAAAAAAAATCACTACAGTATTCTTAAACAATACTCTCAAGAAAATATTTACTACCTTTTTAATCCAATGGTCCCAACAGGAACTGGATCTCTGTCCCACCAGCACATGTTCTACCATGCCGAAACCGGCCAAACTGCCACCACCGCATCCCTAAACCATCACCACCACAGCAATGTGTTGTCCATTCCCCAGCTCTTTTTCCCAGAAAGAGAATTTCGATTTCCCTCTTTACTAAAAAGGGAAGCCTTCATCTTATGTATACTACTAGACATGTGGGCACGGTGCACGCCGCACCAGCCGTAATGCATCCAGCGGGTGAAAATCGTATGGGAAAAGCTATCTCGGATGTAATTCCGAAATTTTCAAAGGGGTTGTGGAGGGGAAAAATGAAATTTCGGAATTTTTCAAGGTCTTTCCTAAAAAAAAGAGATCTCTATGTAATTTAAAGAAATCCTCGGAGTCTCTTCGCAAATTTGGTGTCCAGTGGGTGAAAATCGCATCGGGAAACTCCAGGATTTTCGGGGAGGCTGTGGAGGGGGAAAACAATTTTTTGGTATTTTACACGGACTTTTAGAAAAAAAAAACAAATTTTGGGGTTTTTTAGGGCCTCTCTGTAAAAAAAGACCTGCATGAAATTTAGAAAATTCCTGAGGTCTTTTTGCAAATCTCGTTTTTTAGGGCCTTGTTGCCAAAAACAGGACCTGTATGTAATTTCAAAAATTCATGGGGGGCTTTTTGAAAAAAATACACGCCGCTCGTCGCTCGTGAGCTAGGGTGCGCGGCCGCACCACGTGTCGCTCTGGGAAACAGCCGAGCGGTCAACACGTGCGCGAGTGAGCGGACTCGAAGCCGCGTCACTACCGCGGGCGCGAGAGGGCTTACCGCTGCATCGCGCGGCTGCTAGGGTTTAACCGGAGTAACTAACTATTTGAGGTGTATTAACCGGTTAGCAACGTGGGCGACGTGGCTCACGCGCGTGCGAGCCGTACGCACGGCGCTCCGGTTCGCTGTTTGCACACGCGACGCGACGTGGACGCAGCGAGAGGCGACGAAATCTTCCTAGCTTAATATACGGAGTATACATTATAGTGGAGAGGATTGCTGAGCGACGGGCACCTCCACGTCACCCTCCCTCGTCAAAAGCTCCTCCGAAAAATTCAAAATTACGTTTGGGTCCTTCTATCGGTTTTGAACAGAAAAGACTCGAAAAACCAAAAATATATTTATGTCCCTCTGCGGTTTACATTCAGGTCCTTTCGACGGTTTTTAACACAATAGACCCAAAGAAAAATAGAATACTATACATTATAGTGGAGAGGATTGCTGAGCGACAGGCGCCTCCACGTCATCCTCCCTCGCGAAAAGCTCCTCCAAAATTCAAAATTACGTTTGGGTCCTTCTGTCGGTTTTGAACAGAAAGGACCCGAAAAAACCAAAATTATATTTATGTCCCTCTGCAGTTTATGTTTAGGTCCTCCTGACGGTTTTTAACAAAATGGACCCGAAGAAAAATAGAATTGCGTTTAGATCCCGAGAAATCGTTTTTTGCAGGCTTGACTCAAAGAGAAATTACGTTTAGATCCCTCCGTGGTTTTTTCCAAAAAAACAAAAAACACAGATTCGCCGACGATTTATGGCGGTCTAAGAAATCACCGACGGGTCCTAACGACTCATTTAAAAAAAGAAAATTAGAATTACGTAAAAAAAATGGAAATATGTTTGTTTTCTCTCGAAAATAGAAACCACAGATTCACCGACGGTTTATAGAAGTCCACAAATTCGCCGACGGGTCCTAATAACTCATTTTTTTAGAAAAACACAATAAAAACCAGAATTACGCTACAAACAAAAATACATTTAGGTCCCTCTGCATTTTTCTAAAAAAAGCACAGATTCATCGATGGCTCCTAGCAATCCGCAAATTTGTCGACAGCTTCTAGCAGCCCATTTTTTAAAAAATAAACCAAGAAAACCAAAGTTACGTAATTTTTTTACAAAAATATCCGTCAGACCAAATTTTGCACTACGCAAAGATCGTGCGTAACCGAATTTCCCAAATTTTGCATTACAGAAGCGTCACAAGGCCTTTTAAATTTTGCACGACGCAAAGATCACACGTGGTCTCGCTAGTTCTCCACACCATTTTGGAGAACGAGAATTTTGTTTATGACCCTTTTTCAGAAAAAATCACTCTACCACTCTGCAAAGACGAGTTCAATGATGCCGAGTGATTTTTTTGCCATTTTGAGTGGTATTGACACTCTATCGTCACTCCAAATGAAACAACCCTAAAAGTTTAGTAACACAAAAGAGATCATCAACAAAGTAATAACGCATATAATTAAAGCATACCACAAAAATTAAATCACCATTTCCATTCATTAACAATAATGTTGTACAATCTACATTACAATGTGCACAAATATCAATTACAACAAAAGGGAATACAAAATTTTTACAAGTGACCTACAATCTAATCTCACGAAGACCCTCGACTCCAATCACCTGATATCGTCAGTATCATGCATATAGATGAAAGATAAGCAATGGAGATTTAAATAAAAAAAATTAGTTCCGTCAGGCTCGTAGTGAACGCTTATCGAGATACCAAACTATGCAGGCCTACCAACACCTCTCGCTAGTTAGGGTTATATCATCCGGCAGCAAGCAAACCTGTTTTCATTGGGTAACCATAGCCATGCTCAAATAATACCCAAAATATCACATGGTAAAAAGTAAAACCCCACATAGTAAAAGGATGAAAGCAACACGGTTAAAAAGGGGTGACACCAGCCAGACCTCCCCCTGTCACCTCATTTCCTTCACACACACCCAAGCCAAAGGAGCCAAAGCAAGAAGGCAAAGACAAAAGGAGTCAGAGCAAGAAGGCAAAGGCTAGGGAGCTAGGAGCAAGGAGGCTAAAGAACAAGGCCATCTCACCATCAACCTCACAGACGGCCTCACCATCCCACATCCTCCCATCCCCATCATCTCAATATCCCAGGTAAGCAATCATCCATTTGTAGGATCAAAGATAACCAACTAGAGGGGGGTGAATAGGAGATTTTAATCAAATCACATAATTTTAGACAAAAAAAATTCTCGTGGTCTCGGAGACTTGTCGGTCTTCCCTACTCCACGTTAAGGAAGCTTGAACGAATTAAGCCGGCTCCCTGCGCAATTGAGCCTCCCTCGATCACTAGTGGTAGCTCTTGCCCGCTCCGGGTAGGCAAGCTCCAACCTTCACACAATATCGGCCCTCTTCACAAGCTTCTTTGAAGAGATCACCGATTTCACACCTCCAAGCCATCTAGGAGGCGACAACTTCCAAGAGAATTGATCCTTTGCTCTTGCTTGAGGTTGATCAAGTGTCTAATAGCTCAATAATAGATGTTCACACTTGAATGCTCTCACCAACTCTAACTTGATGAATTAATGCACTATAGATAGGGAAAGACTTACTAGGGCTCAAGAGTACGCAATGAATGATCAAGAGAGTCCCCTTGCTGCAGGTGAGGGTGTATTTATAGCCTCCACCCACATAGCTAGCCGTTGGCACCTAATTCCTGAAAAATTCAGGAAAGTCAACACTACCGCCCATGTAGGACCGGTAGTGCTAACCTCAGGTCCAACGGTATATGGAAGCATTGAAAGTTCAAGCTTCATTAAGTTGGTTTTGGTGTTAATGACAAATCTAATATTGAGACTAACTCTTTTGATAATCATAATATTGATTAGTCTCAATTGTTAATTAATAACAAATTTTTTATGAGACTAACTCTTTTGTTGAGCTTAACTCTTATTAGTCTCTTTTGGATGAAAAAGATGAAAATATCAAAGGTATGTATTCGAGTTCATATTATTATATTTTATTGCATTCTTTGATGTCAAATATATTATGATTTTATTGATAAATCTAAATATGAGACTACCTCTTTTATTGAGTATATCTTTGATTCGTCTCATCTCATTGAAAAATAGAAAACCCAAGGTATGCACTCGTGTTCATTTTACGATATCTTAATGCAAATTTTGGATTCAGGTTAAAGGATGAACTCTACCATTATTTAGACCTCAAGAAGTGCATTATATACATGAATGCACACATTTAGGGGGAGTTCACGCTTAATCTTGAAGTTTCAAAGTATTGATCTAATTCATCTTTCTATATCAAGGATCATTACTTTGAAACAACCCCTTGAGTATATTTAACTTGTGTAGTTGTAGTATACTCATGGCAATATAGGATAAACTCAAAAGCAATAAAAAATTTGAATATGTGCATATTGATTCAAGTTCAATTATTTGTATGCACACATCTAACGGAGTTTATTCAGTAATTAATGGTCTTAAGAGTATTGATCCATCTCCACCACTCCATATAAATTGGATCATTACTTTTAGATTCCATCGAATTGAGTATATAAAACTTGGGTAGTTAATATATACTCATGACAATTTAAATACAATTTAAATTGTGTTCGGTTGTCATTCAATCAACAAAGAACTAGTCATGTGTTGATGGTTCACTTTGTTGATCCTAGGGAAATTGAAAGTTCTTGAGTACATGAAGCATTAGTTGCATTAATATACTCAAGACACAATTAATATTTCAATCATTTGTCTTTGTGTTGTGGTCAATCATCAAAGGATAAGATCAAACGATCTTAGGAGCATCAATTATGTGTTAACGGAGTGCATTGATGATTGAGACAACCATGTGTTTTGGACTAACACTTTCAATGAGTTTGAAATAGGTTAAGTGCAAGGTTGAGATGGATGAACGGGACAAGGATGTCATCATGTGTTGATGAGCATCAAGAGAGGATCCTGAAGCTAAGACAAGGGGAGTTCATCATGTGTTGATAAACAAGACGAAGGTCTCGACTTGGAGAGAAGATGATGGAAATCATAAAAGCTCAGAGTGGATGTGATAGAGGCAAAGGTATAACTAGCTAGGGCTAAGGATGTGTTCCTAGTCTTTTACCGGTCTCGGTGTTTGGATGGGAGACCGGGTTGCCAGTTAGGTGCCGTACTATTAAGAGGGGTTAAGTATTTTAGCTTGAGCTTCATCATGTGTTGATGAACTCAATCCTGTTCACTCTAGCTCACTCTCTTGTTTGGATTTCGCATGAGCTAAGTATTTGCATGTGTTGCAAATAAGGGAGCTCATGCTCGCTTCTTATTGAATCTTAATCGATTTGTTTTTTGCATGGAGATATGGATTTGCATGTGTTGCAAAAAGGGAGATAGTTTATGTAATATGGTTTATGTGGTTTTCACATGGAGCTAAGTTTTGCATGTGTTGCAAAAAGTGAGAGCTCATGCATCGGTGTTTTAGCTTGTGATTTGATCATGTGTTGATCATCACAAGGCTAAGTAAAGTTTATGATTTTTCTATTTGCAAATGTGTTTTGCAAATAATCTAGAGGTTATGGTTTGATCCTAGAGCATGTGTTGGCATTTGCAAATGTGTTTTACAAAGTGTCGGGATCATGTGTTGATCCTTACATGGCTAGAGGATTGATCTCATGGGTTCTCGGTTTATTTGCAAATGTGTTTTGCAAATTGTTTTGATCATGAGTTGATCACCAAATGACATAAGATTTGATCATACTGACTCTCTCTAGCTTGTAGTCACACTTTTGATCAATTCTATGTGAGGGATTTCGAGAAATCAGATTTTAGACTTGAATGACTACATTAGAGTCTTTATTTTTGTGATATTTAAAAATATCTATGGTTGCTTAAATCTTAAAAATAGGTGGAGATTGTAACCCTCGTGATAAGCTTCGCATAGAATTAAAAATCACCTAAATCGGAGTTCGGAGTAAAAAGTTATGAGCGTTTTAGTGGTTGTAACAGTGGTAGCACTGCCCCTACATGGGCGGTACTACCGCTCGAGCGGTGCTACTGGCCCTAGATAAGTGGTAGAACCGCCCGGGGCGGTACTACTGGCCCAAAGGCAGTGTAAAAACTCCAGAGAAGTGTTTTTTTGTGGAAATGGTCGGTGCTACCGGTCCTAGATGGGTGGTAGCATCAGGGGTACTGTAGCAACGACTAGTTTTTGGTGTTTTTAATGCACAAAAGTGACTGTTGGCCTAGAGGCCGGTGCTACCGGCCCTAGTAGGGCGGTAGCACCGGGTTTACTGCACTTTTTGCCCGTTTTTTCCCCCAATTGCTAATTTTCTTTGGAGAGGCTATAAAAAGAGCCTTGGGGCTGGTATTTGGGTGGTTGCTGACCTTGGAGAAGGTTTGTGGGAGTTGTGTACATGTGTTGCTCTCTTCTATTTGGTTTTTGAGCTAAGAGTGAGCCCTATTTGCATGTGTTGCATTTAGGAGAGGATTGAGAGCCTCTTGTGCATGTGTTGCACTCGGTGATCACCCTTGTACATGTGTTGCACTTGGTGAGGCTCAAGCTAGAGGGCTTGGCTTATTACTCTTGTGTTTTTCAACACCTAGACGGCGTGTGGAGGCGTCGTGCACGGTGACCTTCTTAAGGAGATTGTGAGAAGGCCCGGGAAAGTTGTGAAGGTCGGAGCTCGCCTACCTGGAGGAAGAAAGAGCTACCACTAGTGGAATCGAGGCGGATGCTCAATTCATGGAGCCGGTCTAAAGTGGTCTGGGCTTGCCTCAATGTGGATTAGAGGAGACCGGCAAGTCTCCGAACACCACGGTAAAACATCGGTGTGTCTCTTTATGTTTGCTTGCAATTCTCTATTTACATTGTTGTAATTTACATTCTTAGAATTAAATTGATTGATTGTCTTTAGAATTGTATATCCTTGAGTAGAGACATAATTAGCTAGTGCACTTAGTGAGCTTGGTTGATTTAAGTTTTAATTTGTCAAAACCTTAGTTTATCGCTTCCGCATTGATTATTGTTTAGGTATTGATATAGAAATCAATAGAGCGTGTATTTAGTGAGAAGAATTTTTAAAACCGTCTATTCACCCCCCTCTAGTCGGCATCCTCGATCTTACAAACATTAAGTGCAAAGAGATACTAGCCATTCTTAGCGGTCCACAGCTACCACCCATGTAGGATCAGTGGCGCCGGCCTCAGAGACCAAAAATGCACATTTTAGACCCTCTCTGAAAAAGAACTACCGTTCATCTGGGCCAGTATTACCACACTTGCGGCAGTACCGCTCCCAAATGAGCGGTAGTGCCGGCCGTGGGAAAGTACCCAAAAATGCACGGTTCTAAAAAATAACTATCAGCCATTGGGGCCGATATTACCGCACCTGCGACACTATCACCCTTAGTAAATCGGTAGTGCCGGCCTGGGGACATCCCAATAATGTGCTCTCTGTAACATAACTGCCGGCCGCACTTGCGGCAGTACCGCTCTTAGATGGTCGGTAGTGTTTGGCTATCTGCTTTGAACTTTTGAGATGAAAATTTTGGATAAAACATATGATCATGTATTTGAGCCATAAAACTTTATCATCTTCAAGCTACTAACCAAAAGTCCCTCTTAATAGTACGGCACCTACACTAGCAACCCGATCTTTTCTCCAAACATCTAGATCGCCAAAATCTAGGAAAGGGTCCTTAGAATTTTATACCTTGGTGTTTGCTTGATGTTCTGATTTTCTTATGGCTCAATAATTTCACCTCTTCATAGGACCAACCTATTTTTCATAGCCTCAAGAAAAATTGTTAGTCCTTAAAATATGATTATCATTAATTACCAAAACTAAAGACAAAATTTGAAGCCTAGATGCTTCACCATTGTCCATTAGTATCAACATAGGATGATCTTAGTAGAGAACCAACATAGGCATTAGTGACCATAGAGATTTCTATTGGTCTCCGCAGGAATGGCAGCCGTAGGGACGACGTCGTGCGTGCTCGTCAACCCCCATGTACTCCCCAGCGTACGGGAGGTCAAGGGTGTCATCACCGCACTGCCAAACCCAGGCAATCAATCCAAGATTGATCATCAACCAACTCACGAATTGAATATGTAAATCATATAACATCACATAACAAAAGCAATAAGTAATCAGTGGCAAAATGGGGAGATCAAGGAGTGGCAACCATGGAGGAGGGAGGAGGATGCCGAGTAGGGGCGATGGCTGAAGAAGACTGGGCGACCAAGTGGCTGGGCGCAGGCTAGGAGGAGGCCGACGGGGCAGGGCGGCACGGCGTAGGTGCCATGGGGAAGGGGGAAACGACGACGGGCTAGTGGTGACGTGGGGAGATCGATGGCTGGCGCAACAGTCGGGGGCGGTGGGGAAGGGCCGGTGAATTGGCGTAAGGGAGACCAAGGGAGAGAGTGTGGTGGGGGAGGAATGAGGAGAAAAGGGGATAAGGATGACTAGGTGAAGAGGAAATGAAAAGAAAGAAAAAAATAGCAAGCTGTGGGCTGACAAACGTGAGTATATTAAATAATAGATAAAACAAATTGCTAGAAACCATACTAATAATTAAAATATGCAAGACATATCTAGGTCAAAGAATAACCCAAATTAAAATATGCCAAAATAAAATATGGCAAATTAAAAATAGCCCTAGGTCAACATAAACCCAATTAAAACACGTCAAAATAAATATACCCTATGTAAAATAAGCAATAAACATTTAACAATTTACCAAAAATCAGGGTAAAGTTGGACACCACCAAAAACATATAATAACTTGATAGTCATCCGAAATATTGTTTTCTCATAATTTCAAAAAGTAAATCAAATCGACCGATGATCTCTTTCAGCAACCGTGTGAGGACGTATATTTCCACCCAATTTCAAGCATGCAATCTCTTGATCATATTTGAGTAATTTCAATCAAACATATTTGGTTGTATGTGATATCATAAATGCATGGGAAAACCTCTTTTTAAGAAAATCCTAAATCAATATTATGTATGACCTTGAATCTCTAGACTTGTAGCCCTGCGTGACAATGGATTGTAATAAGTTTTCATTTCAGTCTCTAATTATTATTCTACTGCAACACTCTGAACACGGTGTATTTACTGATAAAGTGTCGGATGTGCCCGGTATTTTGTTAGCTAATATGTTGAGATCAGTGTAATTGCCTCAGAGTAATGGCGGTGTGGCTGTTGTTACTCTGGGTTAAAATTATGCGAGTCGCCACACCAAATGGCTACGGAGATCTATTTCTATCATTTTTGGTATTATTTCTGTAAAATTAATTAAAATTTTGATTATTTTAAAAAAAATTGTTCACTCCTGGACATATAGCAACTCCTAGCCAGCCCAGCCCACGGTGCAGAGGATGCGCACGTGGTTGGCACTCGAAGCTACAGTGGCGGACTGGCTGCTCAGGAATTGGTCCGCTCGCTCGATGACGACTGGGGAATGGTCATGCGGCAGCGACACAGGTGCACTTCTCCGTTTTGCCTTCATTCTTTTTCTTCTTTCCGTTGCGTGGCATTTTTTTTTCGGATGTTGAGGCATCTTCTTTTCTCCCCTCATATCATTTTTCTCTATTATTTTATTAATATTTTTTCCAACTAATTTTGTTTGACCGATAGTTTTCAATTGTTCCGCTAATAATCTTCAATCATTCCACGAGCACATTTTAATTTCTTCCACTGATATATTTTGTTTCTTCTGAGTATCGTTGATGATTTTTTTGGAACATCAAAAGAAGAGCAAATGTTAATTTCTTCTACTGATATATTTTGTTTCTTCTGAGCATCGTTGATGATTTTTTTGGAACATCAAAACAAAACGCGTGGAACATTTCATTTACCTATCAGAACATCAGTCACCCACCCGATTCATTCCTCTTACCCAATTCAAAATATGCACACTGGAATATCGCCCGTGAGCTACTGGAACATTCGGAACTAATCACGAAATATTTCATTTTACCCATGGGAGCATCCGAAGTTGAGAGTTGTATGGATGTTCCACCAACATGTTTATTTTGCTCCACTATTTTTTTTATTATTTGTTCTATGGTATATATTATCATCACTAAGTCGAAATATGTGTAATACGGATATTATTTCGTAGCATTCGTCGTACGGATCACTAGACGGATACTCGGCTAAAGAGATGCCATGGTTGGAATTCTTGAAAAACAAAAGCAAAAGAAAAGGCGGGCCCACATTCAGTCGCCAAATGAGCCCAGTCCCAATAAGATAGCGTGCTGCAGCCCCGAAACATGCGGCCCAACAAAAGCCAGTGAAGGAACAAGCGGCCAACTTATCTATTTTGGAAGGTGGTTACGCGCTGCTCGCACGGCGTATAGACGCACCTGACTTGCTGAGCAGGTTGGGCTCGTCTGACAGGCCGAGCTTGGAAGGCTACAATGAGGAAACACCAAACTCCGCAAAGAAGCAGCCTAACTCTACTGCAGCAGGCCTGGCCTAAAATAATCGGTGTGCGGGTGCGATGTCGAGGCCCATCCCTCTTTCGCAGGAATCGGTTAGTTAGTAATAAAGAATTTTTTTTCTTTAATATTTATTTTTATTCTTTTTTTCAAAACTATGCGTCCGAAAAAAAAATGACAAAAATGCCCCCCCGTCGCCCGTGTATGGGGCCGATCGCCCCATACACGGGCGATCGGTCCTCTCTCATCGGCGCCGAACGCCAAGTTTATCTACCGTGTCGCCGAGACAGGGCGACCACGCAGCTTTTTTTTTTAGTTTTGTTTTGTAATTACTATATGCTTTGTAATATAAACCCCGTAACTTTTGCTAGGAGTGTCCAAATTAAATGAAACTTGTTTCTAAATTTAAATTTTGGAATGAAGAATTAGAGTGTAAAATAAAATCCATGTGTTGTTTGCGTAAATTTTTTTATTTGAGTTCGAATGCTAGGCTCTAGCGTGGATTGTGAAGGAATTATAATGTGTGTTGATCCATAATTCATGAAATAAATAGAATAAGTTACTACAACCTTATGCACTTCATTTTTGCAAAATATCTAAATATGATTGCATTTTGAATAAAAGATGGCTAGTTTAAACCCTTTATAACATTCATTGTTCGAAAGTTAGAGTAATGTTCGAACGACCTCAAAACTTGATGAACAGTTTTGTTGCATTCTTGGGCTTGCATAGGTTACAATTATGTAAAAATATTTAGATGTCACTTTAGGTCGCACTATTTTATTGTTGTCCTAACATGCAATCGGTAGAAACATGAAAATTGCCGTATCTTTCGCAAACGATGGTAAAACTCGATGAAATCAAATCGACGAACCGAAAATGCTATAACCTATCTCGATGGAGAAAAATAACATCATTTGGGACAACCGAGCAAGAGGACATATACGAGCCCTCCGGACGGTGAGCATACTCTTGAAGGTTGGGCCACTGCTTATTACGATTTAAAACTAAAAGGAGTACCACGAACAAAGAAAACCAAAGTTAACACCAGACGCCTATTGAGTGCTTCGAGGCCACTTCCCATTCGCCCATGCCTCCCGCGGGCTTCTCACACGTCGCGCCTCTCTCGCTTCCTCTCTCTCTCGGCCTCCTTCTCCTCCGCTTCCTTCCTACATGCCTCCTCGCGGCGGCATCGCGTTGTTCTTGAAACCGCCGCTGAACTCATCCCGCCGGCTGGCTTGGTCAAGAAGCCGTTGGTCCCGGGGTTGATCTCCGTATCAAACCACCGCTCAAATTCACACGATGGAGGTGATTGCATGAAACGTAAGTTAGCAAAGTTTCATTCACAAATGTTATGTAACCCGTGACGATTGTTACCATGCGGCGATCCTTCAGCTCTTCTCCTACGGATCGAAGGCGAAGGCGGCACTTCCAATACCTCCTCTTCCAAGTTGAAATTTCCCAAGAGCGGACAAGCCTGCAAAGATCTCCGCACATACACATGGGTGCTCTGACCCACGAGGTAGGAAGAGATCTTGGTACGCTAAATTCGCGGCATGCACTTGCTTCTTCCTTTGCCTTCCCTTACCCTTTGCACTTGCACGCCTCGGAATTTTCGATTGATGCTCACCCCTCTATTCTTTCTCCCGCTATTCTTTGCGAGACCGCTTGTGAGAACGAATGTTATAAAGGGCGATATCGCCGGGTATGGAGCGATCGCCATATTTGGGCGATCGCCCCATGTAAGGGCGATCGCCTCACATTAGGCGACGCCCTACTATAGGCGATAGGTGTACCAAACGCTGGTGTGTTGTCACGCCGTGTGGCATAGGCAAGCAATGCATAAATGATTTGAACAATTTATAGTGATAACGCTGTCATGTTACTAACTCGGGAGTTATACAATGTGCCGAACGTAAAGCCATTACAAAAATACATCCGCACAACAAGTCAATCACGCCACGCTTCCTAATCGGCCCGTGGGGTAGGTGAGTGGCGACGGCGACGGACGTCCCTCCTAGGCCGCCTGCGCGCAGCGAGTAGTAGCGGCGGCGGCGAGGCCAAGTCCCGTGGTGGCGCACCGAGAGCCGAGAGGGTCGAGGTAGTCGGCCGAAGGTACTCCTCCGTGTCGAACTCGTCATCGAAGGCTCGCCGAAACCACCCGGGTCTCGGCTGGGCGCGGGACGACGAGGAGCCTCCGCCGCCCCCATCGCCCTCACCGCCGCCGCATGGGAGCGTAGCGAGGAACCGACAGGTAGGCGAGACGCGTAGGAGCCTCCCAGCCCATCGCCCCACCGCCGCTGCGTGGAGCGTAGCGAGGAACCGACGGGTAGGGCGAGACGCGAAGGAGCCTCGTCACCACCGTCCCCCGCACTGCGTGGGGCGTGACGGGCACCGGGGTAGGCGAGGTGTCGGCGAAGTGACGTGGTGTCTTCGCGTCCGCCGACGTCTCGCGCTTCTGCAGTGGCTGCGAGCCAACCGCCTCACCGTAGCGAGGACCCGACCCCAAGTTGTCTCGGACTCGGCGGTGGTCACCAGATGCCCCCTCTAGGCGCGTCAACATGGACACTGACCTCCACCTCAATCTCCGCCAAGAGCTGAGTCCGCATGTAACGCCGATTGGTATTACGTAAGTTAGATGAAAAAGACGTGCCCATGTAGGTTCGATTGCGACACTTACCAGGCGTTGTCCCTCCGGGACATCCGTGAAGGGTACGCGGTCCGCTACCGATGCATGCCGTGGCGACGACGACGGTGCTGGTGTGTACCCCACCGAGGCGAGTCGCTGGGCGAACCACTCCATGTACCGATCGACATGTCATGGTCGACTGGCCGGGTCTCGGTGACCTCTCGCCGAGCGCGGCGGCCCCACCGCAGGCCCATGGCTGCATACGGTGCGCGAACTGAGAGCCCACCGCAGCACCCATCCGGGTCATCCTGCAATGCAAAAACAGTAAGTACGCAGCACATTAATTTCGCAAAGATGCGGAGTAGTAGGATCAGGGCAAGTACCTGTGAGCGCCACGTGCGACAACGTGACGAGGCGGCAAAGGAAAGGATCGAACAGCCGAGCCGCCGCAGCGACTCGGTGCGCGGGAGTACTCGACACAAAGGTCAAAGACGAGCACCTTACGGGTGAGCCAAAAGGCCTCATCTCGCGTGCAAAGCACGGAGACCCCGTGAGGTGCTCGGGCGTGGACGTCGTACGCGGTGTATGGCGTCCACCGCACGTCCTCGTCGTGGAGGCGGTCGAACTCGAACGAACTCGATAGGACCTCCTCACTGTCGTGCACGAACCTCCGCTGCGAGGAAATAAGAAATGGCGAAGGTTATTCAAGTGCGTTAGTGGGGAAAAGATACGAGGAGCATACCGCCGTCGGACCCAGAGGGCCCATGGTGGGCCACCCACCGGTCGCTCCGTAAAGCTCCTCGGTACGGTGTCGTGTCAACAACAGCTCGCCGACGGAGAAGCGCTCCCAAGACCACAATCGGAGGAGTAGGACGCAACTCGACATCGCCGCGTCGTGTTCGCCGAGAGACGGCGTCGCACGCAGACTCTCAGACGCCGCCGCAAGCACACCGAGGCCCACGACCACCGCATCACTGCTTACAAGGGGGAGTTAGACGTGTTCACCGAGACGAGATTGAACCGAGTGTGTTACCTCATCCACCGGGTGTCGGCGATGTCTTTGGGCGTACTCGATCAGTGACGGTCCACCGTGTTCCGTGGGAGGACGGGAACATCACCCAACCGAACAACAACAGGAGGTATGCCTCCAAGTGGCGGCGCGTCCGCCTCCTCCGCGGCGGGTGGAGAAGCCGAGCTGCAGCTGTTCGCAACAAACATTATCGCAACTTGGCGCTTCTATTTTAATTTCAAAGAAAGAGGTACTCACCGTGGAATCGGCACCACGCTTCGCCGGTCCGTGGCGCCAGCCTCCCTAAGGGGCCGGTAGGGGCTGCCCGGGGTGCCGCACTCGGCAAACGCGCTGGACAACTCGGCGCCGAGGGGAGGCCTAAGAGGTACGACACGCCCCGCAATCGGAGCCATCTCTCCGCACGAAAGGTGGACGCGTGTGCGTCTCCGGTCTCCACCGGTCCACGAGTGCGCCGGCCAGGACCGATCGACCCGAACCGCGGACCTCCTTGCTCGCTAACTGGCAGCCACCGCTCCACCATCCTACAAAAGGAAGTAAGCCACCGCCGCAACCCGCATGTAGTGCAATGCGTCGTTAGAATTGCATTCACGGTAAGTACATGTACGTAAAGAGTGCAAGCGTTGGCGCCTTCGTGGAACCCAGCGTGGGTCGATGCGGCGTACTCATTGGGCACCCGAGGTCGGAGTGTCCCTAGCTCTCGGTTCTCCTCTGCGGAGTACCTAGACCGGTGGGTCGATCGACGGTCACGCCCAAAGCAGCTCAGGCAAGGTCGCGCCATCGTGGCTCGTTAGAAAGCAAATACAACAAATTTGTCAAGAATTACATGTGCACACAAAATGAAATGCGAAATAACTAATTGTACCATACTCATCAAACAATACAACCGAAGTGCGAGAGCCAAAAAACTCATATTACAAACATACGAAAGACAACGACATGTTCGACGAGGCACACAACGCCGAGAATTACATTATCCTCATAGCTACTAATCGAACATCGGAGAATTACATGATGCGAACAACAACTTACTAGTACATTGAAAATTACATCGAACATTACAACGCGTATATTACAACTTACCGGTCCATTGAAAAATACAAGATGGGAACAACATGGAAAGTTACATTATCCGCGTTGCGACGCTACCGACTCGCCCATATCGTTCGAATGCGCCTTGTCCTTCGACGCCGACCTTCATCTTCAACATTCGGATGTCCAAGCACCCATCGATGGTCCGGAGAGGGGTCTGTGAACGATCCATCCACTCGGCACCGTACACCTCATGATGCCACGTGTTGAGAACGCTCGCTTGTAGTAGTACGGGAGATGAACGGACGGCGTGATTGATGCGTCTCGGCGGTCGCGGCAATGACGCGCGAGCACGGCAAGTGTAGCAGCGTGGTTTCGGCAGAGCACTCGCAATCACCGCCGAGTATGCACGATGGGAAGTCCTCTCGGTGGCACCCGCGACCTCGGCCACCGCGCAGGCACGTGGTATCTCCGCTCCACGCCACTCTCGGTGTAACCCGATGTGTCTGCGCTTTCTTGTTTTCTTGGACATGTAGGTAGACACAACAGATTGAGTACGACGATCGATTGTCCGACATACATCTTTGTGGAGGTCTTGTATCGCTCAATGAAATATCTCTGTGTCCCTAATAAGACACCCTCAACTATACCCACCGGTGGAAGGCATCCGTGCCTTTCATTACCCAGTTGTAAATCTCCGCCAGTTCGTTGTCATGATCCCATAACGCGAGCCGCCTCGCCGTGCGTAAGGACCATTTATCCAAAGGCTCATGTCGTATCCAATCGGTGAAACTCTTTATGTCGTACCGCCCACGCGGATGTTTGGGGGTCGCTTCGGCGCGCATAAGGTCGTGGGGTCCTCTCCTTGCTCATGGTACACCATCGGGTTCCTTGATGAACTAGCGGTACCTCTCGGATCCATTGATTGCTTCTTCGTTAGTTCGCCCAACGCCTTCCAAAGCGTCGAACTTCCTCCGTTGGTTCTGTTTGCACAGCGCTGAACATGTTCATAAGCTCCTTGTTCCCGAATCGACGGAAAAATTGGCACCCATGTGCCTCATGCACCACCGCTCCTCGATCCGCCACTTTGTCGCACTCCACGACGGCGACCCTTGTTGCATATCCACGATCGCCTTAGCAGCCCTCGCATGTCGGCCATGGATGACACAAACATCAGCTCGCCGAGAACAACCGCCACTTCACTCTTTCAAGGAACCAGCATCAGCTCTCCGTGTTTTCTCCACGAATGCCAACGCAACCGGTAGAACTCGGTTGTTGGCATCCACCGCGATCGCAGTTAGAATCTGGCCCTTGTACTTCCCCGTGAGGAATGTGCCGTCCATGCAAAGGACCGGGCGACAGTGCCGGAACGCATTTATGCATGCACCCATGGCGAAGAATGCACGCTGCAATACCCACTTCCCGGTGCACGCACCACCCGCAGGGAACTCCGCAAGGTCGATGGATGTACCGGGTTCCTTTGTGCGATTGCCCGAGCAAGTGGGGAATATTCTCATACGAAGCCTCAGACGCCCCGAACCGTATTTCCGAGTGTCCTTTTGCTCTCCATGCCTTTGCGTAGCTAATCTTTATCAAACCTCTCCTCCACTACCGTGATAATAGATCGAGGTGCAGATGGGGATTGTCCACGATCTGACCATAAAACACATTTGCCACCCAAGTGGACGACAGATTGCGGTGTCCCTGCTCCGCTTCTTCCAGCTCGCAGTTATGCTCCATCACTATGGAGCATTTCCAGTAGTCCTTCCACTTCCCCTGGTATGCATGCACCCGCCATGGGCACGAATCAACTACGCACTTCACGTCGTAGTCCTTCTTGGCCGGACTTCACAACCCCGAATTGCCGGAGAGACATTGCCCAGTACTTCACCGCATCCATCACAGCCTCCTTGTCTTTATATATGGCCCCCTGCGTCACCTCGTTCTCACGATACTCCCATGCATCAATGTTCCCTTCATTCATCGTTAGGTCTTCGAAATTGTAATTGCTCCACGCACTGTGGATAGGCACCTCGTGGGCGTTGTCCTCCTCCGGAGTGCTCACCATCGTGGACTTCCTCATTCGCACGGTCCTCCTCTTCCATCAGTCAACAATGTCCTCCACCTCCTCCCCTCGTCGGCCACCCGCGCCTCCACCGCTGTCTCCTCTGCCCCGGTCCCTTCGCCACCGCTAGCCTCGTGCTCCTCGCCTCGGGCTCCTCGCGCCTTCCTCTTCGCATCCTTCTACATTTGATGTCCCCTCCGCCGTAATGTCCACCCCGACATCACGAACTTGCGACACCGATGGAGCTACCGGTAGCACTGTACCAACAACATGAGCGCCAACCCCGCCTCAAGCAAAACCAACATAACTCCTCCATGTTGACGCCGAGTTAATAGGAATCAACTCTCCATAAAACGGTCTTGCGCCGGCTCACTACTCGCTCGACCCGCAACCGAACAACACGGGCATCCAAATCGAACATCCGAGACATCCACTCCAACAAACCCTCAGATGTCCTATCGCCGATCCGCATATGCCCGTGCACGACTCTTGAAAATGATGATAGATCCACCCCATCCGCCTGTGCTATCTCCCCATCTCCATAAAATATTTGAAATACAATTTCTCCGACATGTCGCAACATCCGACGGAAAAATATTACTCTAAAATACAATCTACAAAACGTACATTGACCGTACTACAAAATATACAAAACGTACATTGACTATAAATCACTTATTCGACTTGCCTACCATATGGCTAACATTATATTTGTGCCGCATTACATTAACCTTACCAAATTCTAATACTACACTAAATTTGTAACGCATTTAATACTATACTGATCCTCAAATTTCTAAAACTAAATACAACATTAAAGTTCTAAATATGAATCATGACATTAAATTTCTAAACAACACTATCCGAGAAATTGTAAACGCTACACAATCCTAAATTTTCTAAACACTACAATAAATTTCTAATACTACACTAAATTTGTAACGCATTTAATACTATATAGTATCTAAATTTCTAAAAACTAAATACTACAAGAAAGTTCTAAATATGAATCATGACATTAAATTTCTAAACAACACTATCCGAGAAATTGTAAACGCTACACAATCTTAAATTTTCTAAACACTACAATAAATTTCTAATACTATAATAAATTTGTAACATACTAAATACTATACAGTCCTCAAATTTCTAAAAACTAAATACTACATTAAAGTTCTAAACGCTATCCGAGAAATTTCTAAACAACACTATCCGAGAAATTCTAAACGCTACACAATCCTAAATCCGATCGCATATTACATGCTACATTAGAATTCTAATAACAAACATATCCTACGTAATTTTCTAAACACTTCAAAATCGTAAAATTCCTAAATAATAGATTTATAAAATTTGTAAAAATACCTTCAGTAAACGATTTAATCGATTTCTTTCTTTTCTTCTTCTTTCTCTTCTTTTCTTCTTCTTTTTTCTTCTTCTTTCTTCTTCTTCTTCTTCTTCTTCCTCTCCTCTTTCTCTTTTCTCTTCTCCTTCGTTTGCTTCTGACTCGGCTGGCTGCCTCCGCCGCCGAGCGAGCAGGCTTGTAAGGCCCCTGTCGCCTCGTTCTTGGCGTCGCCTGTCTCGCGACAGTGGGGCTCACCATTTGGCCGTTAGCCCACTGGCTTTGGCCGCTTGATTCAACGGCAGAAGATGACCGTCGCCGTGTATAGCGTCGCCCATACACGGTTATGGGCCTCAGTTCTGCAATTTTTCATCCGGCGCATAGTTTTGAAAAAACATTAAAAATAAATATTAAAGAAAAAAATTTAGTAATAAAGAGCTCGTCTTCGTCATCGCAGCACGGATAGGCCAAGAAAAGGAATTTTTTCTTTAATATTTTTAATCTTTTTCAAAACTAGGCGTCAGACAAAAATTTGCGAGTTAAGCGCCGATCGCCAGATATGGGGCGATCGCCTCAGATACGGGCGATTAGTGCTCGCGATTTTCCTCCGTCTGCGGTCAATTTCTAAAATCATAACTTTTTCATATGATGTCGGATGGAGATGAACTTTATATGAAAATTGTAGCTCTCGACGGATCTACAACTTTGTATACAAACTTTTTCAATTTGAATCCATTTAGATGGTTAAAAATGAGATAGAATGTTCAGATCTAAAAACAGATCTATTTTTAGATCTGAACATTCTATCCCTTTTTTACTATCTAAATGGATTCAAATGAAAAAAAATTGTATACAAAAGTTGTAGATCCCGTCGAGAGATACAATTTTCTTATAAATTTTATCTCCATCCGACATCATATGAAAAAGTTATGATTTTTTTTAGAAATTGACTGTAGACAGAGGAAAAATCGCGCGTTTAAAGCCGCACTAATCGCCCGTATGTGGGGCGATCGCCCCATATACGGGCCACCGACGCCTAATCCTGCAATTTTTTTGCCCTGACGCCTAGTTTTGAAAAAAATATTAAAAAAAATTCAGTAAAAAGAGGGAGCTTGACCACTAGCCTAGAGTTCAAAAAGCTCGTTTTAACAAGGTCGAGTAAGTTAGATAACAATAAATAATTTAAATATAAAAATCAATGTTGCAACTATTGTTGCTGATTGTTGCACACGTGAAATCAAAATGTTGTAACAAAATATGTGACAAAAATAAGATGCTTCTTGCAATAATGAGAACGACATGTGCAATAATTTGCAAAAACATCTACAACATAAACAACCATGAAAAAAACTACTGTAACATTTTGATAGTATAGATCACAACAAAACCAAACACTCCTTGCAACAAATGAAAATGTCTTTGCAACAAGTTAAGAAAACACACGCAACAATCTAGATTAGGTGGACTTTGGCAGCGACATTGTCTTCTTCCCTGCAAGATCCATCCTCCTCTCCACCAGATCAGGCAATGATGGCCTCCTCCCTACTAGATCTGGCGACAATGGCCTTCTCACGTAAAGAGAGAAATGCTTGCAGTCACTAGAGACAATTATGCGGTCCTCACTACTACCATTGTAAAATGGGGAGTAAGAGATACTTGATTATTCAAGAGGAAGAAATAGGAGGAGGAAGAATTATGGCCTTTGGGGGCTTGAGGAGGAGTAGAGCGAAGGAATGTATAGTTGGAGGAAGCGGTAAAGAAATAGGGATCGATTTGGGTTTTATGAGTGTGCAAGCAGAATTGTTCGGTGGACGAATCGTCCAATGCAAGCAAAGGCATCACCCATGGAGGCGGAACTGACTTGAATTTGGTTTGGGTTGGGACAATAGAGCCATAGAGGAGTTGGAAGGTTGTGGTTTCGTTGATATTCGGGTGGGATTTTGGGTGGAGGTTTGTGGAGAAAGGTCAGGGAATAAAAGAAGCCAATCAAAAGGAAAAAAGTCATATTTTTTGGGTAAGACGTTCGAAGCCTTCGGATGTATCCAGGCTAGCAATATCCTTGTTTTCATCGGCAAACCCTCAGGATTAGAGCATGTACAATAGTTTATCTCTTAAGATTGTCTCTAAGAATTTCAACTCATCTAGAGACAAAGACTAGAGACAACTACTACAGAGAATACTATTACAAACGATTTGAAAACGTCATCACAGCATAGCTTTTCAACTGCCTGTAAGTATGTGTCGATGATAATACGACACATATCACAAATGGTTTTCCTACCGATCGTGAAAACACACATCACATGATGATTTTTAACTAGAACCGCCTGTAATATGTTTTTGTTCTAACTCTCTTGGCGAACTTTCATGATTAGTATTTGTTGTTCAAAATTTTATTCTCTTTTGATATTTCTACAACGACATATACAAGGCACAATCGATTATAAATTTTGCAATTAAATATCAAAACATCCTAGATTCATCGAGGCAACACTTGTTCGATGAGTATGATCTTAAAATATAAACATTTGTAGCACTTTCATCTCCTTTCTTATTTTAATGTTGATGTATTTCAGGAAAAATCAATTCCATCCCCAATTCGTCCCGAAAGTTGTCATGCTTTGATTTATCTTTCACTTCATCATCATTCAAATGAGAATACTATAGGTAGCCTATTTTCACTCCGGTCTTGTGCAAGAATAGGACCAGAGTGATCCCTTTCTATACAAGACCGAGTAAAAAATGTTGCCTCTAGTATTCTCATTGGGGATGAGGATGAAGTGGAAGCGATAAATTAGAGTATGACAACTTTCGTGATTTAATTGTGGATGGAATTGATTTTGCCTTGAAATCCATCAACTTTAGAATAAGAAAGGTGACGAAGTGCTACAAATGTTCATATTTTAAGACCATCCTCATCAGAAAAGCTGTTCCCTCAATGCATCTAGGATGTTTTGATATTCAATTACAAAATCTATAACTGATTATGCCTTTTAAATGTCGTTGTAGAAATATCTAAGGAGAATAAAATTTCGAACAACAAATACTAATCATGGAAGTTCTGCCAAGAGAGGTAGAAAAACTTTTGGTTCCAACAAACAATCACGAAACTATTCGGTAATTGGATTAATTCAAGATGAGCAAATAGTAAGGATAATTTCAATAATCAATACATTGACAAGATATGATACCACAAATATCAACAAGCATTCATTGAGAAACAACATTAATTATTTGATAGATCAAGACAAGACCACCTTACGGCTCTTCCATGTCTACCATCATTTATGCCACACTTCCACAATAGAGATTTTTCTGGTTCTTCCGAAGTTTCACAACTCCCTGACAAAGGCCTATTTGTTTGAAATCAATAACTTGTGGACTTCCAATCATATCTTTGAATCCCTGAAAAAGTGATCATATTGTTGTGAAAAGGATGACTTGGTATATTATCAGTAACCATGTTGAATTACATACTAAAAACCTTTGTATTACCTCTTTAAGCTTAGCTTTGGCTTCTTCCAGCTCTGCATTCGCCCTGTGCTCCTTAATAATGAGTGCCTTATTAAGAGAATCAACATTGTCGGGGACTAGTTACCCCATGCGGGCAATGGCCCACTAGGACAAAGCTCACTCGATCAAGGATCAAGCTTGCTCGACCAAGGGCCCAGCCCGCTATTGAGGGCAAGCTCGGAGGACTCGATTAGATTGCAGAAACCGGCAGTTATTGAGTCAAGGAGGGGCCTTAAAAGGTTGAGTTAAGGCGATCGTGGGCAACGATTCCCAGCGCCATTATTGCCATACTTCATTGCACATCATGTCCGATTTGGCGCCACTCCCCCGAGAATCTCGCCCGGTCGTTTTCTATAATGAACTCAACAGAAGAGGTATAAAGACTTTCCCTCGCGAGGAAAAGGGGAGGCGACACGACACGACACAAAGAACCAAGAGCTCGACTGCCGGGACCCGACCGCAAATCCGACCCTCTGTATTCTGTGCTACCCAGATCACGCTAGCACACACATCATACTGAGGTTGCACATTACGACATTCACAAAGATATAAGAATAAATAGTGCAAACATGTATATAAATCGAGTTGTACGACCTTATGGTCTCCTTACGGATAAGTCACCACACAGGCTTACATTATTCAAAGTAAAGAAATAGCAATGAACATAAGTAAAGGTCGTGGAAGCCTTCATCTTGCCACAGAGCAACCGACCGGGCTTGCCCCTAGTTGTTCGTATCCTCGATGTACTCCTCCTCCCAAACTGGTGTAGTCTCTCCACCGATATTGGGGTTGATAAGCAAGGTGAGGTGAGTACACAAGGCACTCAACAAGTAATGCACAAAATGCGAAGCATATTACTACATGCAAAGCTTATTCCAAAGGGTTGGCTTAAATGGTTCTTTTGCATCAAACAGCAATTTTAAACCAATATCTTAATTAGATTAAAGCATTGGAACAGTTATAAGTAATACTAATTTCATCAAATGGTTTTTCTTCAAGATTCTCGACACACCTTAATTCATTTTAACACTTGGCACATGACCACCCTTCCCATATTTTGTTTATGAAAATCTACCCTTGATCAGTAATCCCGAGCAATGCTCAATACCGTGAGTACGGCTATTCGAATAGTTTGACACTGCAAAGGTTGTACACTTTACCCACAAGATACAAACCGCCACCACACGTGTGATTGTCGCAACAAAGCTTTTCAGAACTTCTACCTTAACCAAAGAACCTCTCGATTGCCTTCACTATCACTTCCCTCACAGAGAGCCGAGTATAGGACCGCCAATCACCGTTGGATGGGCACCAAGCCGTAGCAGTGTACGCTCCCCATACAGATACACCCCCGTACTCGTCACCCCGAGGTATCGGAGGAAAGATATCGAACCCTAGTCAACTAGGTCTGTCCCATATCGAGACATGTGGTTGTACGGTGACTCAGATCAAAGGCTTGCAAGGTGAAGTCCTTAATCGACCAAGGCAAGACTTCCAACACTCAACAAGTGGCACATAGCCCAATGGTGGCACATGACTCACATCACTCATCAACCCAAAGCCACACAGCCCACTGTGCACACACCTCTTGCCACTTGCCCCGATCTAAAACATTTTCACCCAGCTTGATTATTGTGCAACACATGCCAAGAATAACTCAACATCGACGGAACCACACAGTCATTGTACCTCAATCTCATCATGTGGCATCATCACACCACTTTTCAAAATACATTCAATGTCTTTAATCGATTGTAGCATTTTTTTCCGAAAGATCACTCATGATTCGTTGTAAGGCTAAGCATCTACTCACGGCCTAGCCTCCCGTGTTGGCACAATATTAACATCCAACTAATATAATCAAACTTAGGATGACAATGATTTAGGGCATACAATTAATAATTCAAGGTGGCATAACAAAATGGGTTGACTAACTACATTATCCCGAATCAATTTAAATTCATTTTAAATAAATAAGCATGCATAGTTTCAAAGCATAAACTACATTTTAAAACCTGGGATCAAAATGATCAAAGCATCACTTGCCTTCAAAGAGTTGCTGGTCTTGTTCAAACTTGGTCTTGAGCGACTAATTCTTCCTCGAAACTTTCCAAGCAAATTTGCGCTCACGCTACATAAACAAAATATGCAATAAATAGCTAATATAGAAGACTAAATGACCTCAAAAATTCAAATAAAATTCACCATTAGATAGCTCACAATTTTATGAATTTTAAAAATTTGAATCACCCAAATCGAGTTAAAATGCCAAAGTTATAGTCATTTGAAGTTTGAATAAAATCAAAATACGAAATTAAGAAAATCCGATTTTTCTCAATTATTTTTATAATCGAAATTCACTTTATGACGTCAGACCGCGTCATGATGACGCCAAGACAAAAGAATTTCGGTCGAAATATTTTATATATAAAAATATTTATGACGCCATCATCGACGTCGGCCGACACGCGGCACGCCCGCAGGTCGCCACGTCGCTCGTCTATGGATCGGGTCCACGGTTCGGCTCGTCTACCGTGGACTTGGTTCACGAAACAGGCAGCCACGCGGCAAGAATCGAGACCGCTCGCTAAAATCGACGGCCGATCCTATGCTGCGCGGCTCGGCGACGCTCGATTTCCGCGACGGCCACGCGTCCACGATCGAACGGTCCCCTCGGATCCAACGGCCAACGACGACGGACTCGGCGACGCCGGATACGCGGCGACACGCGGCGCAATCGCAACGGCTCGCTTGAAATCAACGCCGAGATTGGTCACGCCGGTCAAAGGAAACACGCGCCGCACGCGATTGGTTGGAGGCGGCAAGACTATCACCGCCGACGCTCAAATTTGAACGGCGCGGATCCTAGGGCAAAACCAGATCCGAACTCAACCGCTCAGATCCGATCCAACAACTCAGTTACGGAGTATTTACTATACATGGCGCGACGTGGCTCAATCCTACGCGTACACTAACGATCCAACTACCGAGATGTAACCAAGTTACGAGACTAGATCTAATCTCTACCGCTCAAACCAGATCTAACAGTGCAGATCTACTCTAGAAGAACACAAAGAAAAGTGATGTGGACGAACCGTAAGCGGCGATGAAGATCGGACGGACGACGGCTTCGGTGAAGGCGCGGCGCAGAAGAAAAGGTCGCCGAGTTGAGGAAGATGACGCAGCCACGGCGCTACGGGCTTCTCCGGCGTGATGAAGTGGCTCGCTCGACGCGGCTTGGCGGAAGGATTACTCCGGTGACCTTGGCGACGGCGAGAGAAACCGCGGCGAAGTAAACGATGAAAACCGCGCGCACAAAGACGCAACTACGGCGAGCTCGCCAGCGCTAGAGAGGGTCTCGGCGTGCGCGAGGAGTCAAAAGACGCGCGTGAAGGTCTCGCACGACGCCATCAACGGGACTTAAGGGCGCCTCGACGTGCGTGAAATCGCCGCGAAATCACGGCCATCAAAGCCCACGCCTCCGCGATCTCGCGGGGTGAAGTGACGTGGCGCAATCTCGCGTCCGCGCGGCGACGATCCAAGGCTCACGATGCAGCGACGTGCGCGACTCACAGCGCTCGATCCGGACGGACGACTTGGGCCGGGTGGCGCTAGGGTTTCGGCGGCGGATGGGCGGCGACACGCACAAAGAATGGGCTCTACCACATCGCTCATCCGATTTTAAAACATTTCACATTTAAAATAATTCTAGAAATTCAATTAAATCATTTGGAGCTTTTAAAATAGCGTAAAAATTCGTAAATTACTTTGAGATGTTTGGAATTCCATTAAAATATTTGAAATAAAACTTTGCAAAAACTTTTCCATTATTTAATTGTTTTCAAGAAAAGTCCTATTTGAATAAATCCAAATAAACTTAAATAAATTCCCAAAAATTCAAAAAAAATCAAAAATACTCCAAAATTTAAATTAAAGCAAAAAATTAGGGTGTTACAACCTCGATCGAGCACCTCTTGTACTCAACCGAGTACATCATCGTCTACCTTTTGCCTCCGGCAAGACTAGAGTAGAGTCATATCTGCATCGGGCTTGAACCAATATAACTCCTCGCAACAACCGCTCTCTTGTTCTTACCCTTAGCGGCGATCGAGTTCCTCCTTGAGCGAGCACGATCTTGGGTTCCACTCCTACATCACTCCCCCCCTTCTTCTTGCGGTCAGGCGATCCCGATCATCGACAAACATCTTCCGATTTGCCATCTATGTCTTTCAGTTTATATTTTATCTCATAAATTTTTTCTGTTAACTCAGACTTTCTCTTCAGTTGTTCTATCTCTACCTCAAGTTTTTGTTTAGTATCTAACAACTTTTCCATTTTGTTTATCTTTTTTGTAGACTCCATTTTATATATCTGTGCAATTTGCAGTCAATGGGACATATAATCAATTAAACATCAAATTAACACCATCTAGTTCAAGGCCAAGAATTTGCATGCATGTATAAAAAGTGTATAGAATTTCTTGTACAATAGATCTTTAGTGTAGCAATGGCAACAAGGACTCTAACACAATTTGGAGAACTAGACAAAGATGAATGTGAGTGAAAAACACAATTACAAAAATCATAATGTTAACCATAGAAAGGCATAATGGCACAAATAGAGAGACATGATCTCAGTAACCTACACAACCATCTATCTAATTCACTATCATTTTTTTGGCATGAACATCTTTAGCCTCTAAAGAATTACAAAAGCAATCTTGCATTCTCTGAGATCCAAGGTGACTAAAAGTATAAGATACACAACTACACATAAGAATGCAAAACACTACATAGATAAATAGTTCATAACATATATGAAAACAAATGAGCTCATGATTAGTGCCATACCTGCGAGGAGGAGGAGGCTGACGCAGGGACATGCGCGGGGACTGGAGGGGGGTGGCGCGGGGACTGGAGGAGATCGACACGAGGAGGAGGCTAGCGCAGGGACCAGAGGAGGCCGGTGCGGGGATCAATGCGGGGAGGAGGCCGGCGTGGGGAGGAGGCCAATCGGCTTCGGGGGCTAGGGTTTGGGCACACGATGTAGTGAGTATTGGGAGAAATGGTGTTAGGGTTTGGGAGAGATGGGTTGGGTGCTATACTTATAGTATTGTTATAACAAACAGTTACAATCTAGAACCATCTGTGATGTTCTTGATATTATAGACGATTTTATTATAAAACCTTTTGTGATATCTACAAGCGTCATAACTGACGGTTTTATACTAAAACAGTCTGTGATATCTATATATATCACTGACGATTTATAAGGATAACCGTCTGTGATGATGCCACTGACTGTTTCACTCTAGAACCGTCTGTGGGGCTAAGCTAGGGTTTGAGCCAAGGGAAAGACGATGCGAGCGAGTAAATATATATTGAGATCCAAATCACAGACGGTTTTGGCTAATCTGATGCGTGATGTGGCCCTCATCACGCAGCGATTTTAGGGGCAATATCACGATGGTTTTTGTCTAAAATCATCAGTAATAGCCTTTCATCACGCACGGTTTTAACAAAAACCATCCGTGATGTGCCCAAGACTCATCACTGACTGTTTTTGCAAAAACCGTCTGTGATGTTTTTGCAAAAAACCGTCTGTGATGACACTTCATCACAGACGGTTTTTGAAAACCGTTAGTGATGAGGAATCTAATATAAGTCCTTTTGTAGTAGTGCACTGAGGTGGAACTGATTTGTATTTGGTTTGGGATGGGACGACAGAGCCATAGAGGAGTTGGAAGGTTGTGGTTTGGTTGACATTCTGGTGGGATTTTGGGTGGAGGTTTGTGGAGAAAGGTCAGGGAATAAAAAAAGCCAATAAAAAGGAAAAAAAGGCATATTTTTTTGGGTAAGACGTCCAAAGCCTTCGGATGTATCCAGGCTAGCAATATCGTTGTTTTCATCGGCAAACCCTCTGGATGAGAGCATGTACAACATTTTATCTCTTAAGATTGTCTTCAAGAATTTTAACTCATCTAGAGATAGCACTAGAGACAACATCTCTAATAGTATGTCTCTAAAATCATTCCTTTAACTATTTAATACTATCTTATCATATTTTACTCTTACACCCTATCACTATATGTGTTGGTTTGTACGATCAGGTTGTCTCTTGCATTAGAGACTACAACATATTCTCTTTTTTCACCTTCTCTCTCCTCTACTTACTCTTTCTTCACATCCTCTCTCCATTATGTAGAACTTTACTGATATGGTATAGCTAAGAGAGATGAAGTTGTACTACTAGAAATGCCCTTAGCGAGTCTCATTATTCATTCTCTATCTTCTTCCTCCGATACATTTATTCATTCACATCGATCTAAATGACGCAAAACGCCATTCCACGCAACAATGGCGCGCACCAAACACTTGGGACACAAGCTATATTAATGGTGATTACATACGTATGCACGCCGATAGCTCCAAACATAAAACTAAGCTAGCGCCACGCCTCTGTATACCGGCGAGCGCGGATGTGCGTGCGTGTAACCACCTGGTTACTAATGAGGTAATTCGTCACTCCATCAGTAGTTCACGACCGAGCGGTACGTGACCCCGGGCTTCCAGCCGGCGGGGATGACGTTGTTGGCGACGAGCGTCTTGCCGGAGCTGGACGTGACGCGGATCGAGAAGGGCGCCTGCAGGGTGGGGCCGGAGTTGTACCTCCACACCGCACCCCACGACTGCTGCATCGGCGTCCACCCCGCGCCGCCGCCGCTCTGCATGAGCTCGACCGCTGACAGGTCGCCGTCGCCGGATTCGTACTCGATGAGCACAGCGAGGTAGTTCGGGTTGGATCCGGCGTCCACCTTGAAGGCTATGTTCATCCCCTGCCAGTTGCACGCTACCCTGCAAGAAGTCACGGACGGAACAAAGAGCCAAGATGAAGAAGAGACGACAGTTTTAGTCGATCACACGATTCACGAAGGCTAGTACGCATGCATGTGTCCCGTGCTTTACGTGCGTGCAGACAAGCTACCGCAACGAAATGTCCCGAATGCGTTGAAATGCATCTGACAATGTGGCATACGTAAGCTTCATCTGACTGTTACTACGATATATATATATGCGCTAGCTTACCGGGTGTATTGGATTTGGAGGCGGCCGGCGGCGCGGAGCTGGTCGGCCTGGCCGGTCTTCGCCATGCCACCGAACGCCTTCCCGCTCAGATCGAAGTGGACAGGCTCGTCCAGGCACGCCCCGCTAGGGCACAGGTCGGTGAGGACGACGGTCACCGGGCTGGTGGAGCAAGAGGCATGGCCGGTGCATTTCACCTGAAGAACGAATTTATACCAACAATGGTGTAAGCAAGCGAAGCAATAAGACGATCGAGTGGCGGTAAAGATGGTTTTATTATGGAATCAGCTATATCCAGTTGAACCTGATAGCAAGAGCCGCAGCCCTTGCCGGACTCAAAGATGGACGGCTGCCGGCGGCGATCATGGACGAGAACGGCGCCTGGTCGACGGCGCCCTGGTACCCACACGCACCACCTACAGCACGTACATGCAAGCCTTAGTACTAGCCTCCTATGCATGCATGCTATCTTGACTAGAAATATATTGTCTGCGTCCATGTATACCGTCGCTCCCTGCACCGTTGGGGTCACCGTACCACGTGGCGCCGCCGTTGGACCAGCCGGAGAGCTTGCGGTGGAACTCGACGGATGCGCAGGGATGGGGGAGGCATGCTAGAGCCGTGAAGAGGATGAAGGACGCTGAGATCGTGGTCATTGAAGCCATGCTCTAGATGACAACTAAATGCTGCAAGGAAGAAGAGATCGAAGGAGAGAAGGGGTTGTGCTTAGGAAGTGTACTCTTGCCCTCTATTTATAGGCCGCAGATGGCAGGTGCTCTGCAGAGGGGCAGAGACATCTCGCTGTGATTAAATTCTTGCTTATTTGTCGGGTTGCACGGGCTTATTCGCAGGGATTAAACATCTCTTGGTTGGAACTCTGGAGAAAAGAGAATCCCTATGATGTGGTTATTTGGTTCCACTGTGGATTGTGCCATGCACGCCACGCACATGGCAAGAAATTAAACCTAGGAGCAATTCAGTATAGGTCAAGCTATTGCTAGGAGTAGTATTAGGCCGGTCCGTTAATTGTGTGCATTTAAGGGCACTAGTATAGTGCTCTGTCTTTCGGTTTCCTTTTCCCAGCACGTAATATATGGTCTTTTTCTTTTCTAGAACGTTTGTTTCCTTTTCCTTAATTCCAGGATATTTGTTTCCTTTTCCTTGAGATGATGTTGGAGGTGGGGAGATCTGTGGGCCACAGGATGAGTTAGACACATTAAATAATGGCCATCTGATGTGGGTGAGTAAAGTCGAGGAAAGATCCGAGAGGTTAATTTTGATAGAGGCAAGTTTCTGGGGACGTTTCGCTGGGTGCATGAAGGTTGAGCTATCTCTAGTGGGGTGCATTATTTGGGGTGGACGTAGAAAAGAATGCTTAGGTGCGTTATAAAGGGGTATAGATGTACAATAAAGCTACGTCAGCTGACTCTTAGCTTGTACACATCAGCTTTGGTCTATGTGGAGGAGTGAGAAAAGAGGAGAGAGAAGAGAGCTGGCTCTTATTTAGGGGGTGTTTGGGATAGCTCCAGCTCCACCAAAATCCGTGGAGTTGGTGGAGCAGGGTATTCCTAGCTCCAGAAATTTATGGAGCTGGAGCTGTGGGTACATTAAGAGTGTTTAGGTGGGTCATCTTGTTTACATTTTAGACTAAAAATATAAACTTAATTCACTTTATTTTAGTTTATAAGCTCCAAATCGAGGTGGAGCTGAATCTGAGCTATACCAAACAGGGCCTTAGTAGCCAGCTTTGCACGAGAGCATAGGAAGATCATTTATGTACAAGAGAGAAAAGATAATTATTGCACAATATCTAAAGACAACCTTTAGAGACAGTTATTGTACAAACTAACTTTTAGCTTACTATTAGCTAGTAGTTGGCTTTACTATTGTACTTGCCCTAATCAGTTGTTTGCACCGTAATTAATTCAATCGGGATATTGCGGCTTCCATGGCGTCTAGTACAGTAGGGGTAGCTAGCACAACTCAGCCGAATCGACATTCCCGTCGAGTCGGATTTCGAGTGCGTGAACTTGAACCTGTCATTTGCACTTAGAGTGTGTATAATGGTATGATGTTAAGTTTTGATACGTAAGATTTTTGTTGACAAGCAAAGGTAGACATTTGGTTTTATCGGTTTTTGGAAACTAGCTACTGAAATTCTCAGATGAAAATAAAAAACCGAACGGATTTAGCCAAAAATATCGGTTTAATTAATTCGATTTTTCGGTCAATCAAAGCAAACCAAACGCACGAGAAGGAGCAATTGAATGAGGAGGAGATGCTTTACGGGTTGAGTGTGATGTGTGTCTTGAAGCACTCCTCGAGCATAGTGCCTCGTCCTTGACGCAGAAGCTTCTTGGCGGCCGCCGGCGTCGCCCCTCGCATCCTCCTCGTCACTCCCGACCGTGGCTCGGCAGCAGACACCGGATCTCGTCGCTCGAGCTCTCTCTTTCTGCTAGCGCCGGAGAGCGCGACTACACTGTCAGGCAAGGTTGATGTTGATAGCATCGCCATCGATTCCTTGCGTGCATCACGCTAAAGAGCCTTCGAATCATTTCCAAGGACCAATTACCCATGCTCGTGCCAAACAAATAAACCAACAGGTGAACTTGCTCCTTAGTAATAATAATATTACTTGTGAGAGTCAGCTGCTATCTAATGCAACTAATTTAATTATTCTCAGGTATGAAGACAATGTGAGGTGTGGACGCCTGAGGGAAGATCAAGAGGAGCATGGACAAGTCAACAAGCAATGTGTGAATGCAAAAGAACTCAGCTCGGCCTCCAATGATAAGTCTGAAGATAAATGTGTATAGAGGATGCAAACGGAGTTCGATTGAGGTGTTCGACCCCAGCCTAGAAAGCTAACGAGATAAGCATTCCAACGGATCCAACCACACCCTCAAATTCAATCTGAGCACGGAGATGTCGTCCGAAAAGTATGACGACCATAAACTGTTTTCTATGCATTGGGTGCTGCGTCACCATTATGTTTGGCCATTGTACTTTGTGCTGTGAACTGGGGCTTGTCTAGTAAACCTTTTGTCTTCCTTACCATATCTCTTATATGTAGGAAGCACCCCCTTGTGTGAAGGGGAAACCATTTTGAATCTGAAATCAAATATGCTATGCATGTTCTTGGGTTTTCTAGCCACAGGCTAAAACTTCCCTGAGGATTGTGCATTCCTTCCCGTTGTTTTTGCAAACTCCTTTGTGATTGCAACGAGGATTGTAATCTGCTTGACTTGGTTGAGTGGACAACGTGAGGTTGGGCGAACTCCATGCTGCAGGTTGTTGCGCTTGCAACGGTTGGCCGTACAAGATTCGTCAGGTTTCGCGAGTATCTCAGATCCTACGCCATGAAGGTCTGACGAACCCTCGTATCGGATGTCCTCCCCTGTTCCTCTGCCAGTTGAGCACGACGCTCCTGGGGACGTCGGGGAGGAGGTGGTGGAAGACGAGAGCTTGCCCTACGAGGTGAGCCCGAGGTTGAGGCCAAGATCCATGCTATGAGGCATCATCTTGTGAGGTGGAAGAAGATACCAATCGATCTCCTTGCCAGAGTGGAGGAAGAGGAAGAATGGTGTCCCCGTGTGTGCGTAGCGAGCGACCTTACCCCCACCGAGTTCCGAGAGCACTTCCATGGCCTCCGCCACAGCGCCACTCTCCCGGAGCTTCCTTGGCCTCCGCCGCTCTCGCCGTGGCCCGAGGAGATTGCTAGATTGGGGATGGCGACGCCACCGTGTGGGTAATGGCCGAATGGGGGATTTTGACCTCGAATGGCGATTCGATATAGGTGAGGATCGGGAATTCGGGGAACACTAAACAGGGCGATTCGGCTATTCGGTCGATTTGGTTTTCGGAACCAAACAATCGAACCGAAAACCAAATAGTCTCAAATAAAAAACTAAACCATAAACAAAAAACTGAAAAAAATGATATTTTCGGTTAATTCGGTTTGGTTGGTTATTTTTTTCGGTTAAAAAATGCCCACCCCTACTGCATGGGAGAGAGAGAAATAGAGGAGAGAGTGTGTGAAGAGGTGATCATATAGACAACACAAAATATCAATGTATGAATTATTGTCTATAACAAATACTTTTTCATGCCATAATTAATAGATTGTGAGATCTCATTCATACAACCTTAAAATATTGCCATTAGTTTTGTCTTTATATGACATGAAGAAGTATACAGACAGCCATCGTCTCTACTATTGTAATACTCTTTTTCGAATTGTACCATGACGAGTTGGAGATGGCACTTTTGACTGTTGCTTGTTAGAGCAAACACTGGATCCCCGTGACAATGTGTTTACTACCTATTTCCGCTCGATGAGGCCTATATGTGCATGATGTAGGGTTTGTTTGGTTCACAGCCAAACTTTGCCACATTTTGCCACGTCTCAAGTTAGTCAAGTTTGATTGAGTTAGGCCTCCGTTTGGTTTGTAGCCACACCTGTGGCAAGATTCATTCTTGTCATCCAAGTCCCAAGTATGGTAAAATTCATTTTTCTAATCAAAGTTTTGCTTTAATTTTGATAACCTAACCTTAGACAAGTTTGGCAAAAAAAACTATAGCTAACCATAGCAACTTTAGTATATGAACCAAATAGGTTCGTAGTCTCTGGCTTCATTTGAGTTGCCGGCGCACGAGCTTGGGGAACCGGGATGTCTCCTCTCTTCCACACGTATCCGGTCACGCTCCTGTGAGTTTGGTGTAGATGCCATTCTCAGTTTCAGCTTGGAATATAGAGGTGGGTGTCGTGCCGTGTCGAGTCATCTCGGCTTGGGCCTATCGTGCTTTGTGCCTGAACCGTGCCGGACCGTGATGGCCCGTCGTGCGCGCCATGCCGTGTTGTGCCAGCCCGATTCCCCTTCGGAGAGCCCATGCAAGGTCCATTTGCGCTTTGTGCCATGCCGGCATAGGCCCAACCTATTTGCACTATTGCGACGAGAGGAAAGAAGCCGGAGGCATATAGAGTTGAGACAGTGGACACAAATATTATAGGAAAAAGAATTAAAATTTATTTATTCTTGAACAGTTACACAGAGCGAGGGGGATGTGTTGATTACGGACGAGAGGGGCCAATGGGCGAAAAAGAGAGTGAGGGAGACATGCGAGAGAGATTGAGAGAGACGAGTGAGAGAGAGAGCCGAGAGATATTGAAAGAGACTGACGAGAGAGAGCAGTTTCTTGCACCATCTCTCAATTTCTCTCAGCGCTCTCTCCCCTTTTGCCCGTCTCTCTCAGATGTCAGCGACGGGGGTGGCGTCCATACTGCTGAGTGTGTTCATAGCACTCATACTCTGCAGGTTGGTGACCTTCATGCTGAGCTTCTTCCTCATACCCTAGGTCATCGGCCCAAAGACGCGGCCGTGCTACTCATCGTGTCCAGTTCTGACTGGCGCGACCTATGCTACAAGATCATGCCGCCACTTTATACCATGTCGGACTTTGAACTGAGCCGTGTCGCCGCGTGCCTCCGCACCTCTATTGGAATATGAAAATTTCTTTAAACTGATTTGTACGGAAATTGAACTGTTTCATATGATATTTTGTGTTCCAAATAGCGTTTTAGTGTATTTATAGTGTGAGGTATCGGTACCAGCCAAATGGCGGAGGTTGGAAAATTTTGGTGATTAGGCAAGCCTAACTAATGATCTAGAAATAAACACATTATTCTTTAGCTCTAACGACAACGAGACTCAATTGAATTTATCAACGTGGTTGTTAGTTGTTACTGAGTCCAAGCAAGCGTCCGCGCTGTCCAGACGGTGGCTCCATCACTGTCCACTGATACCCGCGGGAAGAAATGTCACATCACCCAAACGCTAAATTTACCTTTCCCTGTGGTATTTGGTAGGTACTCTACTCTCCACAGTGAAACCCATTAGCAAATAAAATATCAGTTCTCTTCCTCCCAGCCTACACTCTCCCTCTCTCAATTCATTGACAGGTGGGACCACTATTTTTCTGTGTCCTTGGTGTCCAGTGTGTGCTTAGTTTGGTGCCTGTACTGGAAAGGCCACTGCAGCCTCTGGTACCGGCTGCAGTGCATACTAATGATACAGTATTCATAGAGTCCGTGTTTTAGTGTATGTGAGGTGAGGAATAAGATGTCGATCATATTTATATCCTATTTGGGCTTTAAAGCGTTTTTTAAAAACAATAAATCCTTTAAATAGATAAGTTTTTAAGCGGCTTTTTTATAAGCTATAAAGCAGGGTGGTATATGCTTTTGCACCTTATTGTAAAGAGAAATTAGTTGTTTGACAAACGACCTCTCATAAAAAAACTATAGCTATTTTTCAATCAAAAACTAAAACATAATTTTTTCAAAAAAAACAGCTCCTCGATCAGCCCTTAAAGCTCCCACTGCGGAAGCACTTTCTTGGATGTCATTGGGCTGAAGATGCTGCCAGTCGTGGGCTCAGGAGTTTATGGTCTGACCCTGGGTTTTAAAAATCATTACTGTAAAACTGCTCGAAATTCAAAAATCACAAAATCGCTTGAAAACCATCGAAACAGAGTGGTTAAGAAATAAAAAAAATTGAAAACAAATAAAAAAAATCCGTTCGGTTTTCACCGAAAACCAACCGACCAATTGAATGTTCTTAAAAACGATTTTTCGAGCGGTTTTCAACGCATAAATTTTTTAATTTTTTTTAATTAGACTGGTTTAGCAAGCTGTTTTGGATCTCGAGCAGTAGTGATAAAGTCGAAAACCACGATTTTCGAATGATTTTCACCGGTTTTGTTAACCTAGTCTCACCGGGATGAAATGCTTAATGGAGCTTCCATATGTACGACCACAACAGACGCAAATGCGTATGGATTCAGTATATCTGAATATAGAGCGTTGTTCAAATGTGCTACTATTACGGTATGGATACGAACTTGAATTCCGGATCTGGCAATGTATAACTATACGATACGGGATAATGGAGCGGTGGGCTGATCAACCAGCGTACGTCGATATGAGCTGATAGCCAGCCATGGACATCTTATCCAGCAAACTTTTTACTGTTGTAACTTTAAAAATAAATTTCAAAAATTAGCATTGTACGACTTTCTTTTTAAAAAAATTGATCTCTTGACCCATACAGAGACTTCGGCATTGCCACGACACAACACATGACAATGCCGCGTGTTCACTCAGCGGCATTATGAAATTCAAAAAAAAAAATACCGCGGTAGTGTAGCACTACATTGCTACAATACCATGTAGTGTGGTTTATTTTTTTAATTTTGGATCTCCTGGGTGGAGGCGCGGTATTTATCGTTGGTGGTGCTAGCATTTGGTTTTTTGTCATATGTCGTCTCGTGGTTATTTTCGCGCTCCCCGTACATGGGATTTGTATTTTCGCGCTCTCTGTGCTCGTGGTTTGTATTTTCTGCGCTTCTTGTGCGGGATTTGCGGGCTAGTAGTCATATTTGAAAAAAATCTGCACAAGAACTAGTTCTGAAAGAAATAATTTTTTAGGGCTACAGCAGTGAATTTTCCCCAGAACTAGCCCCATACGATATTTTTTTTCTCGAATATGCCCCCTGGCCCACAAATCCTGCACACAGAGAGTATGAAAAATACAAATCGCACGCACGGGTAGGGATGGCAATGGCCCGATCCTCGCTTTCGCGGGAATTTCCCATTAAGGGACGAGGACGGAAAATCTACTTGCTGGGGTTTATCGGGGAAAATATTGTTCCCGTCGGGGATCGTGGGGACGGGGACGTTCCACCGTTCCCCGTCCCCGTCCCCGCGTTATTACTTCTAAGTGGGAGCAAATGATTATTCTGAAAAGAAAAAAGAATATATGTGAGGTCATCATTAATAAACATGCTAAATATGAATTATTCTCGTGATTCACTCACACTTAATCACATGTGCACCATTAATCTAGTGATTTATTCATGTAGCATGTGATCTTTTATATAGCATTTTCGGGGATTAGTCCCCGTCGGTGCCCCGTAAACCCGTCGGCGATCAGGGACGGAGGAGAATTAAGCCCCGTATACGGGGTCGAGGACGGGGGAATTTTGCTTATCGGGGATCGGGGATGGGAGGGTGCTCCCCGTGGGGATTTTCCCCGTTGTCATCCCTACGCACGGGGAACGCGGAAATAACCACGAGGCGATACATAGCGAAAAACCGAATGCTGCGCAACCGCATAACGGAATTACCTAATATCACGTGCCATCGGCGATAAATACTTCGTCTCCACTCAGCGGATCCAAAATAAAAAAAAAGAGAGATACTATAGTGCCATGGCAAATGTAGCAATGTAATGTTACAGTACCATAGCATTGATTTTTTTTTTTTACTTTTGGAATGCTACTAAGTGAATGCGTGGCATTGCCACGTACCATAAGCGGTATTTGCCGGTCAGCATGCTAAATTTAAAAAAAAGTCAGACGGGACTAGTTAAAAAAAAGGACAGATTCTGGGGTAGAAGAGTTCGCATGCAGCTAGCCAGTCACTTCACTACTGAGTCAAAAGAACGACAACTGCCGTTATTTCAGTTAGAGACGAGACGACCCTACGGGGCTAGCTGTTGCCGATACGGAGACGGCTCCACGTCTAGTCCATTTCAGCCTCCCCGAATCCCGATCAATCAGTCGCCATCGCGAGGTCAGATTCTCAAACCCTCCCTGCACCGTCGATCCCTCCCATCGGACGGCCTCGGTGCACCCCATCCTTAGGCCTACTAAGTTCAGCAGTCAGCTCTCCAGCGGCGCAGCAATGGCCGTAATTTTGGGCCGGCTTGCCGGTTCCTCGCCCTACCGGGACGGTGGGATATGTTAGGACATGTATAATAAGGTTACGTTAGCTGACTCATAATCCGTACACATCAGTTTTCGTCTATGTGGAGGAGTGAGAAAAGAGGAGAGAGAAGAGAGCTGGCTACTAAATCATTTATATACAAGAGAGAAAAGATAGTTATTGCACAATATCTAGAGACAACTTTTAGAAACAGTTATTGTATAAACTGGTTTTTAGCTTACTATTAGTTAGTAGTTGACTTTGCTATTATACTTGCTCTTAAGGTGTACACCGGCGTTGGTCAGCCTCCTTGCGGCGAATTTTAAGCGCCCGCGAAACGTGCGCTGGGCTTTCAGATGACATGCCGCACAGTAATCTGCGTCACTCGCAGCTGCAGCTACGGCGACTTGGACGAGCCGTGGTATCGAGACTCAAGTGACTGAGGGCTGTGCATGGCTGGCTGGGTCAACAACGATGGTTAGGGTAGCTCATCGCCACGGCTCCAATATTTGCTTAATTCTGTTGCTCTACGGCTGTATACAGTAGTAGACTAATACCCTACTGTAAATCTGCAGTACGGAATTAGCCGGTGATATCACTACTCGCTTGTCGGTAGTACAGCAAGGGACTATGGGAGAGCATGGCTCAACAAAATGAGTTGCGAATTGCGATCTAGATATGGGCCTAATTTGGAACCTTCCTGAGACTTATATGGATGGAGGCCCTTTGCTATCAAAAACTTGGCCCCATCCTGTTAACCCGGAACACTGTTGGGCGTGTAGGAAAAGTGGGCCCTCAATCGGAATTGTTGTATCAAACGCGGTGGAGTTAACTCGGCCCAGCCTAACCTTTGCTATGCTAGTCTGGGCCTTCCTGCGATTCCTTTCGGTATTGCCTAAGTAGCCGAAATCACATGCACACAGCAGAAAACGCTGCTACGACGAGCTTTGCTTTCAAAGCAGTTAATTAGACTTTAAGAAAGTACAAAAACGCTTTAAGACTTGAGAAAAAGAAACATACCTAATGCTGCAGAACAGTGAATAAACCCATCACGACCTGACTGTACCGTGACAAGTAATGGACTGTACATACTGACTCCAATATAATCCAACTAAAAAGCATATACTCCTACCAAAATCTTTTTCATCTCTCTTTTCTTCGACACAACGACCAAACTATCTCGACAACGGAACAAACGACGAAGCAATCCATTCTTTTCTGCGAAACACGGAGCATTTCTCGAGGAAATACTCCTGTAAACGACACAAACAAAGCACAAACAACCTTGCATTGCACACGCCAGGCATGTTTAGTTTGCTTCTAATAGTTATCTATTCTTGTTTTACCAAATTTTAATAGCGTTGATCAAATTTGATAAACATTTGATTTAGGACCAAATTTTGATAAGATTTCCTTCTCCTTTAGTTCTTTAATTTATTTTTTTGTCAATCTTTGATCAAAACATTGATAATCAATCTAGTGATTAAATTTTACTATGAGATAAATTTATCATCAAATCAAATAGGACCGGAGACAAAGCGTTGGATTTCAAAACGTTTGCCCAGCACCACAGGCTTCGGCGCAACCAGGAGCGCCGTTCTCCAGTCTTCTTCTCCCCTTATCCCACTCCGCTCCTCGAGCGGCAACTGCAATTTCCAAATTCCAAATCCCAGACAAAAGCCCCGACTCCCCAAAATTTCGAAACCTCAGATCCCCACGCCCGCTCCCGCACCACACCAAAATCGCCCATTCCCAAACCCAAATCGGAGCGGCGGCGCTCCGGCACACGCGCACTCGCAGCGCTCGCCGCACCGCAAAGGCTCCGTGGCGGCACGGCCGGGCCATGCGGGCTGCGCGGCGGGGCACCGTTCGCGGGAATCGAGCGCTGAATGACTGAGCCCGACGTCGACTGCCTCGGCGGCCGCGGCCTCCTCCAACCTTACCGGCTCAAGGGCTGCCCCGACCTGTGGCCGCTCTCTGGGAAGCCACCGCCGCACGCGCGCGCCGCAGCGATGGCGCCCCCGGACCGCGCCCCCGATCAAACCCTAGCGCTCTCGGATGAGCTCCTCCTCCGCGTCCTGGCCTGCCTCCCGGAGCCCCATCTCACGGGCGCCGCGTCACTCGTCTGCAAGAGGTGGATGCGGCTCTCCGGGCGCCTGCGCCGTCGCCTCGCCGTGCGGGACTGGGCTTTTGTCACGCACCGCCTGCCCTGCCGCTTCCCCGACCTGGCGGACCTCGACCTTTTCCCGGCCTCCATCGCCGCCCCGGCCGCGCCGTCCCCGGCTTCCCCTCTCCTCACCTGCGGTGATGTGTCCCTAACCCTAGAACCCAGCGCGGACCCGCCGCTCGGCGCGTGCCGGTTCCTCGCCGACGACGTGCTCGACCGGGGCCTCGCGGTCGTCGCCGCCAGTTTCTCCAACCTCCGCCGCCTCTCAGCCACAGCCGCGTCCGAGTCCGCTGGGCTGATGGATATCGCCGGCGGCTGCGCGACGTTGCAAGAGCTTGAGCTTCACCGGTGCACAGACCTCGCCCTCCGTCCGGTCTCTGCCTTTGCGCACCTTCAGATCCTCCGCATCGTTGCAGCTTCCTCTGCGCTCTACGGCACGAGCGAAGACGGCGGGGTCACTGACATCGGCCTCACCATCCTCGCTCACGGTTGCAAGCGGTTGGTGAAGCTGGAGCTTGTGGGTTGCGAGGGCAGCTACGATGGCATCGCGGCCGTGGGGCGGTGCTGTGCGATGCTCGAGGAGCTCACCATCGCTGACCACAGGATGGACGGCGGGTGGCTTGCGGCGCTCGCTTTCTGTGGCAACCTCAAGACCCTGCGGCTTCAGGGGTGTGGTAGGATTGACGATGATCCTGGGCCCGCAGAACATCTCGGTGCCTGCCTCACTCTCGAGAGCTTGCAACTGCAGAGGTGCCAGCTACGTGACCGCTGCGCCCTCCATGCTCTCTTTTTGGTCTGTGAGGGTGCCCGTGAGTTACTGGTCCAGAATTGCTGGGGCCTTGAAAACGACATGTTTGCCTTGGCTGGCTTATGCAGGTATTGTAACCACCAATCTCACTGCTTAAGTTGTATTAGACTATTAGTAGTTTAGTACTAGCTTCTTCATAGGTTACATGATTGCATAATGGGGACAGTTTGCACCTTTGACTGTTTAATTATTCCTGCTTTATGTTTGTTCTGTGATAATGACATGCTGCCAACAGAAGGAGTCTTAGGTAGCTGACATTTGGATGCTTTTGACATTGGTTGAATGTCGGGATGGAATGCTTGCAATGCATGGATCCCATGCATGGTTGAAGTCACAATTGCTTCTGTGGTGATTGTATAATAAAGAAGAGTATATCGAGACTTGAGAGTGCAATTCTGATTATCTAAGATTGCTCTAACAACTTCATTTGGATAACCTTCGCAAGCAATTTCTATGTTTACTGATTTATACCGTTGTGTGTTATCTTGGTAGAAGCACTGTAATGTAGTCATTTTTTATCAGTATACTGTGAGTGCTGTCATTCTGCAAAGAAAGTTCAGTTTCATAGTTGATGTTTTTAGCAGGTGTCTACTTGGTGTATATAGACATCACTGTTTATTGAAGATGTGTTTAAGTGAAAATTTTGTAGATCACTTATTTTTTTGGATGCCATGATGGCATTTCTCAGTAAACTGATTTCTCTTGTGTCGACAAAGCCTCACCCTGTAACCATTCTTCAGTCGTGTGCCATTTCTCTAGAACAACGATATCCATAAATTAAAATGTTGCTTTCCATTGATAACCTGTGGATTATCCAGCCACTCGAGCATTTGATCAATACTTTTTTTATGACCAAATGGTAATGATTTGTAAAATGTAAAACATGACTTAGGTGTCTGAATAAATGGATTTGATGAAGAATTGAACATATTGGCTGCTTCCTTTCTCCCACCACAAATCATGCACCAATGTTCTATCAAGTATCAACTAATGTTATAGAATTGACTTCTTGGAGGAAGCTATAGATGACTAATGTTGCACATGTTCTATACTGAATATATAGATGCTTCTGCTTATTTAATCACCTGCCAAACAATGTTCTAACTGACTGTCAATTTTCCAATTCATAGTGTTGAAGTGTTCTAAAAGGGCTGAGAAATGACTACATTCCGGTATCTCATCTATTAATGTAGTTATGTAGGCTTTGATAGGTTATCTTGCCCCACATGAAGTTGTTATTTATGATCCTGTGTGCGCGTAAGTGTGGGCAATGTCTAGATGGTTCCTGTATGTGCAGGTGTGTTTGAGAACCATACTTTCATGCATTTTTTTATGTGAGTTTGTTAATGGAATTTACAGAGTCAACTTTTGTTTATAATGTCCCTAAATTATTGAGAAGCACTACTTGTTCAGTTGTTTATAGTTCAGTGGCTGATCTACTGAAAGGGATGTATGAAATTAACATGTTCTATCTCAGATAAAGACAAAGTTACATAATCTGCATTGCCTAGCCTCTGATGGATCGAAACTATCTTCTGTTTTTTCCCCTGGTTTCAGCCTTGTGAAGAAAGGGCTGTAGCCTTGTGAAGTGGTATACTGAAAGGGCTGTAGCCTTGTGAAGAACTAATGTTAGTACTTGCCAATGCTAGTTTTGCATAGGAAGTGGTATAATGAGCTTAGCATAGGCTTCTTTTGTTATATAATATTTGCAGAAGAAAGCTCAAATTACCTCCCGACTCATAATTTTTTTATGACATTCGTTGCTGCTCTCTGGATTATTGAACTACCATATTTTTCTGAATACAGTACCAAGCTAGTGAATTAGTGGAGTGAAATGAACAGCTAGTAGCCAGATGCACCCATGTAACTGGAATTCCTAGAGTACAAACTTTCAACTTCAAACTACCTACAGGCCAAAACCATTTGTACCTTTACTGGAAGTAGTAGGGTGTAGTTCAAAACCATCTTAGTTTTTCATCTGGATATTTTGACCTTTTCCTCCTCTAGAAATGCTTTAGCAAGTATGTACTTTTGCTGGAAGCAGAGGCCACATATTTCAATCTATTCCTCTTCTAGAAATGCTATAGCATACGATCTGCCTAGATACAGCAGGAATTGATACTATATTTTGGTCCACAACCTACAATGTCAAAACTCACCCTTTCTTTATTGGTTATAATGCAGGATCTTGACTAATGTTCATCTTGTTCTCTTTCTTTTTCAGGAGAGTAAAATTCCTCTCCTTAGAAGGCTGCTCACTACTAACAACTCGGGGTCTTGAATTGGTGATCACCTCATGGAAGGACCTGCAGAGCCTAGAAGTTGTTGTATGCAATAAAATCAAGGATGAAGAAATCAGCCCTGCCCTCTCAGAGCTTTTCTCCAATCTCAAAGGGCTGAAGTGGAGGCCTGACAACAAATCGCTCCTTGCTGCGAGCCTCGTAGGTACTGGGATGGGAAAGAAGGGCAGGGTATTTTTCAAAAGGGTATGAAGTCTGATAATCTTGGTGCTCCATTCCCTGCGATGCACTTCATCTGTTCTCTGCCCGTAAGGATTGAACTTTTCTTGCAGCAGATTTTACCGGGCCATCAACGAGTCAAAGGGAAGTTGCTCAACTATTCGACAGGTGTTGCTGCTTAGTAGATCACTAGTCCAGAACTTTGCATGGTCCTGCAAAATTCTTATACTTAGAAGCTGGCGCAAATTCTTCGATATTAGACCAGAAGACAGTCACAATTTCTTCACTCAGAATCTGGCACTCTGAAGCGCAATTGAGACTTCCCCGGGAGCCTGACCAATATTTATGTATTCCACGAAATTCTTTCATAATTTATGCAGAACTTGTTAGTTCCTAATGAATCGGAGAGAACTAACAGAAAATTTATGTTTACAGCACGTGACTTCACTGTTACATGGATTTTGTTGCCGGCACACTTTGTCATCTAGAAATCCATTGGCTACTCTCGAATTGCAATGTGCTTCAATTTATTACTCCCTCTAGTCTTCAAACGCTAGTCGTTTTAGACATGATGTCATATACCAAGGAGGGGTTAATTAGAGTGCTTATTTCCTATTGTACCTATATTAAATAGGTTAGAGTGCTCTCCGAAGTCAATAAATACTTGTAGTCCACGTGGTTTGAACCATGTCTCGAAGGAGTATTAGTGCAAGTTTGGAATTGCAGCAGCCACGGCATGTATAACGAAGAAGTACATTTGGAAAATAACAAGGCAGGCAGCTTTGGAAAAGTAGAGGTGCATGCCGCACTAATGCCAGGGGTAAAAGAGTCCAAATAATTCCCTTAATTCACTCAGCGACTAGTTTTTGCATGCACTGAGCAAAATGCTCCAACGACTAGTATTTGAAGAGCCGAGGGAGTACTCACTAACAATTAGGTTGGATCCACTCATCCACGTTCCTTAGATGTTCATGATGCTTGATTTATTGTTTGCACCTGCTGATTAATTTTTGCCCTTGCATTTGCTGAGCTGCTGATCTTTCTGTGATACAAACAGGAGATGGAAATGCATATTGGTAATAGAATACGCCGTTACGGCGTGGTGTGTGGAATTTTTATTTTAAATAATACAATTTTTTATTCAAATTGCAAAAATATACGTCGATCTCAAAAAATTACAAAAATATACTTTTATCGCCCGTACATGGGGCGATCGCCCGTATATGGAGCGATCACCCGCGATCGGTGCGGCTTTTAACGCGCGATATTTCCTGTCTGCGGTCAGTTCCTAAAACAAATCATAACTTTTTCATATGATGTCGGATGGAGATAAAATTTATGTGAAAATTGTAGCTCTCGACGGGATCTACAACTTTTGTATACAATTTTTTTTTTATCCATTTAGATAGCCAAAAACAGGATAGAAGTTTCAGATCTAAAAACAGATCTGTTTTTAGATCTGAACATTCTATCCTATTTTTGATCATCTAAATGGATTCAAATTGAAAAAGTTTGTATATAAAAGTTGTAGATCCCGTCGAGGGCTAAAATTTTCATATAAAGTTCATCTCCATCCGACATCATATGAAAAAGTTATGATTTTCTTTAGTAACTAACCGCAGACAGAGGAAATATCGCGCGTTCAGAGCGGCACCGATCGCCCGTATATGGGGCGATATACAGGCGATCACCCCATATACGGGCGACAAAAATATATTTTTGTAATTTTTGAGATGGATGTATATTTTTGCAATTTGAATAAAAAATTATATTATTTAAAATAAAAATTCGTGGTGTGTGATTATTGCAGCCCAGTCCCAAACTATCGGTGAAGAAAATTACGCATACCATGGTCCCACCTGTCAGAAGGCCCAGCCCACTTAGCCTAATATGTAAGCCCACCCACGTCGTCGTCCTGATTCCTCTCTCTCTCTAAACACAATATGCGCGCGCGCGCGCTCTGCAACGAACAGATTCACGCCTTGCAAAAACGAAAGAAAGGAGGGCAAGAAGGAGCAGACCAAGAAGCCAAGAAGATGGCCGCCGTCCCCGACTGCGTATCCTCCTGCGGTAGTACCAACGTGCGCCGCGTCAACCACCTCCTCCCGCTCCCGCTCCCGCTCCCCTGCGTCGGCGAGCCCACCGCCGCCTCCCGCGTTTCGCCAGGGTCCTCGCCCGCCCGCTCCGACGCCTCCGAGGGTGCCGTAGCATTCTACGCCGCCGACGCAGAGCCCGAGCCAGAGCCATCCGCAGGGAGGAGCACGCAGATGCTGCTCGCGATGGCCGCCATGGGCGGCCGCGGTGGCCCCTACGGCCGCCGCCCGGCGTCGTCCTACGGCAGTTGCGCCGCGTGGAGCGCCGGGTCGCTCACCAACCACCGCCCCGCATCGCCGTCCCCCATCTGCAGCCCCGTGAGCAGCGACGGCGGTGAGGGCTGTCCCGACGGCGGCGAGCGGCGCGCCGGTGTTGACGTCTCCTCGTTCATCACGCCACGACAGGTCAGTTTTCTGTGCTCTCGGTGCTCTTTTGCGTTGTCTCGGACAGGTTCTTGCTAGACAGGGAGGCGATCCCGATGTTTCTTGGCTTTTGATTTTGCCTGCCTTCGATCTTGATTTGTAGCTTTCGGTTCTTGAATTGTAATGGATTCCGTCGATTTCTTGTCTAAGTTCTTGGAGCAGAGGTGGTTTCTTGGATGGAGATGTTCAGTTTCTTGCATGGCTCCTAGGAACAAATGCCTCTATTTCTAAGCATTGTTTTAGTGTTTCGATAGATTCTTGATTGATTAATATTCCAGGAATTGATTAGAGATTCCTACGACTAATTAACTGCGAAGCAGCAAAGGTTGCTCCTTTGGCGATTTGGGTTTATTGCTAGATTTCTGCTTGCTGAATCTTGAAATGGTAAAAAACCAGAGCAATCTTATCTCACTCATCTCGATTGCTGCTTTTTTTTGCTAACCACTATATCATCCAACTAAATTTGGTTGATTTTGGTGTCTGATTCCATCCAGTTGTTACATGTAGCTGCCAGTTTTGTAATCTGTATTCTGTATCCACCTAGTTATGTTCTTTATCCATCTTTGGTCTTCACGGCTCATTACGTAATTCAGATATGTTAATAAGCCAAACTACTGCAGGAAGAAGAGAAAGGGAGGTTGCCAACCAGAGGAGATTTCTTGAAGCCTTCTGCTACACCGCGAAACATCAGACTACAGATGCCCAGGCACCCTTCTCTGCTGGATAGGAGAGGTGGAACCTTTTGCCTGTCCCGTTCAAAGATTGACCTCACATTTTTTTGCATTGCATGTTCAATAAATCCACTTGAAATGTGCAGTAGAGGGAGCCAATCGAGTGCCTCCTAGATTCACCCGCGAGGCCACGCCAGCTAGATTGATGCGCCGAGCTCGCTCCTCACATAACAATCGTGATCGTATTGGGGCAATTGATGCTATCAATGAATGGAGATTGCCTAAAGTCAGTGAAGAGGAAGATGAGATAGTGGATCAAAAGGACTGGCAGGTTGATACTGTGTCGTCTCGTGTATCCTCAGGTATTGGCCTAAATCTCATATTCTCATTAGACCCAACAGTTCTTCAGCAAAACATGAATTTTGGGACAATTCTGTATGTCTCAGCTCGTGATTGGAACTTCGAGTCTGACGGTGCTTATGAGGGCAACAATCACACTGGTGGTGCTTTTGACCATTCAGATGCCGAGAATTGTCCGGTGGCAGTGCAAAGGATGGAGAGACGGCTCCAGGGCTCTGTGGTAAAACCTAAGGGAAATTTCGTGCACACCAAGTTGGTTGCCTGGAAGGATGCACAGATTGCAAATCTCATAGACAAGTAATTCCCCTTATCTAATATTTCATAATCATAACCTCCAAACATGACATTTGTTAGCAATTAATTTAGGGCCTCACCAGAATCAAGAATCCGCATATAACAAGAATAGTTGTATTGCAATGACGATGAGATCTGAAACTACTTGGTAGATAATTACATGTACCATAATATGTCCTAGAAAAAAAACATTTATTATAATATCACTTCGGCCTTATATTGGAATTTAAGTAAAGAGCTTGATCCATTATTGGTGCACATGATTGCTTGAGAGTTACGACTCTCTCTGATTTGTTGAATTTCGAACTTCATAACCATCATAGATAGAGTTCATAGGATAAAAAAATTGGATTTTCTTTCTTCCGAAGGGATGTTTTGTAACTTATCTAGTCAGAGCACTAATATTACTTAAATCAATTAGGCTGAAAAGGAAAGAAGCCAACATTGATGACTGGCAGAGGAATAAGATTGCACGGGCCAGGGATAAAATGGAAAAAGCTGAGGTATGCTTCATAACGGCAGTTCGCTCTCTCTCTCTCTCTCTCTAAAAAAAGGAAGCCAATCCTGCAGTGTCCACTCCATCGAACATTTCCATTTTAACTTAGGGATAGAATTGAACCTGTAGTTTCACACTTTTTTGTTTGTACCTTAACTGGAAACAGATGAAATTGGAGGAGAACAGAGCGAAAGCAGCAGAGAAGATGCAAAAGGCGATAAGAGAGGCACAGAGGAAAGCTGATAAGAAGAAAGTCAAGGAGCAGGCAGCCACTGCCAATCAGATAGCTGGTGTTGAGAGAGCACTGGTGAAGATGTCTAGGACAGGAAAGCTCCCCTGGTCACTGGCTTTTCTGTGATCCAGCTCTTCTCCTATGCTAGTTCCAGACAAGCCGATTGTTGAAAGATCCTGCTAATGCCAGCACAGAAAGACTAATAAAATGAGTTAAATCAGCAGTGCCAAATACTGAAAAATCAACATATGTTGTATATATGGGTGGTTTTCTGTCCTCGGATGATGGAAGTTTCAGGTCATGCAACACCTGATCAACATTTGAAAATTGTTTCTTAAACATGACAAGAGGGGCGAATTAATGACAAGAGGGGCGAATTATAGTACTGGCCCTCTTGTTGTGGCTGCAATTACTGTTCTGAGAAACAACGTTTCTTTTTCTCCCCACTGGAGAACACATATATACAGTGGCAAATTGAAAATTTTGCAGTGTTGGTGTGCAGAAATGCTTGGGCTTGATGAGTATGGTCTGATGATCTATCCTTTCACTTTTCCTACATGTTTTTTTGGTGGCATAAGGTAGTTTGTGTTTATCCAACTAATTTACAACCATGTACTGTTCTCGAGGCTTAGTGCAAAATTTAGTAAACAATGGTGTAGCTATATTACAATATGCCGATGACACCATAATTCTTTTAGATGATGATATGGTGAGTACCAAAAACATGAAACTCCTACTCTATATACATGAATCAATGTCTGGTCTAAAAATTAATTTCCAGAAAAGTGAAGTCTTAATGATAAACAGTGAAAACGATGGAATAGTGAAATATACTTGCATGTTTAACTGTCAAATTGCAAGTGGTCCTTAAAGTACCTTGGGGTACCTCTCGGTAGTTCAAGACTGCATGTTATTGATTGGATAAGTTGGAAGAAAAGATGATAAAAAGACTATGGTCGGCAAAGTGGATCTCCCGTCTGTCCATGGGAGGCAGTACCATCTTTATTAATGCTAGTTTAAGCTGCACACCTATTTACCATACGTCGATGTATATGTTGCCTAAGACTATGCTTTATAGAATGGATAAAACTTGAAGAACCTCCTTCTGGCATGAAGGTTGTAAGAACAAAATGTATCACTTAAAATGGTAAAAAAAATGTTGGCCCAAGCAGAAAGGAGGCTTGGGGATTCAGGATCTCAGAATTTTAAATGTGAGCCTTTTATGTAAGTGGTAGTGGAAATTGGAAAAAGGAAATGGATTATGGCAAGAGATTGTGAGGCAAAAATATGTTGGTAACAAATGTATCTCTCAACTCAAACACAACCAATCCGATCACCCCCTGTTGGACAGATTTCTTCAAAGTAAAGGAGGAATACTTGAAAGGAAGAACATTAAAAATTGGAAATAAAAAAATACAGAATTCTGGGAAGATAGTTGGTGTGAAAATATGCCCTTATGTACAAAATTAATTCTCTTTTGATCCTTGAAATACTAGCTGAGTGCATACACATTGCAGGAAATATCATTAACATGGCATGATACTCCGTTTAGTCACAAATACACGTCAATTTGGGATACGTGTAATCAAACTTTCGAAACACTAACTATCTATATTTTTAAATATTTAGATTGGATGCATCAAAATTATATTCATCACTTACCTAGCCCCTATGCCTCTTTTTTTCAAATCTAGCCCCCCGGATGCATTTGCAAATTTGGCCCCCATCCCCTACCGCGAAAGGTGCAACTGGCGATACATGTCTTCTGCCGCACTCGGGGAGCACAAAATTTAGCTGTCACCATGGGAGCTCTATCGACCGCGGGAGCAATGTGGCCCACCATGGCAACGTGGCTTCCGCACTACCCGGGTGCAACAACAAGCTCTGCTGTGCTCGCTCACCCTACCGCAGCATCAGTCAGCTTGTGCGCTCCTCGAGTGTGGTAGGGGATATATCGCCTGCCATGCCTTTTGCAGGGAGGAGGGAGCAGGCCAAATTTGCAAATGCATGTTGGGGGGAGCTAGATTTGAAAAAAAAGAGGTACAACGGGCTAGATAAGCAATGATTTCGTATAGATTTGTCTTAAAAAGTAATTTCATATATTATAATTTTATTGGATTTTATAAATATATTACAATATGATTTAGTAGTCAAAGTTGCATTTTGGAGGCCGTGTCAATGTTCGAAAAAGACATGTATTTGTGATTGGATGCAAGACATGATGTCATTTTCCATAAAAAAATGATAGAAAAATAAGAATGCACTAATCTATTGTTAAAATAAATTATATAATGAAGCTAATTAAACAAAAATAGAGCTAAGAAGAGAAACTAGTGCACACTTTGTACAAAACAATTTATCGTTTATCTTAATTAGTGGCCAACTTTATATCTACAGTTTTGGAAAGAAATCAAAGAAAAGATCTATGAGGTCAAAATATATGAGACGTGTACTCCTTTCTGAATCTCTTCATGCCGTGGAACAAGGATTTCGACATTGCTATATCTAAATGTGCGCTTACATGTAGTTCAATAAACTTTTGTCCTATATCATAATACGTAGTGAAACAAGATTAGGAACCAAATTTTCCAACTAAATTAACTATAGGATGCTTATTTTTCTTGAGGAGAAATATTCTATCTACACATTTTTAAGAATAGTTGGGCAAAGAAGTATATGCATAAAATTGTAGGGTGAAAAGTTACTATATCACACCTGTTCTAACATTACTCGTACCCGCTTAGCCTGCTTGCCAGCGAAAATTGAGAAGTGGACCTTCTCATATAGTCATATCACATATGAACCTTGACAAATCACACATGGAGCCCAGTACTTAGATGGACATGGTGTTATAGGCAAGCAGCTCAACTCTTATGCACCCACCCACCTCCAACTCTTATAGCCACATATCCAGGGTTTGCAAAACTGTGGTAAACCGCTCATTTACCGTGGTTTTCATGCTTATCGAGCCGGCTCGGCAATTGGAACCGAGCGGTTTACCGCTTGAGTTCAAATTCGAAAATTTTGAAAAAATTGAAAAAAATTATTCAAAAAATTCTTAAATTAATATTAATCCCTCTGTGACCGATGGTGTGATTTTTTTTTAAAAAAAACTAAAGTTTGAAGACATTTTTGAACCATTTGAAATGTTAAAAATAGAAAAAGAAAAAGAAAACGTGGCCGGTGAGCTTTCAGCCCACACGCTAAGCCTGCTCTGGGCTAGCCAGCCCAACCCACCCCGGCCTTGCGACTTGGCTTGAAATGACGATGCTAGTAGCTAGCTGGAGCAGAGCAATAATTGCACTCACACTTTCCCCACTCCACGCCGAAGCCGACTACGTCGCCGTCACTCCAATCCGGCCGTCGAGCGCCGTCGAACCGCCGGAGATAGAGCAGTTTTTGCTCGATTTTCCTAGAAAACCACTCGGTTTTCTCGGATTTTCGAGGGAGTAGCGAAAATCGACACAGGCAATGAAAATCGCGGTTTAAGGTGATTTTTCACTCGGTTTACGTCGATTTTCGTTCGGTTTTTGATGTAAACCGCACGGTTACCGATTATGCATGTATATGTGTTGATATATGCATGTATTATTGTTAGTCCATACCAATTTACCGATTTATGCATGTATGTTGCATTTGTGCTAGATGTTTGATACCTACATTGTGTTGATGACTTCATGAGGACATTTGTAGTACCTAACTAGATGTTGTATTTGTAGTACTAATTTGTTGACTTCGTGACGAAATTTATGCATGTATTATTGATACCCTAACTAGTCTCCAGCGAATCTACCATATCAATGTCCACTAAAGCATCTTTATACGCTGTACATGGCTTGCCATCGACATGTCGATAGAAGAGCAATATTTAGTAGCAATATTTACTTCATCATATTTTAGTAACAACATTTTTTCAAGTATGCTTATTTTTATTATGTTCTATTAGCAGATGGCAGACCATGTCGACGTGGTGTGGGAGCATGGCGAGAAGTTGGGTGCTGAATTTCGATGCAAGCACTGTCTCAAAGAGAAGGAAGGAGGCGGTGCAACCCGACTGAAGCAGCACTTGGTAGGACGCGGTACGAATATCCTCCATTGTAATAAAGTTCCTATGGAAGTTCGCGAGTACTTTCAGCGTGAGCTAGACAGGACGAGAGATAAGAAGGACAAGAGAGAGGAGAGGCTGAGGAAAGAAGGAGCAGCTGGAGATTCCCCGGCGAGGCGAAGTGTATACTCAGAGTACACGGGTCATGCTGATGAGGAGGATCAAATCGAGCATGCCATGGCTGCCTCTAGGGCGGAGGTAGAATTTAAAAGCCGGGCAGGTGGTAGGTATGAGCACGGTGCTAGCAGTGGCTCCTCCAGGGGGGCTAGAGGAGATCGTGGCGGTCTGTTGTCGAAGATGAATGCCTTTGCACTTATTGGATTGATATGTGAATGGTATTGAAATAAAAAGTTATTTGTTCACGTATTATTGCTAAATGCCTACTTTACAACTTCAAATTGTCTAAAATGTAGCAAAGGTCATGCCAAAATTTTGTTTTATTTCATTGCAACTCAACTTTTTACTAATATTCTGTTCATGTAGGTCAAACATGGTATTTTTGCGACAATAGAAGAACGACGAAGCAATGCCTATGCCTACTCCACAACTTCAATTGAAAGGTATTAGAATGTAAATGGTGTTGACATGTAAATGCTAATGAAATTATGAATGATATTGCTATGTGATTATGTAAATGCCTATTTTTGCACTTGTTTGATTGATATGTGAGTAGTATTGCAATGAAATATTATTTGTTGATATATTATTATTAAATGTCTAATTTACAACTTCTAATTGTCTAAAATATAGAAAAGGTCATGTTGAATTTTTTTCATATTTAGGAGAGATCATACAGAATTTTTTCATGTTTTCACATACCTTTTTTATATATTTATTATATTTTTCTTATTTTTTGTCCTTCACTGGTTTTTTACAAATTTTACAACTTTTTTTTGCAATTTTACCATTTTTTCCACGGGGTTCGGTTTTTTGCGGTTTTCGACAAAAACTGTGGTTTTCGCTCACTAGTTTGACCAGTTTTCAAATTGGTTTGAATTTCCATACCGTTTGGTTTTTCGCGGTTTTGAACGGTTTTTTTAATTTTTCGGTACCGTCGAGGTTGCGAAAACCGATCTCCAAACAAAAATTCAAACCCTGCACGCATCTGGTCCCCCTTCTCCGGTGGCAGTGTGGGGAGCTCTTCTCCTCGGGGTTCAAAAAATCAAAAATTCGATTTTCAAATTATTTTTTATTTTCAAAAATGGCAATAATCGGTAGAAATCAAAGAAGTCTGAATTCAGCGGTCAAACAACAGCGAAAAACGAAAATTGAGTGATTTTTGCTGATTTTCGAGCGATTTTCGGCAAAACGAAGGAAAATTAAAAATTCAATAAAAATTTGAAAAAAATAAATAATTCAAAAAATCCCAATTAATATATAAAAGATCTCAGAGAAATTTCAACAATTTTTTAAATCATTTAGTTCTTGTGAAAAATCAAAAACAACAATTAATGAAAAGGAATAGTGGCACTATCAATTTTTTATAAAAATTTACATAACTGATCTTGCTCTGAAATGTTAATGGTTTCATAAAGAGTTCCCAAGGATCATGTATTAAAATTTTTAGAAATATTATACTTCATTTAATGCCCCTAGAAAATAAAAAACAGCAGAGCATATACAAAGACAGTAGCACTTTTTGAATTTTTTTAAAATATACACGTTTGATAATCATCTGAAAATTTTACAAAATCATTATAATTGACTCTGAAGCTTAAATTTTTTTTAGAAATATTGTACTTCATTTATTGCCCCTAGAAAATAAAAAACAGAACAATATAAAAAAACAGTAGCACTATCATAATTTTAAAAAATATATAGGTCTAATAATGATCTGAAAATTTTACAGCGTCATTAGAATTTCCTCAGGACATCACCAAAAAAATTCAAAAAAATTTAACACATTGTTGTAATTTTTTTATTTTTCAAATTTCTTAAATTTTCAAATTTGAATTTAAATTCTAACTGTTTACCGAGCGGTTTTTATTGCCAAGCCACCTCACGAAAATCGTCGATTTTGTGAACCTGCATCTCCTCCCGTTCCTTCGTTTACACCGTTCGCATGATCTGCCGCCCTCCTGTAGACAGCATGGAAAGAATTCGTCGATTTGTCATCCAAGTAAGAAACAGCGAATGATCTCGAAAACGCGCCGTCGTTTACGACGTTAACGAAAACTATGTGGTGCTGTGATACTAGCAAAGTCATGCACTTGTATCTTTTAGTGGTGACGTTAGGTCAAGGAAGAGATCGAGAAGGGCCTGAAAGCACGCATGACCAAGGAGCAAATGTTACGATGGCTCCGCGAGAAGGGCGTACACCCGATGATCACTTATACTAGTAAGTAATTAAAAAAAAAACCCTGAAAACTCAATTCCTCTTTTCCTTTCTCAGATGCAAATCGAGAAGTGTTTTCCTCCGTGTGATGCTCCTGATCGTGCATGCATTCGCAGTGTACGGGGAGCTTCGTCAGTAGAACCAGGAGTTCTTCAAGGCCTATTACTTGATGGCGTACGTGAACAGGCAGATCGAGCGTTTCAATCGTCAGTTGGTCGCTTAACGTGTGCTGCAGAAGCAGGCCGAAGCATCGGCCCTTACGCCTGGCTCGAACCAAGTTACCAAGGTTGCGACGGCAGCAACCCTTCGTCTTCAGGTAACAACAGCCCGGCTACTGCAGCAACTTATCGTACTACCACGATGCATGCAGCGACCGAGCCGAGCGCGTTGCCGGCGACGCCACTCGCGGTGGCCGTCCTGGGCACGGCATGGCTCGCGAACCAATGCGCGACAATGCCGGCGTGACAAAACTTTGGCGCCCTTCCCGGCTTGAGCAGACGCGGGGTCCGCATGAGTTCGCTGGCCGCGTGACGCGGTGGCAAGCCGGGCAGCATGGCAGCTACCTTCAGTACCAGGTGCCGAACGGCTGGGCTGCTGGTCACGGCCCGTCGGCGGCAGGGCCTTCCAACGCCGTCATGGCAAGCTCCTGTCCTCCGGCGCTGACGCAGGGTGGCGTCCTGCACCGTGCCGAGCAACTTCTCCTCCTGCTGATCAGGGTGGCGATCGACATCTCCTCCGCAGCAGCCACTGCAGCACGGTGGTGGCAGCGCAGGCGACCCGTGCCCGGGTTTTGCCCGCCACCACCGTCGCATGGGGAGGAGCATGCAGCTGCCACCGTCATCGCAAGAGCGCCGCTGGCGTTGCCTTGGTTAGAGCAGCAGCAGCTGCTGGGGAGACAAAGCTACCAGCGCGACGGTGATTCGCAGGAGCGAACTCACCAAATGAGCACGGCCTGCTCGAAGAGTCTACTGACTTGACGCACGAGTCGTCTGCTCCTCTTGCCTAGGATTTGATGAAAAAAACTGAATGGCTCACTGTTTCTTGCGTAGCTTTAGGAAATTGGGTTTGTGTCGTCGGACTTGAAGCGAGTATTTATCTTTCGTTTTTTAGTTCTTGACATATGACTTTACAATCCTTGGCTGATTGTACTTGCACCAGCTTAGAGTAATTCAGTGGCTGAAACAGCCAGACACCGAAACAGTTATTCTCAAAAGACTTGCAACGACAATTGTGCAAACGGAAAGGTACTACTGCTACCGTTTGCTACTGCTTTCGATGACAAGAACTCCCAGGATTCACAGTAAATTTTTGCGAGGATGACACTACATTGAGATTTGAAAATGCTGAACCGAGACAACATTTCGGTGCTGCAAATCAAGAATAATGCACACTAAGGCAGACTATTTTTATTATTATTTGGCTTAAAAAAAAGACCAGATTCGGCCACACCACTGTGTACAGTTTTGTTTCAGCTCTCCACTAGAGCCACAAGGGTCGGATTCGGGGCATCAAGTTGACATGATAGTAGAAACAGATAGCTAATATATCGAATACCAACATAACAAAAACTTGTTTCTCATTAATCTTATATCATAGAAAGGGCATTCAGAATTGCAGTTAACAAATACCAGGCTGTCGCAACGCACCCTTGCATGTTTTTATCTAAGGATATCAGAAGAAATGATCTCATAACTTGGAAAGGTCCAATAGAACCAAGATTGTAGGTGGAGCCAGATAATATAAAGAACCACATAAATTCATTTAGTTCACTACTTTACAAAAAACTATTCAGCCCAATAGCAGGATATGAGCGGGTCTTACAGCGTTTTATTACCTTGGAGTAGACAGACCCATCTCTATATAAAACAAACAAATAAAGCATAAATCAGAAGATTGAACATCTCAACAGAATAATCGTTCTTCAATTATAAGAGTGGAAGCATACATAGTTGATTTTAGCCACTTAGCCCTGACACTAGAAAAAGGACTTTACAAAATTTGGACTATCTAAAGCATAAACTATATGACTAAGAGGGATGTCGCAGTAATATGTGTGCAGCATTGCCACAATAGTCAATCACCCACATTAAGACATTGCGTAAATGTTTCACGTACCATCATTTTCATCTGATAAAAGAAGAATGATCATATTGTAAACTACAATGGCAGCCAGATTTATAAATTTCACTCTTTGATGAATAAAATTCAAGCAAGCATGCAACTCAGTCTGTAAACGCAAACAAGATAGTCTAGAAAAATGCAATCAAGATAGAAGAATCACATAAGTATTATTTTAAATATTTCTCACACACAGATAGACTTCAGTAAATGGTCAACTATTGCGTAGAACATAGGAAAAAGATATTGCTTTATTCCATCAGGTTGTTACTCAACATAGGCAACTAATAATTATAGGTAAATAGGATAAAACTGCTCTATGGTTACAATGTGACATGTTTAGGCACTCATTATTGATGATTGTGTGAGGCAAAACAGCAAGCTCCCAGTAAAATCTTTCAAGAACTAGCAAGTCATGTGCCTACAGAAACCAAATTTCTTACTCATTTGACCTCAATCCATGAAAGAATATTGTTGAACAAGTATATCTGGACTTGTTATAACATGAAAAAGACTATCATATTTAGCTTTTCAAAGGCAATTTAGAGACATGATTTGTTTTTCTTTGGGGAAATGTAGATATGATAGTGTGCTGAACGGCTAAAGAATTTCACAAATAAGACTACACTATGAAAGCTCAAAAATGCTATGTAAATTGCTACTCAGTCCTGCTACTGCACATACACCAGCAATATCCCTAAGAAAAGCACAAGATTAAGCCTTAAGGTAAATCCATGTCAGACTATGCACAAAGGTGCCATTGTAGGAACAGCATTACAAAATTACTATGCAAAAATGTTGTTATATACAACATTATTTTCGTAGATTAGAGGAACCAATGATTAATGTATGCACAAGAATCGTCCCAATACTCACACCATATATGATGAGCTGAATATTTTTCCCTATAAATAGATCAACTATAGTCATTAAACATGAAACGTCTGATGAACATTGCGGCACTCCACAGACAGCAGAGCACACAAGGCCTATTTGGGGGCAAAAACTACATGGATATCAATCAACAAGAAAGCAACCACATCATGACACAGATGAAACAAGCAGCATCAGATCCTTCAAACATTCTAAGCAAGCACTACGCTAATGGCGCGCAAAGAAAGTAAGGTACAAGATTGCATGGGCACGGTTCTCACCCCAAACGTTAGACAGAGAACAGCATCATCGATCGCATAATGTTATAGTCCGGGATAGGTGCGACAGAGGATACCCTGAGAGAGCGCACGGCAGCTCCGGGACGACGTGCTCAGCCTCGACGTCAGCCTCGCCGCGGCCACCGCGCTGTGCAGCGGCAGCAGCGACCTCCCGCGCAGCACCCCAGCTCCACCGGCATCCTGCACACAACCACCACCACCACAAAACACATCCATCACGGATCCGGCACTACCTGGAGAAGGCTATCAACCGCGTTACCGTTTGCTTACCTGGAGAAGCACGGGGCGCGGAGGGGATGGATCGTGTGATATCCCTTTGCCGCCAACTCCGTCAGGGCGTGAGATCACCAAGCGAACAGAGGATTCAACGAGCTCTAAAGGCAAAGGGGAAAACGAACCAAGAACACAGAGCCGAAGCCAGAGATAGATTCATTCATATTTTTCTGTTCGCTTTTCCTTCCAGCGACTACACCTTTTAAACCCAACGTATTCCCCAAGTCTTACCCTTCTCAACAAACTACTTACTCTCTTTAACCCCACTTACTGAGTTACAGCCAGACAACGAAAATGGAATTACAAGACACAGTAAGTACTTGACAACCCGTGAACTCTTCTCCGCCGTTGGATCATCATCCGTCGCTCAGCTATACTGCATCATCTGTTACATCTCTCCCTCGAATCATTGCTTGTCCCCAAGCAATCGTCAGGAAAACATTTCGCAACACAGTAAGGTCTTCCTGTAGCAGTCTCCTTCGAGAATCCAGTCCATTTGATTAACCCTTGCACAATGACCTTGTTGCCTTTCTTAACCAGTCTTCTTTCCAAGATTTCTTCAGTTCAGTAGAAACATTGTTCAGCTCAACCGCTTCGATAACTCATGAAATATTGGTGAATAATCGAACGAAATTCCTTCAATTGAGAAACATGAAAGACCGGATGAACAGCGCTATGAGATGGTAAAGCCAATTTGTATCTGCTTGCCCTATTTTCTCCAGATCTGAATAAGGTCCAAAATATTTATATGCTAGCTTTGGAAAGGCCCGATTAACTACAGACGATTGAGCATATGGCTGCAGCTTCAACAACACCTTGTCACCGACCTGAAACTGTCTGTCTTGCCGTTTCTGATCTGCCTGCAGCTTCATGCGATTCTGCGCTCGCGCCAGATGTTCTCGGACAAGGTTGTTATACTGGCTACGACGATCCAGCATATCTTGTACTTCTTCTGATCCTGTCTCCATCATTCTGAGCATGTTGCCGAAATTTGGCTCGTTGCCATACAATACTTTGAAAGGAGAGCAACCCAAAGCTGTGTGATAATTCGTGTTATACCAGAATTCCGCCAACGATAACCAACTTTTCCACTTTGTTGGAGACGCATTGACTGCACACCTGAGATATGTTTCCAAGCACTGATTCACTCGTTCGGTTTGTCCGTTAGTTTGCGGGTGGTATGAAGTACTGAATTGCAATTTAGTGTCCAATGCCTTGAACAACTCCCGCCAAAAGATGCTGGTGAATATTCTGTCCCGATCCGAAGTAATAGAAATCGGGACGCCATGAAGTTTGATTACCTGGTCGAGAAACATCCGAGCCACCTGTTGTGCCGAAAAAGGATGTCGGAGAGCAAAGAAGTGGGCATACTTTGAAAACCTGTCCATGACCACCATAATCACATTGCATCCTTCTGACATTGGCAATCCTTCAATAAAATCCATTGTGAGGTCTTGCCAGCCGCTGTGGAATGGGTAGGGGCTGTAATAGTCCGGCAGGTCCAGCTCTCTCCCTTTTGCAAACTGACAAATATCACACCGCTTAACAAAATCTTCTACTCCCGCCATCCCATTCCAATAGAATAGCTTCTTCAATCGCTGGTATGTGGCGTGAATCCCAGAATGACCGCCAATAGCACTGGAGTGAAAAACTCGAATCAACTTTGTTTGCAACGCAGAATTTTCACCAATCCAAATCCTCCCTTGATAACGGATAATGCCTTGTTGTAATTCAAAGCCTTTTCCATCGGGACTATGCAATGCTAACTGAGCCAGACGTTCTTGAGCTTCTTTATCTGTAGTATAAGAATTCAAAACTTCTTGCACCCACATCGGTTGTACCTCTGATATTGCTTGTAACGTCATAAATTGGCCCACTCATGATAACGCATCTGCCGCGACATTTTCCTTGCCTTTTTTGTAAACAATCTTGAACTGCAGTCCCATCAATCGGGTCATGGCCTTCCGCTGCATTTCAAATTGCAATTGTTGCTCGTCCAAATAACATAGACTCCTGTGATCAGTTCGTATCACAAACTCCTGGCGTTGCAAATACATCCTCCACTTTTCTACTGCTAACATCAAAGCTAAGAACTCCTTCTCATAGATAGACAGAACTTGGTGCTTTGGTCCTAACGCCTTGCTGAAAAATGCAATTGGATGTCCCTGTTGCATTAACACTGCTCCCACACCGCTATCACACGCATCTGTTTCCAACTCAAAAGGTAAGTTGAAGTCCGGTAATTGCAACACTGGTGTGGAAGCCATTGCATGTTTCAAATTTGTAAATGCTGCGTTCGCCTGATCATTCCAAGCAAACACTTTGTTCCTCAGTAAATCCGTCAATGGTTTGGCTATGATTCCATAATGCTTGACAAATTTCCGGTAATAACCGGTCAAGCCCAAAAATCCCCGAAGCTCTGTCACATTCATTGGTGTCGGCCAGCGGAGCATAGCCTGTGTTTTAAGCGGATCCGTGGCGACCCCTTTGTCCGAAATAATATGTTCGAGGTATTCCAATTGCGATTGAGCAAACATACACTTGGATCTTTTGACGAATAGCTGATTTGCTGCGAGCTCTTTTAACACCAATGTCAAGTGTTCTGCATGAGACTGAAGATCCGGACTGTACACTAAGATATCGTCGATAAAAACCAATACAAACTTCCTCAAGTATGGCGCCAAAATTGCGTTCATGACACACTGAAAAGTGGCAGGAGCATTGGTTAAACCAAACGGCATAACTTTGAATTGGTAATGCCCATGATGAGTTTTAAATGCCGTTTTCATTTCATCTTTTTCTTCCACACGGATTTGATGATAGCCCGCTCGAAGGTCCAATTTGGAAAAATATTTTGTACCAGCAAGTTCATCCAGCAACTCATTAATAACTGGCATGGGAAACTTATTGATGGTCAAGTCATTCAATCGTCGATAATCGACACAGAATCGCCACGATCCATCCTTCTTTTGCACTAATAAAACCGGAGAAGCAAAGGGGCTGACACTTGGGGATATGATCCCATCAGCAAGCATCTGAGATACCTGCCTCTCTATTTCATCTTTGTGTAATGGAGAATATCTGTATGGCCTGGAATTCACCGGAGTAGCTCCTGGAACTAAAGGAATTGTATGATCATATACCCGTTTCGGAGGTAGCTCCTTCGGTTCAGAAAATACCGCTGAGTATCGTTCCAGAACTACCGCGATCGGTCTTTGGAACTTGAAGCGAAACGTCGTGGATTCTGCTCAACCACCGCCATTGCCCATATGTGATTACCTCGTCTCCACTTGTCTAATCGATCATATGACAAGCCTTTCATCTCTGCGTCAAATTACTGCAGTCCCATGTAATTGTATTCGAGTTCCCCGAAGATCGAATTCTAGGATCTTCTCTTTCCAATGGCAGGTCATAGGGCTGTGGTCATTCAGCCAATCCATACCTAGAATGGCGTCATATGCTCCCAAATTCAGAACTCTTAAGTTAGTGCGGAAAGTATGTCCTTGTGCCCACCATTCAAATTGAGGTATCCAACTGTCACAGTGTAACATCTCTCCATTTGCCACTCTCACTTGAATTGCTTTTGTTGGTTCTGCCACTCCACCAATTCGGCTCAAAAACTCAGCATCTATAAAACTATGGGAGCTTCCTGAATCCACCAAGAACAAAGCATGATTTGATCCGACCGACTGCTACGATGCGCACATTCTCCACTTGTTCGGGTCTCGCCAAAGCATTGAGTGAGAGATTATAGTGTTCATCTTGACCTGCTTCCGCCACCTCTAACATATCCAAAACATCATCTGGCAATATGCCATTTTGCTCCTCTACCGCCATAACCTAGAATTGTCCTCTACCGCCATAATCTCTTAATTGCCTAGCTTTCCATAATTCTCCATTGCCCACCTTCACATTCACTTGAGGATTTTCAGGTTTATTCATGCCTCCCTCCTTGGTGGTTGCAAATTTATGTTTCCACCCCTTACCTCGGTCAATCACATCTTGATGAACTCGAGCTAATAATGCTGCTCTGTCGACTGTATCAGGTACCTGACTCTGAACAGCCCCCCTTAGCTCCATTTTCAATCCTTTGACAAACTGAGACACAAATAATTCCTCCCCATAATATGGATTATGCATTAAGATTTCAAACATCAATTCATCAAATTGTGACTTATACTCTGCGACGAAGCCTGTCTGCTTGATTTCCACTAGTTCCCCCAACAATCTCCGATGGTCGAAACCCCCAAATTTCATTTCCACCGCATGAATAAAATTGTTCCAATCACCTAATTCGTTACGAGTCTTATAGACCTGTAACCACCGGCCAGCATTTCCATCCATGTGCATCGTAGCTGCTGTAACCCAAAGCTCATCTGGAATATTGTATACTTTGAAATAATCCAGACACTTATCTCTCCACAACCGAGGACTCTCACCATCAAATCGAGGAAAGGATAATTTGGATAAAAATTGCTTACTCTGACCGCCAAAATCTCGAGCTGGTCGAGAGTTGGAACCCGCTGTCTCTGAATGAATGCCATTTGACCCACTGGCACGCACACAATCCGACGACGGCGAACGCCCCTCGTCCATCCTTACCCATGGTTCATGCGGCGCTGGTGTAAGAATAACTTTACCTGCCGCTGATATACTGCCTTTACTTCTTCGATTTCCTTCCAACACGCTCCCGGTAGTGATCCTGGCCACCGCCTGAGCTGTCGCCTCCAATTGTTTCGCTAGCAGGTGTTGATCTTTTACGTTCTGCTCTACTGCCTGAGCTGTCAACTCCGTTCGTGCTAACAATTGTTGCTGTGTTGTATCAATCACTTCTACGCGAGCAAATAGAAGATCCAAACCTTCCTTGATCGCCGCGAACTTTTCTTTTGATCTGTCTTCCGCTTCTCCCATTGCTTGCAGAACAAACTGAGTCTGAATCGACGGTTTTGGAGGCGCCGTGTTGACGATCTAGCCAAGCCAACCAGCTTCCTGGAGATTTTACCGAGATCATCCGAATCGTGTTACCGATTCAGAGTTCCCGAACCCTCCATTGGAATTTTACAGCTCCAAGCCGGATCGAACCAGAATCTGATACCAAATGTGATATCCCTTTGCCGCCAACTCCGTCAGGGCGTGAGATCACCAAGCGAACAGAGGATTCAACGAGCTCTAAAGGCAAAGGGGAAAACGAACCAAGAACACAGAGCCGAAGCCAGAGATAGATTCATTCATATTTTTCTGTTCGCTTTTCCTTCCAAATGACTACACCTTTTAAACCCAACGTATTCCCAAGTCTTACCCTTCTCAACAAACTACTTACTCTCTTTAACCGCACTTATCGAGTTACTGACCGGACAACGAAAATGGAATTACAAGACACGTAAGTACTTGACAACCCGTGAACTCTTCTCCGCCGTTGGATCATCATCCGTCGCTCGGCTATCTTGCATCATCATTTACAGAGCGGAAGGAAGGCCGAGCGCAGCGGCGGAGGCCATGCTTGGCGGCGCGCACAAGGAGGTCAAGGCCATCTCGCGGGATTGGTTTGGGGTTTGGAGACGGGAGGAGAGCGGGTGGGCGAAGAGAGGAGAGGAGTAGGTTTCGCGTCGGGAGATCTTTGCGCGAGGAACAGGCAGAGCGTTCCTTTCCTTGGGGCACGAGGGCACGATCGCGCTGCGGCAGCGTTTTCATTGGTAGAAGTGCGGCACAAGAAAGTAGAAACGCGTTGTGACGTCCGCCAATTTCGAACATGACTAATGAAAACGGATCGGACAGTCCGATCGATGCGGATAATTTTTTTTATATATAGATTATGTTGGATCGGATATTTATCGGATAGTATCGGATTGAATACGGATTTCTTTTGTCAGATATAGATACGGATTCAGTAGCTCACTATCCATCGGATACGGATATGGATTCGGATAATCTGGATATTGATAGGTCGAGCATATGCATGCGGATTGGGCCGACGCTACTCTTTTGGCCCAATTTTTTTTTAAATTTCAAAATTGTTTTCTAATTTAATTAATCCATAAGCAAGTTTCAATTATTAAAATTGGCAAACCAACTCCAAAAATTACGAATTTTTTTGAGAAACTTCCAAACACAATCTAACATTTAAAAAATTATTTTTAGGATTTTACCAGATTTTAAATTTTCTCAAAAATTCAAATACTACTTTTCTTAATAGGAAAATATTTTAAATAAGTAACTAAAATGCATAAAAACTCATAAATACATAATTTATTATTTTAAACATAATTCAACAAAGAATATAAATCTTGGATCATTACATATAAGTGTTGTATACTTTTTCTAGAGACATGGTATCTAAGTATTATCAAACTTTTAGTGTGTTATGCGTTTACTTCTATTTGTATATCTGAGCAAGGATTACCTTCATTTTATGTTTTGATCTACATGTATAAAGAACTAATCGTATATGTGTGATAAACTAAGTCTTATATAATATTGTTTACGACATGGTATCTAACTATTGTCTAAGTGAATGAAAATACTTATATTTGTTCGTTTTCAATAATGTTTTGATCAAATGAACTAGTTACGTGTTTTTATTGATTTTCTATGTACAATCTAAGGGATTATCATGTTTCGATAAATATTCAAACCGTATTTGATCCATATCGTATTCGATATTATCCGTATTCATATTTATATCCAAACTATCCGTATCCGCATCCTAGAAAAAAATTAAAACAAATATGATAAAACTATTATATCCGCTTTCACCCTAATGACGATTACATCCTCTTCGCTTTTCGATTGTTATCTCTCTAATCACCGCAATGCAAATGTATACTATATGTATTATAGCGGGAGGAATGCCGCTCAACCAGTGCCGCCACATAACCTTCCTCGTGAAAATGTCCTCCAGAAAATTCAAAATTACATTTAGGTCCCTCCGTCAGTTTTTAATATAATGGACAAAAAAACAAAATTACGTTTAGATCCCTTCGTTGTTCATGTTCAGATCCTCCCGACGGTTTTTAACAAAATGGACTCGAAGAAAAACAAAATTACGTTTAGGTCTCAAGAAATCATTTTTTTGCAGACTTAAGTCGAAGAGAAACAAAATTACGTTTAAATCCCTCTACGGTTTTCTCCAAAAAAACCAAAAACACATTCATCGATGGTTTATAACGTCCATAGATTAACAAATTTAACGACCTATTTTTTTAAAAAAAACAAGAAATCCGAAATTATACAGCAAAAAAAACAAAAATACACTTGTTTTCTCCCGAAAACAAAAACAACATATTCGCCGACTGATCCTAACGACCCATTTTAAAAAACACACAAGAAAACCGAATTATGAAAAAAACAAAAATACTCAGATTTGCCTCATCGCTCCTAGCAATCCATAGATTCGCCGACGGGTTCTAGCAACCCATTTAAAAAAAGAATACCAAAATTAGGATAAAACATTTAAGAAATATCCATCCAACCAAACTTCGCGCAACGCCGCGTCGTGCGATCAAATTTCCCAAATTTCGTGCGACACAACATCGTGCGACGAAATAATTTCGTCGCACGACGTAACATATCGCGTGCCCTGGCTAGTTTGGTTCTGTTCTACTCACGAGACTATAGCAACTTAGCAATTGCAACGATTTAATACATCAGCAGGGAATTGAGAACACCGGGTACTCTGAGAGTATGACAAGGGCCTACAAATTAATCAAATGAGTTGCACGACGAGTAAAGAGCCTCCCATTAAAAAAATGACAATCGAAGCACTAGGGGTCTACTCAGGATCGCAAAAATGAGGTTCTTCACTATGACGAGGCAAGGCATAGTGTGGTATGAGTTGGGTGTTCACTGGCACTCCTCTTCATTCCCGGTCTCTTCCTTGGAAAGCTTGATCATGTCATCGATCCTCAGAATCGTTATTGCTGCCTCGGTGGCAAACTGCATAGCAAGCATAGGATGGTGTGAGTTGGGGGTTCACATGCTGCGGCAAGAAAAAGGGCGCCGTGCACAAACCTGAATAATCTTCACTTTGCTCATGGCCGGCTCAATGACGCCGTACTCGAGGTTGTTGCGAACTATGCCTTTTGATAGGTCAAGACCCATGCTGCAGGATAATAAAGAAAAATTCTAAAATAAGATTGAAGAGAAATTTGGAAGATAATAGAAGCAAATGTCAGTGAAAACAGTAAAAGAAAGCTAAAGATAACAGTGCAGCTCTAGCAAAGAGCATACAGGCAGCTTGAGTGAAACTTCCAATTGTTTCCCTAAAAAATGTCAGTGCAAACAATAAAAGAAGAGCTCTTTTACTGTACACTAAATTCAATATGGACCGTTCATTCTTTTCGATCCAATAGATCAAATTAGCTAGTCTTTATTTATAATTCATTTGATAGTAGAATAGCAGGAATACTCTTAACAAATCAATGATTAGATTTAATTTCTACTACACATCATATACTACCAGTATGATGCACTGTAAAATTTCTCTAAACGAAAGCTAAAGATAACAGTTCAGATCTAGCAAAGAGCATACAGGTAGCTTGAGTGAAACTTCCATTGTTTCCCTAAAAAAAACTTCCTGATATTTAAGGTAACAGTTAATAATGCTTTTAAGAATTAGATCACCAAATAAGATCATTTAACAGACAAGCTGAATAGTTGCTGACATCATATCTACAGAAGTTCCTAAAGGCGATTGTATTCCATGAGAAGGTGATGTTTTTGGCATATTACCTTGAGAGATGTTGCTTATCAGCCTTAGTTTGAGAAGTATGATGATATGCCCTAAGCTTCGCTACAAGCTCAGTTGCGTCTTTTGCAGCATTAACAGAAAGAACCTGTAATCGCAAGCTCATGCTTAACCATCAGTAAGTGGTTCAGGTTGCAAGAAATATAAGGATAGCTGCAAGTAAACAAACCTTGGGTATGATTAACAACGATTCAGCAAATTCTGCAATTGCCAACTGTTCCCTTGATCCAAGAGTTGTAGCAAGATTCTCCAGGTACACAGAAAGTGCAGCCTCAACTGCACCACCACCCGCAACCACCTGTATTGCCAGTGCACACATATTGATACCCAAACACAGACCACTAGTTTACTTCCTAACATCTATCCAGTGATATTGAGAAATGCAAAGTGTGAGCTCAGGTTAAGATATACAAAATCAGTGATATTTTGCACTCCTTCAAAGTGACAAACGAAATATAAAGGTCTATCCTACACAAAAAGGTAAGGCAACCACCGCAGCAGGTAATATATGTGAGACAATATTTGCAAAATTGGAACAAAACCTCCGCATGGTAATAAGGAACAAATTACAACGATAAACCCTACCAAGGGTAGCGCTCAAGTCAGAGCAAACATTATTCTCCTTTGCTGCACCAAATCCTCGGTATGACAGAGTAATGTGGTTGCTATGAATGCAAGCACAGGGAACCAAAACTTATAGGGAAAATAACAAAAGGTTTACCATGTTAGATTCGAGGGTCCGCTTCACAATGCACAATGCATCATGCAAAGAGCGATCAATTTCATCAAGCATAAAATCATTTGCACCTCTAAGTATTATTGAGACCTGAACAAAATAACTGCAGATTGTCAAATGCCATGATACTCCAAAATCCAACAATATTCATACAAGAGCGAATATTGGAGTAACATAGGTGTGAGAAAGTACGGACCGCACTGGTATTTTTTGTGCCTTTCACCATAATTACATCATCATCGGCAATTCTTTCCTCCCCAACTTCATCTGCATGTCCAAGGAATGATGAATCAAATGTTTCCTCACCTTCCATATCAGCAAAAGTAGTCACTCAAGTAAATTCAGCCACTAGTAAAAAACTACCCGCAAATGTTGTGGTATTATCAAACTATTCATATAACATTCTAAGTTGGGAAAATATATGAATGCAGAATTTTGTCAAGTTCCAATGGACATTATAAAAAAGTGTGCATTCTTATGTTACTATTGGCTAAGTCATCTGCAATGTGCAGCCCACATACCATTTGCTTCACTAACTTATAATTGCATCTTAATAATAGAGAATCACAAAAATACAGACAATGCATACCATGGTAGCCCCAGTAGCCTTGGCAACATGGCGCAAATTCTCCTTGCGTACACGCCTCACTGCAATTGCTCTAGCCTCAACAAAATACTGAAATAATATATCATAACACAATAAAAAGGAAGATTCAGCAACTTTGGGCAGCAAAATCTAAGCAATGACCAAAAAATAAATGTACAATGCAAACTGAACAAAGCACGAGAGCCAATTAGCTCCTTTAAAAAAGCTCGGTGTAAAAAGTCAATTCGTTGTGCCATACTGTCATTTAATCATTGGTTTACAGGACTGAAAGGTTCACAACAGACAACATAACATCATAGTGAAAGACATCAGGTAGCTCCAACACAGCTACTAGGATTTCTCCAAAAGATAGACAAAATTGAAGTCATAAGCCTAACATGTAAGAAACTGAATCATCACATAAATTAAAGTCATACTCCCTGTCTGTAATAATCAGCAAAGGAAAATCGCACTATGGCCAAATGCAGAAAAATTTGGATGCAAGCAAAAAATACATTTAGAAATTTGTTAACAATAACTAAAAGAAAATATGTCTGGTCATATATGAAAACATGCCTTTAGTGCCATGTCATCAATTCCCTTGGTGGTTAATACAACATTAGCACCAGCCTTGAGAATCTTCTCAATTCGCTCCTTTGTTATGTCTGCTTCTCTGCAAAAGAGTAAGGCCTTGAATTTGGTATAAGAGGCCATTAAAAAATTAACTATGATTTGAATGATATATCTTGTGATCTCAGCTACACAAGAATAAATCTAACATACATGAATCAAAGAGGTAGGACAAATACAAGAGAGCAATAGAAAGCTCAGCCATTGTCAAGTCATTTGGTATCAACAGAGAGAAACATATAATATATTGCACAAAGTACAAAATGTCAATACCTCTGACGAATCTTCTCAAGTTCTCTTGGATCAGTTACAAGGACTTGAACACCCAATTGCATTTTTGTCTTCTGAAGATTAAAATCAAGACAAGCAATCCTGGCAGGAGCTACTCTAGTAAGCATTCCTTGAGCAGCACGGCCTGTGTTTAGTGCATATCCATTCAGCAGGTAGCTGTCCTTTGCACTTTTACCATGAGCTTTCAAAATGTTAATACTCTGAAGAACACAAAACACATAGTTACATACATGAAAACAGAAACTATTAAGAGAGCACCATTTCTATGTGGCCCCAAGTACACGGAACTATAAGATGGCAATATACAAATCTAAACATGAATTCATGGCATAAGCTGCCAGAAGATTAGGTTATCACCATGGTATTTGATCTGACAAGGGAGCTCACATATGGCATACCAAGCAGATAATAAATAGATAATGTTCACCTACAGGTACAGCTTCAAAGCAACACTGATGGTGAAAATTTGCATAAACCTCACTACCCCAGAAAGAAGATACCAAAACAAAAAGGGAGAAAGAAGGCACAGGCAAAGTTGCATACATCATTCATCCTACTAGCTACTCTAGCTTTTCTAATCACAACCCAAAACTAAAACCAAATGCACAATACTGACCTTGATTGGATACTTGATTTCTCCCTTAGCATTGGTAGTTTTCACAGCTTGAACTGCATCCACAACCTGTGAAATAGCTGTCAGCTCAATTGAAAGGGGTACAGTTATGTGTAGCATAACTAAACAGACCGGATACAACATTCGGCTCCAGGTTATGAATTGGTTGTCAGCACTCAGCAAGAAACCATAATGGCACAACATTGCAACAACAGCAGAACAAAACATAACTGGAATTTGAAAGAAAGTAAAGTAGGACAAACTTGAAATGCATGTAGAATTGACAGATCAAAACTTAATATTTATAATGTAACTTCAAAGCAAACTTTTTCATTCATAATATCAAGCCATCAGCTTTGGAACTTATTCACTCTTTAGACGCAAGGATAAGATACTCAAGATTACTTTGATGTAAAACGCAATATGCTAAAGTCACCTAGCATGCATACTCAGCAGTAAGCACAAGAATATCAAGGAAGCAAACATAGCTAGGCCGCGTACAGTACAGATAAAATAGTTAGACATTACCAGATTAGCAAAGAAGTCACTGTCGCTATTAATCAGTTTCGAAGACATGCTGGTTTTTGCGCAGTTTAAAAGGGAATCTTTGCCAAGCTTGTCAACCTGAACAAGTATATTAACACATGTCAACAGGTTAAGACTGATGTATCCTCCAGAGTACTTTTTATTTCTGCAGATGATGCTGTCTTACCTTGACAGCCATTTTTTCTTCAACATGCTTGCAAGCTTCACGCATAGCAAGCTGGCACAAAATGAACGTTACACAATATTCAAATATTTAGAAGTTTACGGATACGCAGGAGAAACAAATATCTATACTGATTTGTTACTGCAGCTTGAATATAACAGTAAAGCTCACCCTGTAGCCACTAATAATAGAGGTTGGGTGGATTTTGTTTTTCACAAGATCGTTGCCTCTCTGTTAAAAAGAAACATAACTTCAAAATTAGGGTGCCACAAATGGAGACCAAAAAAGGATGCAGTGCAGAACAAAAGTCCAAGGCCCATTTCGTTACCTTGAGCAATTCTGCAGCAACAATGACTACTGATGTTGTTCCATCCCCTACCTCCTGGTCCTGGAGCTCAGCCAATTCAACAAGAACCTAACAGTAGGACGCACAATGAAACTAATCAGCAATATATATATATATATATATATATATATATATATATAAGAGATTTCTCATGCATTTGTTTTTCCGCCAGTAATCACCTTTGCAGCTGGGTGCTCGACTTCTAACATCTTCAGAATTGTTGCTCCATCATTCGTGATTGTAACATCACCAATGTCATCCACCAGCATCTATAAATAGCATGTGATCATGAAACTTAGTCTATTTCAATAAGCACTTTCTTGTGTGGATATGCAATGGATCGTTGTAACATATCCCGCAAGTTCTCTCTTAAACCAGGTAAATACTTTTTGTGCTCTAAGGGGTACCAAGAAATGACAATATAACCCATTGTATACTCTGAAATACAAGACTGCAACAAAACACTAACTTAAGTTTAATAGCAGTACTTTCGTAACATCACCGATTCCTCATGAGTATTACTGCAGAAATGTGCTCCAGTAAGTGCTATTATATCCATACCATTTTGTTATTAAGCTAATCAAATCAAACCACCAACCATAGTATACAAAACTAAACAAAACACCATGAACTATTGGACTTAAAAGTTGCTAATAAGCATCAAAGCAAAATTCCGAAATTTGCACACGCCACGACCACGACATTGCAACTTATTATGCCTAGTACTGCAGCATTGTCCTGCTACTGACCAAAGTTCAATTCGAAAAAAAAAACTAACATTTTCAGCGCAATAACCTACTTTGGATAAAACGAATACTAGCCCAGTACATATACCCATCTAATCCCTAAACGCGCAGGCTCAAACCCTCCATGCCTGGAAGCGACTAAATGGTGGAACAGAGGTGGTCGCTGCCGCTTACCTTGTCGAGCCCGACGGGCCCGAGCGAGGACTTGACGATGTTGGCCACCGCCTGGCACGCGACCACTGCAGCGAAACAAGCAGACGCGGATGAAACCAAACCGGAGTGTGCGGAATGGTAGATCTCAGGGTCGGGGGAGGAACTAGGCGCAGAAATCTCCCGAACTGGAGGGGTGCAAAGGCGGGGTTACCGTTCTGGGTGCGGACGTCCTGGCCGGACTGGCGCTCGCCGAGGATGTCGGGGGTCGGGGCGGTGATCGCCATGGCGACGGCGGCGGAATCTGGACGCTCCCGTGCACCGGCAACGAGCTTGAGTCCGAGACTCGGTGCGTGTTTGGGCGCTTGGCGCTTGAGCTGAGACGGGGGTTTTGGTTTTGGGACGAGTCGAGTCTTGTTAGGGTTCGTAGTGGTGGTCATGGGCTCGTGTGCTCCGGCGATTAGCGTGCGGGCCACGAGGAGCCCGGAGTTGGGAGGGGGACCCACCTGGGAAAGATAATTTTGGGCTTGTTTTAGGCCTTCTATGATTCCGCCTCTGCTGGTGCCAGTTCGGGAAAGAATTTTTTTTTAAATAATATATTTTTTTATTCAAATTGTAAAAATATATCTCAATCTTAAAAAATTACAAAATACCTCTATTATCTTTTTAGAAGGTGAGAGAGAAATGTCGTCCTTTAAACGGGTGATAGGGGGCATGTGGCAGGCATCTGTCGTCTTTTGATATGGTGACAGGTCCCTGTTCTGCAGCCAGTTTCTGAAAAAAAAATCATAACTTTTTCATATGATCTCAGGTAGAGATGAACTTTATATATAAATTATATCTCTCGACAAGATCTACATCTTTAGTATACAATTTTTTTTTCATTTGAATCGATTTAGATGGCCAAAAACAGGATAGAAGGTTCAGATCTAAAAATCAGATATGAACTTTCTACCCATTTTTTTTCATCTAAATGGATTCAAATGAAAAAAATTATACCAAAGTTGTAGATCTTGTCAAGAGCTATAATTTTCATATAAATTTCATCTCCATCTGAGATCATATGAAAAAGTTACGCTGACGATGACGATCAGTCGCTCGTTCAAGAGGCGACACGTGCCTCTGTCACCCTTTGAACGAGCGACATTTCTCTCTTTCCTTCTAAAAAGACGACAGATGTATATTTTACAATTTTTATAATCAAGGTATATTTTTACAATTTAAATAAAAAATGTATTATTTAAAAAAAATCGTTCGGGAAATGCTTCCCAACCGGCAACCCATTGCTTAGTTGGACGTAATTAACTATGGTCAGATGATGACTTGGACGGAATCTCTTGTATCTGTCGTGCTGCCATCGTTGTTTGGCTGTTGCTGAAACCTGACAGTGACTTGCGGCTTGACAGGCAATGCATAAGGAAATAAGTGTGCAATATACCGAAACAAATCGCTGGGGAAAAAATTTAAGCTCGTTATGTTGAAGAACCGCTCGTGAACAAGGGAAAGGGGGATGTCCTTGCCTTGTTGCGTTGCGTATCCTGCCTCGTGGAGTTTACAAAATCGACGAAAACCGATCGGTTTTCATAAAAACCGGTCGGTTTTCATAAAAACCGAATCGTTTGATAAACCGTGTAGTTCAAATATAAATTTAAAAAATTTAGTGAGAAGTGTTACTTTTTTTAAAAAAAATTGTGTGAGTTTATGAGACAATTATAATGATGCTATAAAATTTTCATATGATTGTCAGTTCTGTGGATTTTTAAAAAATTCTGACAGTGATACTGTCAGAATATATGCTTTCAGATTTTGATTTTCTAGGGGCACAAAATGAAGTCTAATATTTCTTAAAAAAATTTTGTGATGTTATAACGTAATTATAATTATATTGTAAAATTTTCAGATATTGATCAAATATGTGTATTTTTAAAAAATTCTGAAAGTGCAACTATCATCGTATATGCTCTTCTGCTTTTTATTTTATATGGGCACTAAATAAACTCTAATATTTCTGAAAATTTTAGTACACAATACTTTAGCACTAGTTATGGTTATATTAAAATTTCATAATATAATAAATCTTTAAATATTTATAAAAATCTGACAGTATCTTTATTTGTTTTCATTAATTGCTGTTTTAGATTTTTTAAAGCAATAAATAATTTCAAAAATTTATTAAATTTCTCTGAAGCGTTTCATATATGAATTGGGATTTTTTTGTAATTTTTTTTATAATTTTTCTTCAGTGTGCTGAAAATAAAAAACAGCTCGAAAATCGAAAAAAAATCGCTCGATTTTTTGTTTTTTTCTGGCCGTTGTTTGACCGCTGAATTCAAATTTTTTTGATTTCTATTAATTTTTGATGTTTTTTGTTCGATTTTTACCGATTTTCGAATTTTCTGTTTTGTTAATCCTGTGCCGTAGTTTGTTTATTAACGGAGTATCACTCTGAAGTGATTGCTTCCTTATCTGGTCCGGAGTCCGGACTTGCGTGATGGAGGACCAACCCACCACCTGTCCCCAGAGAAGGCCATTCGAACAGAGATTCCACTATTCCACTCACCTTTTCTTCTCGAAAGAATAACCCATACACGCACAGCGCGAGGCACATCTAGTCAGCTAGAAACAATGGCAGATCGCACGAAGTCCTTCCCGAAATATCTTAGAAAGCAAGGGAAAAAATCTAGCAGTGGTACTGTACGTGGTTGTGCTGGCGCTACGTACGCCATTTTACTTTAGACACTTGAAGTAGTCCGATCCTCTTGACTTTATACTGCTGTTTGATTGCCTTACTGCCTTACTGGTACTTCGAGCGCGAACACGTTCCCAGCGTTCGCACAGTGATCGCGTAGAGTATCAATGTATCATAGCTCTCGGCACGGCCCAGAAAGCGAACTCGCAACCGCCATGAGATCGATGAATCGAGGAACACAAGCACAGCACGTCAGCACGTACGATCGATAGGTGGTGCCTTGGCACAGTGGCGGATCCAAAATGAGGCATGTAGCTACCTCTGTGCCACGCCGCTAGACGTTTCGCCTATAGCTTCTGCTGCAGTGCGCTTCTCCTGTACGTGTCCGGCGGTCCAACTTTGCTATAGCGTCGTGGAAAGCGTGTCACCGTCGAAATTTATAAGATTTACTTTTTAAAATATTTTATCTATAGATATAAGATATATTTTAATATAAAATTAGTGTGATGTTCTCTATATATATATCTCTTATAAATATCCATCTTTACTTCGTATTCTTTACATGCATGTATTGAAGAATTTTTTTAAAATAATACATTTTTTATTCAAATTACAGAAATATATCTTGATCTGAAAAAATTGCAAAAATATTCCTGTTGCCCTTTGAGAAAGCGAGATAGAAATGTCGCCCGTTCAAAGGGCGATTAAAATACATGTCGCCCTTTGAATGGGCGATTGACGGCCACGTCGACGCCACGCAAGCGAGGATCGCTTCGGCTCCCCCTGTCGCCCAACCATCGGGTGATAGATAATAAATCGACCGTTGGTTGGGTGACAGAGGGGCGCGTGCCTCTGTCGCCAAACCAACGGGCGATAGAGGATGGCTTTCTAATCGCGCCGTGGGCACTATTGCCACACGTGCTCATCTCATTTCAGCCAGCCTAGCCGAGAGAAAAGAGAGGAGTGGGAGGGAGAGAAGGAAAGGAGAGAGGAGAAGAAATTTGTAGCCGTGTAGGTAAATTTTTTTAAGTTTATTTTATTAAGCAATAAAACATGGTAAGTTAGAAAAAAAAATTAGATCCAGTTAGATTTAGAGGTTACGGATAGATTTTGTATAATTTTAGTAATTTAGTTGGTTCGTAGAAATATATGTACGCATATGTTTTTAGGAATAATAATATATTTTTAGGAATGTAGATGTTTTTTACAAATAGATGTAGATATATTTTTTTTAGGAGTGTAGGTTTTTTTACAGATTGAAATATATAGATATATATTTTTAGGAGTGTAGATGTTTTTTACAAATAGAAGTAGAGAGATGTATATTTTAGGAATGTAGATAGATATATATTTTTCGAAGTGTAGATATAGATAGATCTAATTTTTTTTATCAAATAGATATAGTATTTTTTACGAAAAGTAATTGATTCGTAGGTTAATGAATCGATTCGCAGATATGTCAGAATGAGTTCCATTTAGAATCTATTACGAAGAAGGGGTTGTCATGTATGGTTTAGAGGGTGCGGATCTGAGTAACTTTCAATATGTAGACAGAAGTTTAAGTAGGGTTGAAGAGCGTACATTTTCTGCTGTGTCGAATTGGTTGTATTATACTTTTCGGATGGAACCAAAGAAGTGCCAGCTGAAGTTAATTTGCCTTTGTACTATGCGAAATAAACCTGTTTATTGGAAGTTAGTTGAGGTCAAGGAAACTGCATCGTGGAGGTCATATGTGATGGGGGCGGAGCAACGTGGATGGTTTCATGTGCTTTTAGTGCAGGCATATGATAGGGTTATTGCCCCACAGTAGTAGTTGGACACTGGTGAGTGTAGTGAGCCTTAAAATGAGTTGGACACTGGTGAATCTAGCCGTGAGCAGCATATTCAGGAATGCAACGAGGGCATCATTTACCAGAATGGTGAACAAGTTGAGGTTGGGGAGGATGACGAAACCATTGGACAAGAAGCGCGGGGACAAGTAGACGAAGGTGAGGAAATTGATGAAATAACAGCAATGAGGGAAGAGAAAGACCGTGAATACACCAGAGCAGAAGTGGAAGACGACGATGACTCGGATGAGTAAGATGGAGGTACGGAGCCGCTTGTACCAACAGATTGGAGCACGCATCAATTTAATAAGCTGGTTGTGAATGAAAGCAATGATACATCGTGGCAGTATAGTGATAATGAGGTTAGGCCTAACAGTATATACCTGACAAAAGAGGCAGTGCAGGATGCTATGAAAGATTGGGGCTTATCATTAATAAGGACATTCAGGGTTAAGAAGTCCACCCCAATCTGCTACGACGTGGTGTGTGAGATCCATGGGTACTCCTGGAGAGTGCACGCGTACAAGCCCAAATGGGGCACCCACTGGCTATGTTCGAAGGTTGAGCAGCATAGCTGTATGATTGAGGAAACCCTGATGGCTCACAGGAACCTGTCATCTGGGTATATCGCGAATATCATGTACCCAGAGATAGTGGAGAATCTCAATTTTGAGCCTCGTGCTATTATTTGAGCAATCAAGAACAGATATCGGTACACAATTTGCTACGGGAAGGCATGGAGGGTGAAGCAGAAGACCTTAAAAATGAGGTTTGGAAAATTTGAAGGCTCCTACCATAATATGCCTGCACTGCTCAGTTGCATTTAGGGAAGAAATCCTGCCATTTATTATGATTATCAGGACTGTCCGTCAAGCAAGTGGCCGACCAAGAGGCCTCTAAACAGAGTTTTCTTCGCATTCGGAGCTTGCATTAAGGCGTTCTATCACTACCGTCCATTGTTGAGCATGGACGACACATTCTTGACCAGAAAATACAAAGGGCAAATAATGACAGTTGTGGGTATTGATGGAATTAACCAGATTCTGCCTGTTGCTTTCGCCTTTGTAGAAAGCGAGAACTATGAGAGTTGGATGTGGTTCCTACGGAACTTGAAGATCGGGGTGGTGAAAACTCGTCAAGATGTGTGCATACTGCATGACAGGCATGCTGGTCTGCTTAGTGCTATCAAGAAGTTGCAAACAGGGGAAGAGGAGTCATTTTCATGGCCTGACTTGCAGAGTCGATGGTGCATGAGGTATTTGGGTGCGAACTTCTATAAGCAATTTAAGAACAAGGAACTAATTAACATGTTCAAGAGACTATGTAAGCAGAACCAAGAGAGTAAGTTCCGTACTTTATAGAAGAATCTTCATAAGCTAACAAGAAAACACAAAGAGGAGCAGACGAACAAGGCTAATATCAATGAAACACAGGAGCAGGCGGAACCTTTATTCCCTCTTCCAACAGAAGATGAGGCGACGAATCATCGTCGAAGGCAAAGGCCAATCAAATATTTCTCGGACTGGATAAAGCATGAGCCGAAAGAGAAGTGGTCATTGTTACATGACACACATGGTGCTAGATAAGGTGTCATGACGACCAACTTGGCGGAGGTGTACAACTGGGTAATGAGAGGGATAAAGTGTCTCCCGTTGGTAGGAATTGTTGAGGGAGTGCTGCGGGGCACAACCAAGTACTTTGTGGATAGGCATCAAGCTGCTGAAGTAGTATGAGAGATGAGAATCTATTGTACTCAAGCATGATCACTAAATACATGGATAAGAAGAGCAAGAAGGCGGCTAAGCATAGAGCTATCAAAGTAGGTGCATGAACACTGCGCTTCGAGGTGATATGCATGGATAAAGGACGGCGTGGAACAAACTAGAAGGTTATCACCCAAGAGTGCATCTTGCAGGCTGACTGCAAATGCTCGTGTAACAAACCCCACCTTTTGCATAGGCCATGTTCTCATTTGATAGCCGCATGTGCCTTATTTGGAATGCGACCCGGTACATATTAATCTGAATATTTTACAAAGGAAAAGGTGATGGCAACTTGAAGCAAGGAGCTTTATGGTTATGGTGTTGTCGGTTCTTTCACCACAACTCCTAGTATCAATGAAAGGCTCTGGGTTCCTGATTTTGATGCAAGAACATGCAAAGCAGGGCGTCGCAAAACAAGGCATATCAGAAATGACATGGATGAGTCTAAAGCTGGTAAGCGCGTGAAGAAATGTTCATTATGTAATCAAACAGGACATATGTTCAAGAACTGTCAGCCACAAAACGAAGAGGATGAAGGAGGAGATGGCAACCCGACGGTAGGGGAGGGATCGTCATTTGCAAGGCGTGGTGGACGACATCATCGTACTACCAGAGAAGCTATTTGAACTATGATATGCTATATATCAAATTTATATTTTATTGATGTAATGTGTGTTATATGTACTCTGTTTTTTACCTAGTTGTAAGCAAGTTGTATGTCGTTGTGAGTGTTGTTGCTTCATAAATTATTGGAATTTGTTTCAATATATTGTTATGATGCTTGTGTAGTTATTTGTATGCATTTGTTTCTATATATTGTTATGATGCTTGTGTAGTTATTTGTACGCATTTTTTTGTATATATTGTTATGATGCTTATATAGTTTTTTGTACTTATTTGTTTCTATATGCATTTGAAATATAATTTTCATTTTTGTAATTTGCAGGTATGGCTCACCAGGATGGAGATGACGACTGGCCATTTGAGTTGCTAGATCCGATTGATGATCATCGTCACCATGCCCACTACGCCACTGCTTTTCCAGAGGAGGGATACGATCCTCTGCCTCTGGTGCTCGGCGTACTACGACCGAGGCCACCGTAGAAGCTATGGATGATCGATCCTTGTTGGATCCCTAGGTAACATACTATTCTTCAAATTTATAAATATGTTTGATGTAGTATCATAATGTATATTAATTAATTAGTGTGGTGATGATATTAATTTCACATTTTTGTTTGGTAGGCTTCGAGCATCAGGATTGCTGCCACTCGCCCGGATGGTGCAAGCGCCGCACGATGATGTGTAGGGACAGGACGTGAGTCGTCGGTTCCCATTCGATAGGTCCCTCTCATCGCTCTGTTGGATCGGTGGAGGTCGGAGACGCACACCTTCCATCTACCTGTCGGGGAGATGGCGATCACTTTAGAGGACGTCTCGTACCTCCACGGACTCCCAATTGCCGGTGTCCCTGTGGTGCCCCAGGACGTCGATGCGACGTGGCGCCAGGAGCTACTTGCGCGGTTCCAGGGTGTGCTACATGCAGTTGTGTACCAACCCTTCACCAGCGATAACAGCCCAAAAATTTATAAAATGAGAAATATAATATCCAAAATATTCATGTGAATTATTCCTGTATTTTCTGTTTTTTCCTAAATTATTGTAAATTCTTTTGGCATTTCTCTAATAAAAGGAAGTGAATTAAGGATATAGTAAAATAGTAAAAGTAAAAAGATAAAAATACCAAGTCAAAAAACATCTCACAAATCATAATAAAATATTAGAGCTCTCCAGAACTCAGATTATCGCGGTTGGAGACCTGGAATCATTAAAATATAATAAAATCAAAGCAAAAGCATGTGAAAGGAAAATCAATGCAGAATGTAATAGATTTTTGTAGAATTCTCAAGACGTTATCCTCGGTTGAAATTTTTACCTTGCCTACATAAGAACATTAAATACCTCTGGTAAAAATATAAAAAATTAAATATTTCATTTTGTAATTTTAAAATTCGAAAATAGAGAAGAAATAAAGTGGAAAATACCATTGTCAGAATTATTAAAATTTAAATATTAAGTATAAAAATCTGAAAATTTTACAGAAGATGTATAATACTAGTTAAGACCCTCATAAAAGGTTTTATAAAATCTTAACCTAATTTATGTTATCAATTAAATATAAAACAGAATCGGCAAAAATAGAAAAGCTCCATTGTCAGAATTTTAATAAAATTTCTACCAGGAGTTTTTACCTGAAAATTTTAAAGGACACTTATATTTGCCTTGCCGACTTAGTTAAAAATTTTCAGAAATAATTTAGTCAAATGACGGCTTAAACTAGTACAACAATCTCGGGTTGTCCAGATTTTCTCCTCAGCACTGTCGGTTCTTCTCGCTGACATGTGGGCCCGACGTGGCAGCCAGCCAATTCGCCGACTTCTCTCTGTTAGCTCACCCCCGCACGTTAGCCCTCCTGTTCCTTCCCCTTTTCTCCCGAGTTCACCCGCGCAGAGATGAGCCATCTCAATCCATCGCCGACTGTGTTGCGTGAACCGACTCCGAGCCATATTTAAGCGTCGCCATCGCAGTAGCAGCCATGCTTTTCCCCCGCTCGCCTCTTTCCGTCACATTTTTGCTGCGTCTCTCCTAGCTCCAGCGAAACCCGAGAAAAGGGGAAAAGCTGCGTTTCGCCGCTACAACCAATCTCAGCTCGAACCACCCAAGCCGAAGCCTCCTCACAACGCCAGGAACCCTTCTCCACCTTCGGTTTGAGCTCTTCTTCCCCGACGAGCCGCCGCGTCGAGCTCTTTCTTCCGCCATCACCGCGCACGGTGAGAACCCATCTCCGGTTGCTCATTCCTTTGATTAAGTGGTAAAATAGAATCCTTATAATGCTCTGATGCTTAATTTGGTGAAAATGAAGCTAGAAGACTCGTGTTTTAGCCCCGTCGTCGCTCGGCCATGGCCGCCGCCGCACCTCGTCGGTGGCGCGCCTCTGCAGACCACCCCCAGCCAAACCTAGACCACCCTCGTGTACGCCTTAGCATGCTGAATCTTTGGGTGGAACCCATTCCTCCTCTCCGGTGGTGAATCGTCGCCGGCGAGCCTCAATCATAGCTGCCGCCACACCCGCACGGTGGTGACCCCCTTTTCGGCTACCTCCGGCCATCGCGAGATCACCCCTGGGTGCGCGTGAGCACGCTGAAGCCCAAGGTGGAACCGATTCCGGCGATGCCTCGCCGCCGGCAGCCGAGAAGAGCGTCGCCCATGCTCTGGCTCTCTGCCGAGTGGGCCAGGGTTGTCAGTCCCTCAAGCCAGTGTGTTGTCCCGCGTCGTTGACTTGTGGGCCCCGTCGGTCAGTCGCGCGGCGTGCGTCGCTGCCACTCGGGACCCGCTGGTCAGCCACACGTCTCGCGCGGGCCCACGCGTCTGTCGCCAGCGCGTGGCGCCACTCGCTGCCACCTGGGCCCAGCCCGTCAGTGCCTCAACCCGACGCTGCCCAAAAACGGAAAGCGCAATCCCATCGCGAAAGCGCACTTCCCTTTTTGGCAATTTTCTGAATTTTTAGTATTTTTCAAACCCTAGAATATTCAATGGTTCATATCTTGCGTATTTTAAATCCAAATTGGATGAAATAAATTTGTAAATTCATGATAAATCATGTAGATTCAGAATATTCAAAAATATTTTGAAAATGATCTCGGGTTAAATTTAAATTTAAATTCAAAAAAAGGTCTAGAATATGCCATTCATGGAATTTTTGCAAATAAGCTCCAATTTGATTGAAACAAATTTTGTTAGCTTCCTGGTAGTCTTAAGAACATGAATATGTAAAAATACTTAGGGTTTTTAATAATAAAAATTTTATTTGTTAAAAATGTAGTAAGGCAATTCAATATTAATCCAAATGAATTTAATCCCTTAAATTGCAAATAAGAATAACTTATCCATGCAACTATTCCTGAATTATGAAATTGTTTTATTTGAATCCTTCCATCTGATTTCTTTTTGCCCTATTAAAATTTTTTATTTGCTATGTATTGCCGAACGACGTGTAGAACCCGACGAATCTGATATAGTCGACGATCAGGAGTTCGACGTCGAGGATAATCAACAAGGCAAGCACCTCCTTTGATCATATTGATCACAGTTTTATAAATGTTTTCATTAAATGTTTTATTGCATACGTTACTTTTATTAAAAGTCTGCTAATTTATGTGTATTGGTAGTTGTACCTGTAGTTTCATAGAACTTCCTTGATAAGTATGGATTTGTGAACCTTGATAACCCTAGAATAACATAGATAGTACCTTATGTCAATTTGGGTTACTCACACTTAGAGTCATGCTTAGCCATGCTTAAAGCAACATAAAACTCTGACATGATTAAAATGTTGGATATGACATTTGATGGGTATGACGTTTCTTTATGGTTGGTATTTTGGATAAAAATGAAAATAAAACTATTATTTAGATGTGGGCAATTATTGGCAATAGCTGGATGTACAAGGGACTTGTACGTAGTGTAAGGGGAGATTATTGCCCGTGTCAGATTGAGGACCGAACTATGGGTTGTTTTCAGGCCAAGAATTATCATACAACCACAAGTGCTGGTATGGGACAGCTCTAACTTATTAAGTTATTTAAAATTGGCTTTGCACTTGGAAGGCTCGGGTAGTACGAGCTGTTTCTTAATGGATTGCTCAAAGGGACGTCCACACCGAGGTGATCATAGAATAAACGTTTACCAATATAACGGTGTACGCCATACTGTGGGGAGTTCCATCAGTTCTATGCTGAGTCCTTCCACCACAAAATGGGTTTATCGTCACCGTGCTGGTGCAAAATCAGGGTTAAGTAATGTAATGGTTATATCATGACTCTCTGCGGCACACCAAAGGAAGTGTGCTAATATCGATTGCACAAAGAGTTAGTAATGTCTTGTGGGAAAGCTGTATACCTCTGCAGAGCGTAAAACTAATCGATTAGCCACGCCGCGGTAATGGGCACTTGGTAAAGTCATCACATAATTAGCAGTTTCTATTTTCATAAAACTCTGGATTCTACCCGGTGCCGATAGAGACTGGTTCATCGATGTGGTCATGATACCCAGGTTCGTGATTTCACTTATTCATGTTTACATACTGTTCTTCTACATATGAAATTGCTTTTACTAAAAATTTCGTTTGCAATCTACTATTCTGTATTTACATTTCAAACTAGCTTTATGCAAATTAACCATAGTAACATTTACATTGAAATGACCTGCATGTATTATAGGACTTGTAAAAGTCTTGCGAGTACGTAAGTACTCAACTTGCCTATGTTAATATTTTTAGGTGAAGAATCAGACTGTCCCAACGACTCTTACGTTGATGCAGGATTCGGGGAATTTAACGATGAATTTTCCTAGAGTTTTACCTTGTCAGTTGCCTGTGGGGACAATGGGTTAAAAAGGCATACTACAAGATGTTGTCTTCACTGTAGTTTTTAGTTTTGGTATTGTAAGAATATTATGTAACTTTGCTTCTGCTGTGTAATAAAACTTATGTATGACTGTGATATCAATTTTTAATTGTGCGTACTAGCTACTGATCATGGGACTAGTACTGTATGCACATGGTACCCATTATTAGTAATTACTATAAAAAATGGGGGCCTTACACCAGCACACATGGTCCGACAGATGGCTTCGACAGTTCGTGGTACGCAACTAACCTTTAAAACTTAATTGTGCATATACTGGCCAAACGAACAAGAAAGCTTAAATTTACAGGCGGAGCACATCGTCGAGCCTGCAGATGAGGTGAGGGTGAGCCGCCACCTAGAGGCGTATCTACTGTAGCTCTTTGGTTGGTGCATGTTCACAAGCTCCCATGGGGATAGCGTGGACAGGCACCTTGTCCAGTTCACGAGGGCGATTGCGAACACACCGCTTGATGTCGTGCCGCAGTACTCCTGGGGGTCAGCTGTGCTGTGCGCCTCGTACCATGCGCTCTGCGACAGCTGTGGACGGATCGCCGACGGGTCAACCTTCATCGGATGTATACTGCTTGTACAACTTTGGGCATATGAGAGGTTCCAGATCGGGCGGCCTGACATCGACTTGCAGTCTCTTGTATATGGCGGTGATAACGACGTTGACGCTCTGACCATGGGCACCATCTAGTGCCACTGACGGGTAAGATATTGCAATCACGATTGTGAAACGTTCGCTTTAACATTTGTCAGTACTAACGGTAACGTTCTGCGTTGATTTTTCTATCATCACTGCAGCCTAGGTGGGCACACAGGATGGTACGGCTGGGCTACCCGCAGTTCATCGCTGCGTTCGACCACCTCACCGACGACCACGTACGCTAGACATCGTACACAGAGGCAGAGGTGCACCTACGTGTGACGGGTGGGTTGTCCACCCTAGGCACACGTGATGCGGCGTACTGGCATACACGTCGGTTCCTCCTGCTCGACGTCCAGGTGGAGGGCTACGCTGTCCATCGAGTGATAAGGTAGTTCGGTCTACGACAGGAGTTCCCAGTCCAGGTCGGCCGTGAGGTCCCACACGGCGCCCACACGTAAGTTCTCTGCATCGATGTTCTCTAATTATTATCATGTAATGCCATCTAATAATGCTATATTTATTTCTTATCCGCAGGCAGACTAGGAAAGGCGTGCATAGGGCCACCCCCTGGCACATACATATGGCACCATGGGTCGAGGAGTGGGGAGGAGCCATGGACGACGTCTATGCTGAGGATGTGGCATACGACCCGCAGACGTACATCGGCTATCGACAGTGGTACACTTCCCATACCCGTCTGCGTTTGTTACGTGTCGACCCCGATCCTCCTAGACACGTTCCCAGGGTGAGGAACACGTATTCCGCCCATTCCGACTTGGCTCTGCACAGTGCGGTACATTGCGTCCAATATACGATCTCATTTCCAGTCAGTTGGTAAATGTGCTAACTAATTCGTAATATATTTTTTAGACTGATGTGCTAAGCCAGTACTACGAGGAGTTAGAGAGCTTCCTTTCTCGTCTGACACGCGAGGTTGACATGACTAGAGAGGAGGTGACCTCTTTCTTTGCGAGATTTAGGGAGAGCTCGAGGTGCGTCCTCGAGTTGGCGGGATGACGCCAACCTCCCGATGTTGCTCATGGCATGCCGCTTAGTGGAGGTAGGGCTGCTGTAGGTACATCTTCACATGCTACAGCCTCCCGTGGCACCGTCACGCAACCGTCTGCGAGAGGACGAGCTACTGGACACACTGGTCTAGCCGCTCACATCGAAAGTGAGTACTTAATCGTATTTTCTATGTTTTGCAATTATTTTTTGAATGCTCTCAACAATTCTTCATTTGTTACAGGCTCATAGGAACGATGGTTCCCTTCTACAGCTTCACCTGCACCTAATGACTACGAGGGGCAACCTGATGATCTAGCCCATGCAGACTACGACCTCGACGATGGTGGTGTGTCGAGCTACTTCATTGATGCGGATGAGCATGGACCATCACAGTTGCAGGGAGCATCACCACCGATGCAGCCTTCTTGAAAGCATCTAGGCACCCGGTATGTTTTGGTTTTGATAATTAATGACAACTATGTTATATGATCTAATGCTTTTCTTGAGAATATTGAAAGTAGGTCAATTCCAAGATTAATGATCATGGGAATACCAAGGAAGGTTCAAACCAACCGGCAATATGTCAAGATCATGAAAAGGTAAATTTGTAAGGCTCTTTTCTAGTCTTTTGACGATCTTGGAGTTTGGAAGAAAGATCGGTTTACTAGATTTAGGGCCGTACTATTAAGAGGGATCTTGACGCTTATCTCGATGTCATTTAGGGTTTAAAGGCTCAAAATGCACATTCAAATAGTTGCCAAATCATAAATAGTTCCAAACCTTGAAAATCCTTTGAAACAATTCAAATCTCTGGAAATCCGGTGCTACCGCCCATGGCGATCTGGTGCTCTACGGATGCGGTAGCACCGCTCAACGGCCGGTGTGAAAATTCCAGAGAAGGGATTTTTGGGGGATTTCGTATCCCGGTGCTACCGCATATGGCATCCCGGTGCTACCGGGATAACGGTAGCATCGGACTTTAGCCCGGTGTGAAAATCACAGAGGGTGTGTTTTTGGGTGATTTAGTGGCCCGGTGCTACCGCTCATGGGAACCCGATGCTACCGGATCTTCGGTAGCACCGGACCTCAACCCGGTGTAAAAATTCCAGAGAAGCACCTTTTTCTGAGCTTCTGGGAGCCCGGTGCTACCGCCCATGGTGGCCCAGTGCTACCGGACTTTCGGTAGCACCGGACCTCAGCCCGGTGCTATATTTCCAGAGAGGTGTGTATTTGGCGAAAGAAAAAGAAATGGAGCCCGGCCCTACTGGCCCTAGTTGGGCGGTAGCACCGGACCCCCTGTAACGGTCTCTGACAAGTGCATTAAATGCACTGTTGGAGCCGTTGAAGAGGAGCCCGGTGCTACCGGTCCTACATGGGCGGTAGCACCGGAAAAACAGATTTTTACAGATTTCGAGCTCCAACGGCTAGAAAGTTTGGTGGAGGCTATAAATACCTCCCCACCTGCATTCTAGAGGAACTCTTGGTCCTCATTGATGATATTTGAGCTCTAGCAAGTGTTCTCCCCTCTTGTGTGCATTCAATTTCTATTTGTGAGTGTGAGAAGCAAGTTTGAGTGTTGCATTTAGTGTTTTGAGCCTTTAGACACCAACATTCGACCTCAAGCTAGCGTCAAGGTTTATTACTCTTGGAGGTTGCCGCCTCCTAGACAGCTTGGAGGCGATCGTGTGCGGTGAGCTTCTCAACGGAGATTGTGAGATGCCCCGGCAAGTTGTGAAGGCCGGAGTTCTCCTACCCGGAGTGGGGAAGAACTACCTTAGTGATCGAGGAAGGCTCAAGCGAGTGGAGCCGGCTTGACGTGGTTCAAGTCACCTCAACGTGGAGTAGGGGAGACCGGCAAGTCTCCGAGACCACGGGTTAAAATTCCTTGTCTCCTATTTATTTGTGTTTGGTCTCTTGTTTGTTAAGAATCCATTTCATTAACACCATTCTATTCATAGTCTTTGGGCTCTGTAGTATATTTGCTTAGCTTGTATTAACATAGCTTTTTAAGCTTTTGTTAGAGTTTTAAGTGTGTTCTTCATAATTGTATCTCAATTGGATAGTATCATTTGTATTTCCTAGATTGTATTGAAAAATTTAGAAACCTCCTATTCACCCCCCCTCTAGTCGGTTATCCTTGATCCTACAAGTGGTATCAGAGCTTGGACTCTCTTTTGGGGCTTCACCGCCTAGAGAGTAAGGATGGCTAGCGATGGGGTGTCAATAGGCAATGCGTCATTTTTTGATTGTACAAATTATGCTTATTGGAAAATTCGCATGACCGTTTATCTTAAGGCCATGAGTCCAAGCATATGGAGGATTGTAGTTGAGGGTTTCACTCCGGGGGTTAATCCCACACTCACAAATGACCAAGAGGAGCGAAACACTCATCTAAATACTCAAGCTATGAATGCTCTTTTTGGAGCCTTGAACGCGGATGAGTTCAATCAAGTGAGCAATCTTGAAACCGCTCATGAGATTTGGACAACCCTCTCGGAAATTCATGAGGGGACATCCTCGGTCAAGGAAGCCAAATTGCATATGCTTCGAATCAAATATGAGAGTGTTATTATGTTGCCTCATGAAAACATCAATGAGATGTATTTACGGTTGAACAACATAGTAAATGAGCTCAAGGGCTTTGGAGCATCACTAACCGATTTTGACATTGTTCGTAAGATGCTTAGGGCTCTTTCGGAAAAATATGAAACCTTGGTGACGTTGTTTCTCAACTCACCAGAATTACCAAGAATGATGCCAACGGGACTTCTTGAAAATCTCATAACCAATGAGCTTTACAAGAAGGACAAGGAAGAGCTTTTGGAGTAAAGCTCTTCGAAGAAGAAGAACATCGCCTTCAAAGCAAAGGCGGAGTCAAGTGATGAGATGCTCAATGACTATGATGATGATGAAGACACCGAGGAGGAAATGGCTCTTCTTGTAAGAAGAATGAGAAAATTTATGAAGAGACGTTCAAGAACAAGTGGTCCTCAAAAATTCAAGAAGAGACAATACTCTAGCACCAATCGATATGCTAATATCTGGTGCTATGAATGTGATGAGAAGGGACATATTGCCTCAAAATGTCCAAAGAAAAGGGACGACAAAAACAAGTCCCCTCCGAAGAAGAAGTTTTTTCATGGGAAGAATAAGCTCTTCAAGAAGTTGAATAAAGATGGGAAAGGCGAGGCTCACATTGGAGAATGGAACTCCGAGGAAGAATATTCGGACTCCGACTCTTCCGAGGATGATACACCTCAAAGAAGAAGGGTCTTGCAGAGGCGCTATTGAGGAGACCTCATCACCTTCGTCACTCCCTTATGTCTTATGGCTAAAGGAGATTTTAATGTAAACACAAATGATGATGAACCCTCCTATGATGAATTAATGGATATGCTTGAGGACTTGAATGAGTATCTTGGAAAAGAAAAGTCTAAACATAAAGCTTTGAGAAAAGAATACCTTTCTCTCAAAGACTCTTATGAGGAGCTAATGGAAGCTCATGAGACTCTTCTTGCTAAGGACCATTCAAAGCCTCAAAATGATATAGGAATAAGTTGCAAAATTATTAATGATATATCTTGCTTAGAAATAGATTCGTGTTGTATATCAAAAACTAGCATATCTACCTCTTGTGATGATTTATTTGATATGCCATCAATATCATGCTCTAGTTCTACTTCATGCTATGAAAACCTAGTAGTAGAAAATAATGAACTTAAGGAAAAAGTAAAAAAACTTAGTAAAAGTCTTGATAGATGTTTTAAGAGTAAAGACACTTTAAATAAAATCTTGAATGGCCAAAGATGCTCCTATAATAAAGAAGGACTAGGATATGTTCCTAAGAAGGGCAAAAAGATTAATAACAAAGCTCCTCGTTTTGTTAAATCAAATGGGAAGTTTTGTTACAAATGTCATGAGGTAGGGCATCTAGCAAACAATTGTCTTTTGGATAAAACAATTAAAAATAACATTTATGATTTTTGTTATGTTCTTAAGAAAGATAGTTTTGGCAAAATAATTGCTAAGTTTGTTGGCACTCCTATACTTGGCCGTAAAAAGAATGCCATTTGGGTGCCCAAAGCCTTGGTTACTAACCTCCAAGGACCCAAACAAATTTGGGTACCTAAAAGAACTTGATTCTCTTTTGTAGGTGAACTACAAGACCGGCGGATGGCATTGATAGTGGATGCACTCAACATATGACCGGTGACCGGAAGATGTTCACCACCTTTGAAGTAGGAAATGGGCAAAATGACAAGATCACATTTGGTGACAATAGTAAAGGAAAGGTATTGGGTTTGGGTAAAATCGCTATCTCAAATGACCTTTCTATTTCAAATGTTTCTTTGGTAGAAACCTTAAATTTTAATTTGTTATCGGTTGCTCAAATTTGTGATCTAGGTCTTTCTTGCATGTTTTCTAAGAATGGTGTAGTGATTTCTAAAGAAAATGATAATTCTTTAGTGTTCAAAGGTTTTAGATTTGGAAACTTATATTTAGTTGATTTCACCTCAAATGAGTCATGTCTTCAAACTTGCTTAATTGCAAAGACATCCCTAGGATGGTTATGGCATAAAAGACTAGCTCATGTTGGGATGATCCAACTCAAAAAGCTTTTCAAAAATGATTTAGTTGTGGGCTTGAAAGATGTGAAATTTGAGAAAAATAGACTTTGTAGTGCTTGTCAAGCCGGAAAACAAGTTGCTAGTTCTCATCCTTCAAAAAGTATCATGTCCACATCTAGACCATTAGAGCTCTTACATATGGATTTGTTTGGCCCAACAACCTATAAGAGCATTGGAGGAAATTCTTATTGTTTGGTCATTGTTGATGATTTTTCAAGGTATACGTGGGTATTCTTTTTAGATGATAAATCCGAAACCTCGGTATCTTTAAAAACTTTGCAAAAGGGCTCAAAATGAATTTGATTTTAAAATTAAGAAGATTCGTAGTGACAATGGTTCCGAGTTCAAAAATACGAAAATTGAAGATTATTGTGATGAATTTGGAATAAAGCACGAACTTTCCGCTACTTACACTCCGGAGCAAAATGGAGTTGTGGAACGGAAAAATCGAACAATAATTGAAATGGCAAGAACTATGCTTGATGAGTATGGCACCTCCGATAGTTTTTAGGCGGAAGCCATTAATACCGCTTGCCATGCAACTAATAGGCTTTATTTGCATCGTCTCTTGAAAAAGACTTCTTATGAGCTTCTCATTGAAAGAAGACCAAATATTTCTTATTTTCGAGTTTTTGGTTGTAAATGCTACATCTTGAAAAAGGGTATTCGACTTTCAAAATTTCAAAGTCGTTGTGATGATGGCTTCTTGCTTTGATATTCTTCAAATAGCAAAGCCTATCGTGTATTCAACAAAAATAAAGGTTTTGTGGAAGAAACTTGCGATATTGAGTTTGATGAAACTAATGGCTCTCAAGAAGAGCAAAAAAACTTGGATGATGTAGGTGAAGAAGGTTTAAGAGAAGCAATGAAGAACTTGACACTTGGAGACATAAAACCAAAGGAGGATAAACAAGATACACCCTCATCCACTAAAGTTGAACCCTCCACTTCCGCTACGTCAAGTCAAGTTCAACCTATTGATGTGGATGAAAAGGAGTGTGATCAACAAACGCATACTCTACCTCAAAGAATTCATCATGGGCTCTCCAAAGATCATCCAATCGATCAAATATTGGGTGATGTTAGTAAGGGTGTTCAAACTTGATCTCGCGTCGCTTATTTTTGCAAACATTACTCCTTTGTATCTTCTTTTGAACCTACTCACATAGATGAAGCTCTAGATGATCCGAATTGGGCAAATTCAATGCATGAAGAACTCAATAACTTTGCCCGAAATGATGTTTGGACTTTAGTGGAAAGGCCCAAGGAACACAATGTAATAGGTACAAAGTGGGTATTTCGAAACAAACAAGATGAAAATGGTATTGTGGTAAGAAATAAGGCCCGGTTGGTAGCTCAAGGATTTACTCAAATTGAAGGTTTGGATTTTGGTGAAACTTTTGCTCCCGTGGCTAGATTAGAAGCTATTAGAATCTTACTTGCTTTTGCATCTTGTTTTGATATTAAATTATTTCAAATGGATGTAAAGAGTGCTTTTCTAAATGGAGAAATTTTCAAGTTGGCATTTGTTGAACAACCTCCCGGTTTTGAAAGTCCTAAATATCCTAACAATGTTTACAAGCTCTCTAAGGCGCTATATGGTCTCAAACAAGCTCCTAGAGCATGGTATGAGCGACTTAAAGATTTTCTACTTTCTAAAGGGTTCAAAATTGGGAAGGTTGATACAACACTCTTTACAAAAATTATTGACGAAGAATTCTTTGTATGCCAAATCTATGTTGACGATATTATATTTTGTTCTACTAACGAAGACTTTTGCAAAGAATTTGGTGACATGATGTCTAGGGAATTTGAGATGTCAATGATTGGAGAATTAAGCTTCTTCCTTGGACTTCAAATCAAGCAACTCAAGAATGGGACCTTCATGAGTCAAACCAAATATGTGAAAGATTTGCTGACGAGATTTGGCATGGAAGACTCGAAGCCCATCAAGACACCAATGGCTTCTAACGGGCATCCTGATCTAAACGAGGGAGGTAAACCGGTAGACTCAAAACTTTATCGCTCTATGATTGGTAGTCTACTCTATCTCACCGCATCTAGGCCCGATATTATGTTTAGTGTGTGCATGTGTGCTCGCTTTCAAGCTTCTCCTAAAGAATGTCATTTAGTAGCTGTTAAGAGAATTCTAAGATATTTAAAGCATTCCTCAAATATAGGGTTATGGTATCCTAAAGGTGCTAATTTTGATTTAATTGGATATTCGGACTCGGATTATGCGGGTTGCAAAGTGGACAGAAAAAACACCTCCGAAAATTGCCAATTTCTAGGTAGATCCCTTATTTCTTAGTTCTCCAAGAAATAAAATTCCGTAGCTCTATCCACCGCCGAAGCCGAATACATATCCGCCGGTAGTTGTTGTGCTCAATTATTGTGGATGAGGCAAACTTTAATGGATTATGGAATAGATTTTAAAAGTGTGCCTCTTTTATGTGATAATGAAAGTGCCGTTAAAATAGCCAACAACCCGATCCAACACTCAAGAACCAAACATATAGAAATCCGTCATCATTTCTTGAGAGATCATGTTAGTAAAGGAGATATAGTGATTAGTCACATTAGAACCGAAGATCAATTAGCGGATATCTTAACCAAGCCTTTAGATGAAGCCCGGTTCTGTAAATTGAGGAATGAATTAAATGTCATAGACATCTCTAATGTGATTTGAGCTTTACTTTGAATCTTGCTTAAAAGATTAATTAGTTATTTCTTTAGTTGCTTTATTGGAAATGTTGATTTCTTTGGGTATTTATCTCTGCCTTGTCTGCTTTCCCGGTAGCACCGCTCATACAAGAGTGGTAGCACCAGAGACCAGTGCAACCGGAAAATCCGCGGTAGCACCGGATTTATCGGATTTTGGGGGTTAAGCCAAGTGCGGTGCAACCGTCCCCTCCTCCTTCTTCACACCGCTCTCTCTATTTTCTCTCTCTTCCCGTTATCCCTCTAGTTTCCCCTCTCAAATTTCTTCAAAATCATCCGAAGAAATCAAGTTTTCTCTCCACCCTTTTGATCTTCACTCGATCCTCTCTCAAAGGTACCCTCTTTTGTTCAAATTCTATCATTTCTTTATGCCCTAGCATCATCTTCATTCCTTTTTAGGGTTTTGTGAAAAATCAGCAAAATGTGTGGAAATTTGTTGAAATTTATGGTTAAAATGAATCTGATGAAGGATATTCTTGCTATTAGTAAACTTTTCCTGAATCAAACCATTTAAATCATGATTTCAAACAAATTATGCTCAAAGCAGATCTGGCCGGTGCTACAGATCCTCTGTATGTGTAGCATCTTCAGTCCGGTGCTCTAGGGTTTGTATAAGCGGTAGCCGATTTGTAGAAAAACTGCTCACAAATTGCAATTTTTCTACAAAACTCTAAGTGTCTAGGGCATATCCCTTGATCTTAATCCTTGGAATTTCTCTTGTATCCAGTAATCATGCCTAAGACTCGAGGCTCCGGCTCTTACGTTAAAGTGGCTGCAAATAGAGGACGTGCTCCTCCTCCTCTTCCTCAAGATTCCGACAGTGAAGACAACATTCCAATAGCTTCAAGACATCGTGAAGTCCGACGGAAGATTAGGCAAGAGACTGGTGACAGCTCTAAGAAATCCAAGGGAAAACAACGTGTGTCAGAAACTGAAGAAGCCAGCGACTCTATGGACATAGATAAATCTCAAAGTGGAGAAGAGACCGAAGAAGAAGAAAACCTTGATGATTTCGATCCTTCGACAAATTTGAAGACAATCAAAGGTGACACGTATTTCTCCTTGAGAACTGCAAATCAATATTTGCTACCTAGGAATGCCACTGAGGATAGATTCAGAACTATGTTTCAGCAAAAAGTATTCTATGAGATTTACAAAGAAAAGGAATCTGCTGATCACAAATGGATAAATTGGGAGCACATTAGAAAAATTCCTCTGTTTGTTGGAGTCCCTGAGTTATTTCATGGTGCGGGACTGTCAGACTTTGTTAGTAAAAAGTGTGATTATAATGAAGATCTAATCAGACAATTTTATGCTACATTGCATGTCTCTGAATCATATGAGAGCATTACTTGGATGACAGATGCCGCAGTGCACACAGTCACCAAAAATGAAATTGAGGAAGCTTGGGGCATTCATCACAGTGGGTATCCCAGTGTGCACAGTGATAGAGTCATTCCCCTCGCCAGGAAGTTTGAGTTCTACGAACCTTCAGCTTCAGTCAAGCATCCAGGTAAAATGGCGCATCTGCTTCCTTCTGCCAGTCTGATAAATAGAATTGTTAGAGTTACAATCTATCCTAAGAGCGGAAACTATGATGAAATCAGAGGATATGCCTGGAATATTCTGAGTAAAATCATGAACAGACATAAGTTTGATGTGGTGAATTTTATGATCAGAGAAATGATTTCATCTGCCTGTGACAAAGGTAAAAGAATCTACTTTGCTCCATTCATTATGATGATAATAAAGAGAGTGACTGGATTTCGAGGAGGATGTGGCGGTGTCCACAAGCCATATCGACCCCGTGAGGCTGCTCCTCAGACCATTAGTCGTGGGATCGATCTTCTTCCCAATGACCTCGACCTCGGGATATCCCAGTGCCTCGTGGTCCCTCCGTCTCAAACATATTTCTCATGATCGGTTCTTGGACGGTTTGAGGTGACCTCATGAGCGGTTAGCTTGACATGAGATCGACATGATGAGTGGTTTCTCTAGGCTGGAGGAGCAGCAGTCGCAGACTAGGCAGATAGTTGAGGAGGTCCGAGGTCGACTGGATTCCATCGATTCCTCCATCTCCGAGCTTCGCTCATCTCTTCCTATTGTCTATCAGCGCTCGGGATCTCGTGCACCTCCATCTACTTCGCCTCCTCCATCTTCTTGAGCTCCTCGACGATCTTATTATTTTTGGTATTTGATGCCAAAGGGGGAGAAGTAACTATAACCTTATGATGTATTTTGGTTGCTATGATATGTGATGTATTTTGGATGTTTGGATGTTGTTTTTAAATATTCTCATGTCTTGGTTAAACATTTGTACTTATTATGATTGTCTTAAATATTCTCATGCTCTTGCATATTGTAATATCATATTATTGTTTTAATATCCTCACTTGTTTATCCACGGATTCAATTCTTAAACAACATTCTGTCAAATTTTTGTTTAAAACTTTTTCTCTAAAATGTGCAACCATCTACTTGCAATTAACATGCACATCTCTAGGGGGGTAATTTTTATCATGTTTAATACTCCCTATGCTTCAAAAGGCAAAGAAAACTTATGGATACTGAATCTCTTGAAAGAAAATTTTCTTTTCTTGTTCACTTAAAGACAATTTCAAATTATCTCTTTGGGTTGTCATCAATTACCAAAAAGGGGGAGATTGAAAGCATCTAGGCACCCGGTATGTTTTGATTTTGATAATTAATGACAACTATGTTATATGATCTAATGCTTTTCTTGAGAATATTAAAAGTAGGTCAATTCCAAGATTAATGATCATGGGAATACCAAGGAAGGTTCAAACCAACCAGCAATATGTCAAGATCATGAAAAGGTAAATTTGTAAGGCTCTTTTCTAGTCTTTTGACGATCTTGGAGTTTGGAAGAAAGATCGGTTTACTAGATTTAGGGCCGTACTATTAAGAGGGATCTTGACGCTTATCTCGATGTCATTTAGTGTTTAAAGGCTCAAAATGCACATTCAAATAGTTGCCAAATCATAAATAGTTCCAAACCTTGAAAATCCTTTGAAACAATTCAAATCTCTGGAAATCCGGTGCTACCGCCCATGGCGATGCAAATGCTACTAGGATGCTGCAGTAGCACCGCTCAACGGCCGGTGTGAAAATTCCAGAGAAGGGATTTTTGGGGGATTTCGTATCCCGGTGCTACCGGATATGGCATCCCGGTGCTACCGGGATAACGGTAGCATCGGACTTTAACCCGTGTGAAAATCACGAGAGGTGTGTTTTTAGGTGATTTAGTGGCGGTGCTACGCTCATGGGAACCCGATGCTACCGGATCTTGGTAGCACGAACCTCAACCGGTGTAAAAATTCGAGAAGCACCTTTTACGAGCTTTTGGGAGCCGGTGATACGCCCATGGTGGCGGTGCTCTGGACTTTCGGTAGCCCTGGACCTCGGCCGGTGCTATATTTCCAGAGAGGTGTGTTTTTGGCGAAAGAAAAAGAAATGGAGCCCGGCCCTACCGGCCCTAGTTGGGCGGTAGCACCGGACCCCCTGTAACGGTCTCTGACAAGTGCATTAAATGCACTGTTCGATCCGTTGAAGAGGAGCCGGTGCTCTGGGTCCTACATGGTGAGCACCAAAAACAGATTTTTACAGATTTCGAGCTCCAACGGCTAGAAAGTTTTGTGGAGGCTATAAATACCTCCCCACCTGCATTCTAGAGGAACTCTTGGTCCTCATTGATGATATTTGAGCTCTAGCAAGTGTTCTTCACTCTTGTGTGCATTCAATTTCCATTTGTGAGTGTGAGAAGCAAGTTTGAGTGTTGCATTTAGTGTTTTGAGCCTTTAGACACAAACATTCGATCTCAAGCTAGCTTCAAGGTTTATTACTCTTGGAGGTTGCCGCCTCCTAGACGGCTTGGAGGCGATCGTGCGCGGTGAGCTTCTCAACGGAGATTGTGAGAAGCCCCGACAAGTTGTGAAGGCCGGAGTTCGCCTACCCGGAGCGGGGAAGAACTACCTTAGTGATCGAGGAAGGCTCAAGCGAGTGGAGCCGGCTTGACGTGGTTCAAGTCACCTCAACGTGAGACCGGCAAGTCTCCGAGACCACGGGTTAAAATTCCTTATCTCCTATTTATTTGTGTTTGGTACTCTTGATTGTTAAGAATCCATTTCATTAACACCATTCTATTCATAGTCTTTGGGCTCTCTAGTATATTTGCTTAGCTTGTATTAACATAGCCTTTTAAGCTTTTGTTAGAGTTTTAAGTGTGTTCTTCATAATTGTATCTCAATTTGACAGTATCATTTGTATTTCCTAGATTGTATTAAAAAATTTAGAAACCTCCTATTCACCCCCTCTAGTCGGTTATCCTTGATCCTACACTTCTCAGCCGGAGTATGCTACACCTCCAGCTAGACCACAGAGGGCCCACCACGCGCCGATACAGTTGACCTACTCGTGGGGGCAAATTCACAGGAGGCCTGCTCAGCCGCGAGGAGACGCCCCGAAACGGGGCCGTCAGTAGTTTCATATGTTTTAGATTGTTGGAACTTTTTATCTTATATATTTAGTTAATCCATTCCAGATATGTTGTACGACATATGGTTTTTATGATCACGAACTATTATATTTGGTTATGCAAAACTGTTATTTTTTTACAATAGGACCTGCTTTCAAGCACAAAGAGTCAATTAGTTAAAAATGGTTAAAATATCCGCTACTAATACCTCAAAAATGGTTAAAATATCCTATGTGTTGCAGTCGCAAACTTAGAAAGAAAACTGGACCGCAATCGTGTAAACTGCATGGTCACTTAAGCGTTTTTTGCACCCCATAAAATAACATGTTTAAATAAAAAATTATGAAGGAATAGTCCGGAAACACCCTTTGATATATGTACTACCATAATCTGGAAAAAGATCCTATTTAATCCTTGCTTTGCATCTCAATCTTGCCAAAGCAAACACCCTAAACGATCACTAGAGGCGCAGATTCTAAAACACTTAAAACTTTGATTAGACGACTCCCGTGCAGCAGCTTTTTCAGGGTGATTAGACAACTCACGAGCGTGCAGTTTGTCAGGCCGATTAGACAAATCAGAGGTAGCAGCTTTGTCACGATGAGTTGTTAAAAAACAAAACATACATCATCTTTTGCAGCGACAAGTTGCAACACTCTGCCCAATTCTTTAAACTTTTTCAGGTCGATTTAACAACACTCTACACAGTCCGAAGTGACCACTCACTGCCTACTTTTAACTCAGAAGTGATCACTTATTGCACAGTACATTTGTCAGTACTGATACCTTGCAGTATGACTGCCTTTTCAGCCCGACTTGACTACACACTATGGCGTTTTGTTATCGGTCTGCATGTTTGAATCTTACCTTCTAACACTTAGGCCATACACCTCCCCTTCGAGTCTATAAAAGGTCAAACCGTAGACACACATACATAGCTCTCACTCACACTTCACCATGACTGGATCCTCTAGCAGAGCATTCTCGTGGACACCTGATATGAGCAGTATTGCCCTTCATTACACATTGAAGGTTACGCGTAATAGGAAGGATGATCCGTTCAAGAAGGAGAACCTAACTAAAGTGGTGTCCAAATTGCAAGAGTGGCGTCCGACATTATCGAGGCATAAAGTGACAACCTCTGGTCTGAACCTTGTGACCTCCGATGACCTCAAGGCGCACTTGCAAGGGTGGCGTCAAAAGTATTTCAGGGTGTGCGAACTAGCCGACCACCCTTCTGTTACAGATTTCTCTACGAGACTTTATAGTAATGATGCTGCCTGATCAATATGCAGAGCATATTAAGGTTAGTTATTTCATATTTGTTCACCCTACTAATATTTTTAGCATTACCCATAAGTTCACTAATTCGTATGCTCGTCTTGTGTGTTAGTCATTCCGGAGGATAAAGAGTTACTGAACAAAGATATTCCAGAATTCGCGGCGATGTATATACTCTTCGGCGAGGGTGTGATACCTGGTTCGCGCAGAAGACACAGAAGAGGATCTAACTTGAGGGGTAGAGGTCGACCCAGTACTATTGCAGCAGCAAGTTCAAGAGGACGTTCAACCACCACCGAAGGGGGGCTTGCTCCTAACTACGCAAATAACGATGAGGATGATGATTTCATGTCACCTAGACCTTGACGTTCGAGCACTACCACAGCAGGCCGTTCAAGCACTACTACAACAGGCCGTTCAAGCAACAATGCAAGAGGACGTTCTACTAGCACTGAAGGAGGGGTACCTCCTAACCATGCAAATGACGATGATGATGATGATTTCATGCTACCTAGGCCACGAACCTTGCGTCCTCCGAGTCCTTCGAATCTTGACGATGATATTACATTAAGCCCTATCAGGTATCCAAACGTAGTACCCCGTCAGCAACCAATAGATAACTATCGTCCATTTGACCATGTCTTATTCCAACAACTATGGCCATAGAATGTATGGTTTTGTGAGGTAGTCCTTCACCGGAGGCATGTACCTATGTTGTATCATAGTTTGTGACTTAGCCCTACACTTTGTAATATCAATGTCGGGTTTTATTCATTTCCAATATTTTACTATGATCTGTCGTCAAATTTGTCGCACACCGAAAAGAGAATGAGGAACAAAATTTTTTGATTTTTTTCAAAATAATTAACTGACACATAATTTTGTAAAACACTATATGAATTATGATTATCACCGATAAATATGAATTTTTTAGAATTTATTGCACCCTAGTTTGAACTTTAAAATTCTAGCAACTGTCAAAATAACATTGATTTTTAATAATTAATACTGGCAAGTTACAGTGAATTTTCGAATAAAATCAGTGCAAAATAGTTTCTCATAAATTTAATTTCCTCCATTTTTTATGATTTTAGAATTTATTTCGGGGTTCTGTCGCCCGATGGTGGGGCGACTTATTACAGTCACCCTATAGTCAGGCGACTCAGTCCAGTCGCTCAAGGTGGGGTGACAGAGTACAGTCGCCCAATGGTGGGGCGACAGAGTCCTTTTACCCTAAAATTTGGCGCCACATCAGCGTTGACTTAGCTTTTTCTGTGTTTTGCACTCTTGTCGCCTAACCATATGGCGACAGAGGTATATTTTTACAATTTTTTCAGATCGAGGTATATTTCTGTAATTTGAATAAAAAATATATTATTTAAAAAAAATCTGCATTGAATACAATACTTAGTGATAATAATTAAAAATAATCTAGTCATTTTTAATATTTTCTTAGTCTATATGCTAAGAAAAAATATGTCTTATAGAATTAGACGGATGGAGTATAAGCTAATATGCACAGCATAATGGTATGGCAGCACAAGCTACAGATAAGGTGTAAATCAGTATTGTGAAAAACGGTATACGCTCGATAGACGGACGTGGTACCGCTAAGCGATTAATTGAAATTTAACGAACGATTATGTGTTCTTATTAATATTTATTTATACTTAGAATTAATTAAAAATATTTTAGTTACATAAAATTATTGTAAATTATCACTCTACAAAACATGTTTTATATTTCATCCAAAAGATACATACCATAAACACTATAACACAATAGTATAAACTAATTTAATACTATGACACGACATTATAAAATCATTTATTGTACTTAGCGAATAAAAATAAGTTATTTTCATTAAACGGAAAAACAAATGATTAATCGAAAACAGCCAATTAACTAATTATTCGACTGTGTTAATTGTGCTCTGAATAAATTATTCATAATGAAGTCATCGTCATCGATTAATCGGTCTACGTTTTCTCAACATTAGTGTAAATACGTTATTACCTCCGTCCTTAAAAGTAAGGGAGAGAAGCGTTCAAATTGTGTTCTCCAATATTAGGGATTGAGAGATCTCCCCTCTTAAATTGTGTTCATGCATACAGATGCACGCAGATACATGCGACCACACATATTCCAAAACAAAAACGCGGCAGGTCATTCCCTATAATCGTGATTAATTAACGCATGCATGTTACCAATTAATAGAGACACAGTATTAAATAGGGGTATTATAGTCTTTTGATAGAAACTATATAATCTATGTTAAAATTTCTTCTGGCACTTACTTTTCAGGAGTGAGGGAGTACTACTTAAATACCTAGCTCTCAGCAGGTGTACCCGATCGAAGGATGCATGCACGGCCGTGTCCTCGTTCGACCGGCGCTCTTCTATGCTAGCTGCGCGTTACTCCGATGTGCGCGCGCGTGTTGATTCATGGACAGTAGAAGCTACCTCTCCGTAAATAATGGCTTGGCACGGTATTTTACAGTGTGCATGTACAGTATATTAATGGGAGCTCGGTCTTTGAGCGATTGGAGATCATGCTTTCTTTCACCCAGAAGAAAACAAACACAGGTAGAAATTAGGCAGAAACAGAACTTTGGATCGATCTGTGCGCGTACGCTCGTTAGTAAGTAGTATTTCCCCTCTTCTATCCAGTACTAACTCAATACATGTGTTTTATTATGGATAAAAATATTATATTATAATATCATATTAAGCTGTTGTGTCTGCCCTCACCCGCACCAATGCACTCGGCTTCGCCGTGACACCTAGCTAGCCAAGCTTCGCCCTGACTCGTGTTGTGTCACTGTCATTGTGCTCCGGCTAGACTCCGCTCTCGGCTCCGCCGGAGCGGCCCGCACTGCACCTCTGTCTCTGTCGTCGATCTGCATCGCATCCTAAACAGTTACATAGTTGAAATCCACACAACTGTGCTGACATAAAAAGTCCATTACAAACACACGTCTATGTCACAGCAAGCCGGCTGTTGCATTGTTAATGGAATCAATTTCTAATCTAGTTCAATTATAACCGGCAATTAAAATGTAAGTGCGCTTTTTCTACGGTTTCTGCATGAAAAGAAGCAACATGAGTTTACCAGAGTACCAAGTTGACTCGTCGGGACATAACGAAGAAGCACTACCGATGGAGCAACAATCCAACCAAATTATGAAGTCGTCAATCAAACCTAAACATGGGAGAGAGCCTCGATCTACTCTCAAGGCTTAAAACTTGCTGTCCTAGCCATTTTGTCGACCACCGTGCAGGAAGAAGTAATAACAATGCTTTGGATGTCTACCTGCTCATTTCGTTGGTTGTACGTAATAAATTCTCACACAATGGACATTTACAAATTTAATATATTGTATTGAACTCAGCTCATTGAAATTTATAAATTCAATAAACTTATATTGAATTCAACTCACTATACGCAAATCTTGAGCAACAAACTCAAAATGTGATCATTTGCAACCGAAATCTAAACTCCCAACAAATCAACCAAAGTAATACCCCTTTCCCTCTACCAATAATTGACTGCCAAAGGAGAAGGAAAAGCACACCAAGAAAGAACGCTACCTCTTGTTGATTGCTATTAGTCGTAGCATTGTGGATTTGTGGGAAGCCTCTTACGTGCGTTCAATGGTCAAGTAGCCAGATACGGCAACACCTATGATTGAAACCGCGAGACACCGACGAAGCAGGTTCAATTACTAACCATGTCCAAGTTTAAGGAAGTAAGTATTTTTTTGGCACATAGATCAAGGAGATATTGATAATTATTTCTAATTATTTTCTATAAGCATAATATTCAATACATGCATATAGAGAATATAAAGTAAAGTTAAACATTAATTAGGAATACAGAGGGAACATCACATTTATTCTGTATTAGAATATGAAATACACACTATATTTATGTATTTATGATCATTTAAAATATACGTCTTATAAACTTGTACGGAGGAAATATATCACAGCACCTAGTAGCTTTGACCCATCTTCCGAAGCTATCGCGCCGCGCAAGTGAGGTCATCTAGCCGATTGCCCAATGCCCATAAGGCTACCGTCAGCGACACCTCTGCACTCCCTCAATCCTGCAAAGCTCGCCATGCCAACCTCCTACTTTGGCCTGTCATCCGAGTAATTGTGGCTTCGAGTCAAACCTCCCTCGCTCCGCCTGTTTGCGTCTCGGCATTCGTTGTGCGCCACCGCCTCCTCGTTCTCGAATCGGGAGGTGTGACGATTGAGGGAGCCGCTCTAGACCATGTGATTAAAAAGGTGTGGAAGGGAACAGCGACGCATTGCAGCCGTGCAGGGATGATGAGGAAGAAAAAACAGATTTTCAGTTCGACAAAACACTACTACAGAACAGGTCATCCTTGCCGGCATATTATTGCCGATTGGGCTAGATCTGGCAGTGATAAACATATCACTGCCGGTTTAAAAGTTCGGCCGGTGGAAGCATATATCACTGCCAGTACGTAAACAGAACCGACAGTGATAATAAGATATCATTGTCGGTTTATATCCAAAACCGACAGTGGTACATCACTGCCGGTTCGGTTTTCACCCGGTAGTGATATGAGCATTTTCATTGCCGGTTGTGTTCTAAACCGGCAGCGATAAGTATTATCTCGCACAATCCTTATCACTGTCGATTCTGCGCAAAACTGGCAGTGATAAGTACTTTATATAGGTGAAATTGCATGCCTTCCCAACCAAGCAGAACATATGGGCTCGGTCTTTGATTGGTGGCAACGATTTTGGCGATTTGCTAGCAACAATTTTAGCGATTTGCTGCTTGACAAATTGTCCCAAAATTCATCTCGAATTTCTCTTCAAGGTTAGTAACCTGATCTACATTATATTTGTAGTTAGATTGTACTCTATAGATTGCTCTAGATTTTGATAATTAGTGATTGTATGGTTGAACATTTTAGGTCGATAGAGCTCAAATTAAGATCTAACTAATTTAGTGAATAAATTACAATTATTATTCATTTTAGTGATTTAGTGGAATTTTAAAAAGTGAAAATTGCTAGATGAATTATAAATTGTGAAAATTGCTAGATGAATATTTAAATAAAGAAAAATGGTGATGGATTTTCCAATAGTGAAAATTGCAAGATACGTTTTTAAATCTAATTATTTACAAATATATCCTTATTTTCAATTATATGCTTATTTGATGTATGTTAATTTAATTTATTAGCACTATATAACAAATGAAATGAATAAATAATTGAAATAATAAAAAATTGCTTGATGGATATTTAAATAATGAAAAAATGTTGATGTATTTTAATATAGTCAAAATTGGTAGATGGATTTTTAAACCTAATCATTTACAATTATATTGTTGTTTGCAATTATATGCTTATGTGATGTTTATTGATTTAATTAATTAGTACTGCAAGACTAATGTAAAGAATAAATTATTAAATCTAATATCATTTTACTATTTTTGTGTAACACGTACGATGTGGGAGTAATTAACTACGTTGACATATATGTGCAGGTTTCACTGGGTCCTCCTCGTCATCCAGTTAGATGCTAGTAGGATTTTTGTCTTGAACTCGGGGAGGAAACCAACTAATCTATATCAAGACTTTTGGTACATATTGAACAGGTAAACTCGCGTTGCGTTATTGCTCTAGCAATATTCCATTCTATTCCATTTAAGTTTAATTACTATTCAAAATCATTCACAGAGTATTCGCACGATACTGCAAGAAAAGTGTTCGGCATCGTCCCTACAGGAAATATTTTGAAATAATAACCGACTTTCCATGCATGAGGCAGTGTAACGACCCAAAATTCAATAAAATCAAAAATATAATATTAAAATACCCATATGATTTGTTGTCATGTTTTATGATTTTTCTTGAATTAAAGAAATTCTTTTGGTTTTTTTTTTAAAAAGAAACCCAAAAATGCTATGCAGTAAAATGGTAAAAAGTAAAAAGGTAAAAAGACCTAAAGACAGTAAAATTCTTAAAGACCTCAGAAACATGATTATGTCTCTTGACCTATTCAGAAATTATTAAAATAAAACAAAATTCAAAGATAATCATGAAAAGTCAAAGAGGAAATCTGAATCAAAAGATTTGTTCAGAATATTTCTTACCTTAACCCTAGTTGAAAATTTAACCATGCCGACATATTAACTTAACCCAACCCTGGTAAAAATATCATGAATTTATCTCTTCATTTATTAATTTTAGAAATTCAAAAACAGTCAATCTTAAAAGCTGGAAAATGCAGTGTCAGAATTATTAAAAATAAAATAAAAAATATAAAATTATGAAAAATTTTCAAGAGGTATAAAATATTAATTCCAATCCTGTCAAAAAGTTTCATAAAATAATAAATTGATTTTATCCCTCGATTAAATGGAAAACAGAATCAAATAAAATCATCAACAGTGCATTGTCAGATTTTTAATAATATTTATATTCGTCAAAATTATTTGAAAATTTTACTAGACCTTGTTCTTTACCTTGCCAACCTCTGTAAAAAGTTTGGTAAAATCCTGACTTCATCTTTTAACCTAACCTTTCGATTTTATCCTGAGTTCTCTAGAATTGTCCTGAGTATTAAAATCTGGTCTCGCTGACATGTGGGCCCGCCTGGACAGCTGTCCCCAGCAGCCGACTTTGCTTTCTCTCTCTGACCGCCTGGCCCCATCTGTCAGCCCTTCTTCTCCGTTTCTCTCCCGTTCTTTCCCGTTCTCTCTACTTTGAGATCGCGCCTCTTAGTTTGTCGCCACTGCGCCGCAACTCGGCGCCTTAATGCGCGCCTGCGTCGCCTCTGCCACGCCGCGTCTGCCTCGGCCTCCGTGCTCTCTCTCCCACGCTGGAACGGCCGAGAAATCGCCCGCGCAAGCCGCCGCCTTCCCTCTCTGTCTTCACCCAGTGCAAACCGCCTCATCCTTCTATTTAAACCCCGCCAAAGCGTCGCTTGCACGTGTGCTCTTCCCTCGAAACCTCAACGCCGAGCGAAACCGCCTCATCGCGCTAACCACCGCCTTCTTCCCCAACTCGGCCAAAAACCGAAAAGAGGAGAAAGCTCGAACTCACTCTCCACTGCACCATCCCTCGAACCACCTCGTCCAAAGCAACCTAGACACCCCAGGAACCTTCTCCCGGCCTCAATTTCACCTCCTCTTCCCCGGCGAGCTTCCCCTCCGAGCTCCTCCTTCCGCCATGTACAAGACGGTGAGAACACCCCTCCAGTTACTCATTTTCTTGCCGAACCCAAAAATGAGATCACCGTGGTGCTCTGATGCTCGTGGTGGTGTCCATTTGTCTCGGGATGCCGCCGTTTCGCCGGAACACCGGTGAGCCGTGTGCTCCGCCGCCCCTCTCCGGTGGCAGGTCGCCTCCGGCCATCTCCGGCCGAAGCGCCACCACCCATAGATGCGCACGGACTCACTGAGCAAGAATCTGGAATCCATTCCGTGATTCGGCGTGCTCGCCGCCGCCGCGAGCCGCGCAAACCATGTCTCAGTCGGGTCGGCGGTAGGGTCCACCGTCGATCACTCGCGTGTGTTGCGTCTCTGTTCTGCGGGCCCGATGAGTCGACCTCGTGTTGCTCGACAACGTGGTCCCGCGACGTCGGCCGCATGCCGCGCTCGGCGTCTCATTGCCATTGGGCTGGCATGTCGATTGCCTCGGTCCGACGCAGCGCAAAAAGCGAAGCGCGTTTTCGCGATGAAGGCGTACTTTCCCTTTTGGTATAAATTCGATTTTCGTATTTTCAAAACCGAATGCATTCAAACTTGAATATCTTTTGAACTATCCAACCAAATGAAGTGAAATAAATTTCTAAATTCATATAAAATCAAGTAGATTCAGAATATGCAAAAATATTTCAAAATGAACTCTGTTTGAATTCAGATTTAAATTTAAAGAAAGAATTTGAAATATGTTGTTAATAGAATTTCGCAATTCAACTTCAAATTGAATGAAACAAATTTTATTAGAATCCATGCTCTGTTAGGAACCTGAATATGCAAAAATACTTAGGGTGTACCATGGAAAATCATTAGAGCATAAAATAGGGTAAGAAAGTAGTTCCATAATAGTGATTTAAATAATTTCAAGGTTTAGAAATTAGAGGTTCAGAATGGTAAAACCTGGAAAAATGGTCTCTGGAAATGATAAATAAAAATGAATAATTCAAGATAATAAGATTGGTTAATATTAGAACCTAATCAGAAAATAAACATGGAACTAGTAAAATCGATAAACAACAAATGTGTTAATTCAAACAGTTAATTTTATTTGGTTCTTATGTACGATCCTTTCGTTTTGTTGAAATTGCCATGTTATTATTATTCGACGTGTAGCACCCGACGAAACCCTGTGAGTTCGACGATCGGGAGTTTGACGTCGAAAACCATCAACAAGGCAAGCACCCCTTTGATCATATTGATCCCAGTTTTATAAATGTTTTCATTAAATGTTTTTACTGCATACTTTACTTTTATTAAAGTCTGCTATATTTTGGGTATTGGTAGTCGTACCTATTGTCACATAGAACTTCCTTGATAAGTATGGATTTGTGAACCTTGATAACCCTAGAATAGCATAGACAGTACTTGATGTCACTTTGGGTTATTCACATTTAGAGACATGCTTAGCCGTGCTTAAAGAAACATAAAAATGTTGGATATGATTAAAAATATTGGATATGACATTCAATGGGTATGACCTTTCTTGGTTGGTATTTTGATCAAAAATGAAAATAAAACTATGATTTTGATGCGGGCAATTATTAGCAATAGCCGGGTGTACAAGGGACTTGTACGTAGTGTAGGGTGGAGATTATTGCCGTGTCGGATTAAGGACCGAACTACGTGTTCGTTAAACCCAAGAATTTACCGTACAACCACAAGTCTTTGGTATGGGACAGTCTTAACCTATTAAGTTGCTTAAAACTAGCTTTGCACATTGGTAGGTTGGAGTAGTACGAGCTTCTTGATGTTGGTTGCTCGTAGGGCACCACACCGAGGTGTTGGGAGTCACGTTTGCTAATATAACGGTGAATGCCATACTATGGACATACTTAATCATTATTGTGCGGTGGTGTGCAAACATAAATACCATAATACGGGTTTGGCGTCACCGGTGGTGCAAAGTTAGGGTTAAACAATGTAGCGGTTTTGTTATGATCTCCTTGCCGACACACCAAAGGAAGTGTGTTCTTGGCACGCAAAAGAGGTTGATCATTACTTGTGGGTAAAGCTGTACAACTCTGCGAGTGTAAAACTTTTCAAAAGCCGTTCCGCGGTTATGGGAAATCTTAGTGCGCCCGACACTAGTTAGCTGTTTTTATTTTTCATAAAATTCAATTTCTACAGGGTGGTAGGAATGGTTACTCAAAAATTCTCACATGACAGAGAAATGATTCTTGGAAATGGGCATGATACCAGGTACATGAGACTTATTTGTGCTTACATTCTATTACTTTTTAAATTAAGTCGCCTTTACTTAAAGTTCACTTTTCAATCTATTAATCAGTATTTACATTCAATTTTAGCTTTATGCAAAACCACCATGAGCCTTTCCTTGAAATGGCCTGCATTTATAATAGGTTTTGCAAAAGTCTTGCGAGTACAAAAGTACTCAACTTGCCATGTTGATAATTTTTAGGTGAAGAACCAGATTTCCCCGACGATACCTTTTACGATGCAGGATTCGGGGATGTGAACGATGAGTTTTATTAGGGTTCTCCTTGTCAGTTGCCTGTGGGGATTTTGGGATAAATGGCATACTACAAGATGAATGTCTCCTTTGTTATGCTTTTACTTTTGGTATTGTAAGAATGTTATGTATTTGCTTCATTGTAATAATAAAGTTGTGTATATTTGTGATATCAATTTGTATTTGTGCGTACTAGCCACCGATCATGGGACTAATCTTGTATGCACATGGTATCCATTTTCGATATTCATTTATCGAAAATGGGGCCTTAAGTTAGTATCGAGCCATCTTGGTTATGAAACCTTAAATAGTTTGGGCGTAAATGAACTTAAAATTGAAATTAGGATTCTAAAACTAAAATGATAAATTAGGTCATCTTTTGATTTATTCTTTAAGTATGTTCTTTTGGTTGTGCTAAATAAATATTTGTTATTAACTCTTTTACATTTTAAAAATTTCTACTAGAATCTTTTCCTCCAATAATTTATTATCTTACATTTAATCAGAATATTAATTCCTTGTTAAATGTGAGATGGGAAGCTATGCGCCATGCTATATGTCTACTCGGAGGAAAGTTCGGCATGATGGGATACCTTACTCGTCTGTTGGAATTAGCCCATTTTACGAGAATCCTAGATATATAGTATTCCATGCCTCTGTTAGTTCGGTTTGGTGGAGTATATAGCAAGGGTAGATATCCTGCCCGAGTCGAGTATGGTGAAGGGATAGATCTTTTGAAGGCTCAGGATCTTCCATCACGATGGCCATGAACGAAGCGGCCTATAATGCAATTGTCAGGCTGCGTCATGCATTACCTGAATTGGCAGTTGCATATAGGAGAATTCCTTCTCGGCCACCGGTGGGAAAATTGTTATATGAATTCCACTGGGTTATCAAATACCACCTTAAGAAACTTAGTGGAATTCATTAACGCCTCAGATCAGTATTGTCGGCAAGTAGTTTCAGAGTATCGGGAAGCTAGGCGTAGGATAGCGTACTTGGAAGAAGCTATTGCTCCTTGTCTAGCTAGAGGTTTGGTACGCATGGTCGGTGTTGAGGCAAGCACCTCGAGTGCCGTGGATGAAACCCGAGCACCGCCAAGGTATGGCCAGGCACGGATGTCAGTTGTAGGTAGCCGACCTCGTTTGCCTAGAATCCATGTAGATCCAGGCAGTGTTGTTTTGCGTCGTTCTCAGAGACCACAGGTATACCGTCGTCGAGGGACTTTTCCTTCCTCGGACACGGAGAGTTCTACCTGTAGGTCTTGATGAGTAGTGTGGATATGGAGTCGATCTGAGTGAGTCTAGTTAGAAAATAAGAAGTAACTTTTGGTTACTTTCCTTTTAGCTACGTAAGTTAGATGTCAGTAGTAAATGTTAGTAGTAATGCCTTTTGCTTGTACATATTAAAAGTGGGAATAAAAAGTTTTTGGTTGTGAATTTTATTGTGTGCTTATGGTTCCTACTCGTAAATATTTAACATTCTTGTTAATATTTTTACGATGTTGTGATCCTTGATAATAATAACTTATGAATGATAATAATGAAATAACTATCAGAAATTAAATGAATTAAAATCTTACCCATCACTCCCCTCTTTTATGCCCTTCCAGATGCCAGTCACCAGGTCTCTAAGTGAGATATTGGAGACGGAGGCAACTCCTGAAAATCAGCCTCTAAGGGTGGCTTTAGCCACTCCGGCTTTGCCAAACCTAGTTCATCCTTCTGTCAGAGCTTCCTCGTCGCGTCAACCCGCTCGTCAAAGATCTCGCGCGAGCATCGGTTCAAGCCAAGGGTCGGTCCCGAAGAGCAATTGCGGGACCGCCTCGATGGCTCAAGTCTTGGCGATGATTGAGCGGGGACGCAGACGAATACCCTTCTTCTTGGCGGTAGTGCGAATGCGGCTAATATCGGTGCCGTGGATGCGGGAGCCAGGAATGTCGAAGCCTATCGTCAATCTAAGTTGGGCGAGTTCTTAAAAACCCGACCCCCGACTTTCTCTTCTGCTGTTGACCCTTTAGAGGCAGATGACTGGCTAAGATCAGTTGAAAGCAAGTTGGCCATTGCTCAATGCAGTGACCATGAGAAAGTGCTTTATGCTTCGTATCGATTGCAAAAGCGCAGACTTCTTGGTGGGAAAATTTCCGATCTATTCACTGAAGGCGGCAAATTTCTTGGACATCCTTCAAGGAAGCTTTTAGAAGGACTCATATTCCTTCTAGTCTGGTAAATCTCAAGAAGCGGGAATTCTTGGATCTTCGTCAAGGGAATATGTCTGTAATGGAATATCTCCACCGCTTCAATTATCTTGCTCGGTATGCAACCTCGGAAGTGGCGCTGAGCGAGAAGAATTGAACGCTTCAGAGATAATCTAAATGATGAAGTGAAGCATATCCTAGCTATTCATGATTTCCATGATTTTCAAGTGCTGGTGGATAAAGCTATTATAGCCGAACACAGTACCAAGAATATTATGGAAAATCGAAGAGGAAATGGATGGCTCGCAAGTGCGTAAGTGCTAGCCACAAGGCCGCGCATTGGTCAACCCACCAATGTACGACCTTACGCTCCTTATCGTGACAAAGCGTCAAGGACAACCTTCTCGACCTCGGCGACCTCTGTTAGGCGATTGGCACATCGAAAAGAAGCCTCACGGGAATCAAAATCAAGCGGCGGATGTCACATGCTATCGGTGTAATGGCGTGGTCATTACGCTAATGCATGTCCAAAGAAGACTCAAGCTCCGAATCATCAGTCGGCTCAAGGTGTTCGGCGTCCCCCTGGACGACCGCAAGGTGCTGGAGTAACTCAAGCAGTTAAACCAGTATCTGCTGCAAATCGGAATTCAAGTAGCGGTCGCTTGCATCATGTGACCGCCGAGGAAGCCAGCGACGCCCCTGATGTCGTATTGGGTATGTTTCCTGTTCATTCAGTATCTACCTTGGTATTGTTCGATTCCGGAGCATCGCATTCATTTATTTCAAAGAAGTTTGTCGATCAAAATGAAATCAAATCCGACCTTCTCTCTACCAAAATGTTAATCTTTTCCCCTGGATCAACCATGAAGTCATCAAAAATTTGTCCCAGTATCAGTATTGAAATAAATGGAATATTATTTCACGCTGATCTCATCCTCATAGAAACACCCGGTTTAGATGTGATCCTTGGCATGGACTGGTTATCTAAATATAAAGGATGCATAGACTGTGCCAATCGATCAATCTCTCTTGTTAACTCTGAAGGTGTTCCAGTAAATTTTTCCTCCATCCAAAGTTCAGAAAAATCCCAATCCTTCTTCTGTTCGGCCATAATCAAAGAACTCAGTCAAATTCCTATAGTTTCTGAATATCCTGATGTATTTCCAGATGAGTTGCCTGGACTTCCTCCAGACAGAGATATGGAATTTGTTATCAATCTTGTTCCCGGAACCGCTCCTATTTCTAAGCGTCCCTATCGTATGCCCCCTCATGACTTAGTCGAATTAAAGAAGCAAATTAATGAGCAGTTAAAGAAAGGGTTTATTCGACCTAGTTCTTCTCCGTGGGGTAGTCCAGTTCTTTTTGTCCCCAAAAAGGACGGTGGTACACGCATGTGTGTGGACTATCGAGCCTTAAATGATGTGACAATCAAAAATAAATATCCTCTTCCTCGTATCGACGATCTATTTGATCAGTTGACTGGTGCTCAAGTCTTTTCAAAAATTGATTTAAGACATGGGTACTATCAATTGAAAATTAGATCCGAAGATATTCCAAAAACTGCTTTTACCACGCGTTACGGATTGTATGAGTACACCGTGATGTCCTTCGGACTTACTAATGCTCCTGCCAGCTTCATGACCCTCATGAATAAATTATTCATGGAGTATTTAGACAAGTTCGTCGTGGTTTTCATCGACGATATCCTTATCTATTCCAAATCTAAAGAAGATCATGCGCAACATTTGCGTATGGTGCTCGAGAAACTTCGCGAGCATAAGCTTTATGCCAAATTCGAGAAATGCGAATTCTGGCTAAAAGAAGTTGCTTTTCTCGGGCATATTCTATCCAATGGAGGCATATCCGTCGATCCCAGTAAAATCAAAGCAATCATGGATTGGGAATCCCCTCAATCTGTACCCAAAATTCGAAGCTTTCTCGGTTTAGCGGGATATTATCGTCGTTTCATCGAGAACTTTTCCAAAATAGCCCGACCTTTGACTCAGCTGTTAAAGAAAGAAAAGAAGTTTGAATGGACCCCAGAATGTGAAGAAAGCTTTCAAGAGCTCAAGAACCGGTTAACATCATTGATGCTAGTGTTACCCGATGTCCATAAGAGTTTCGATGTTTATTGTGATGCATCTCGAAGTGGATTAGGGTGTGTCTTGATGCAAGAAGGCAAGGTTGTTGCTTATGCCTCTCGTCGATTCTGACCCCATGAGCTTAATTATCCAACTCATGATCCGGAGTTAGCTGCAGTGGTGCATGCTCTTAAAATTTGGCGTCATTACCTCATTGGTAATCGATGCAATATTTTCTGATCACAAGAGTTTGAAATATTTCTTCACCCACTGATTTAAATTTAAGGCGTGAAGATGGTTGGAGTTGATAAAAGACTACGACCTTAATATTCAATACCATCCATTAAAGCAAATGTCGAGTGGTGATGCTCTTAGCGTAAAACTTCATTGTCTTTCTGTCTCCTATCATACCAACCAATCGATCTCATCAATGAATTTCAAAAGCTTAATTTGGGAATTGTTGAAAAGGATTTTGGCTACACTTGAAGTGCAACCAACCTTAAAGTCCCAAATTAAAGTGCTCAACTCAAAGATGAATCTATCATCAAAATTCGGGAAGAATTGAAGAATGGAGCGAATCCGAATTCCATGAAGATTCGGATGAAGTGCTCATGTTCAAGAATCGAATCTATGTTCCCAATGACCACGAACTTAAGGACTTAATTCTTAAAGAAGCTCATGAGTCCCTCTTTCGATCCATCACGGAAGTACGAAAATGTACCAAGATCTCCGACGGAATATTGGTGGCGGTATGAAGAAAGATATTGCTGCATACGTTGCTATCTGCGATGTGTCGTCGTGTCAAAGCCGAGCATCAACGTCCATTGGACTTTTGCAACCTTTGAAGATTCGAATGGAAATGGGATGATATCGATATGGATTTCATAGCGGTCCGCCAAAGACTCGAAAAGGTCATGATTCAATTTGGGTTATCGTTGATCGGTTAACCAAGGTGGCACATTTCATTCGATGAAAGTCACCAATCGAGGAGATGAGCTTGCGAACTCTATCTGAATAACATTGTGCGCTTGCATGGTGTTAGAAGACCATTGTTTGGATCGAGGATCTCAATTTACTTCTCGATTACGGGAAAGTTTGCACAAACTTCTAGGGACTAAGCTAAATTTTGATCTGACTTATCACCCTCAGACGGATGGGCAAGCGGAAAGGATAAATCAAATTCGGAAGACTTGTTGAGAGCACGTGTGCTATCATATGGCTCTAATTGGGAGAAAAGTTTGGCATTTCTTTGAATTTTCTTACAACAACGATTTTCAATCCAGTCTTCAAATGTCTCCTTTTGAAGCCTTGTATGGAAGAAAATGCAGAACTCCCTCTTTTGGTCGAAGTTGGTGAAAGAAAATTCTTTGGTCCAGATCTTATTCAAGAAGCGCAAGAGCAAGTAGGCGTGATCGAAGCCGTCTCAAAGAAGCGCAATCTCGTCAAAGAGTTCGCCGACAACCGTCGGCGAGAACTTAACCGAGATTGGCGACCATGTCTATTTGAAGGTTTCTCCTCTTCGTGGAGTTAAATCGTTTCCAAATTCGTGGCAAGTTAGCTCGCGATATATTGGACCTTTCGAATCCTCGAGAAGATGGGCGAGATGGCATATAAGTTGGAAGCGCCACCTCAAGCATCGCCGAGGTTCATAATGTCTTTCATGTGTCGCAACTCAAGAAATGTCTTCGTGTTCCTCCGAATTGACCGACACGGAGAATATCGATCTTCAACGGATCTTTCATATCGAGAACACCCAATTCGTGTTCGGAAGAAGCGAGCGTCGGACCGGGAACAAGACAATCAAGATGTTGAAGGTTCAATGGAGTCATCATACGAAGATGAAGCAACTTGGGAGCGTGAAGATCATCTCGAAAAGAATTTCCGATTTCTTCTAATCCTCTTCAAATCTCGAGGACGAGATTTTTGTAAGAGGGTGGATTTATAACGACCCAAAATTCAATAAAATCAAAAATATAATATTAAAAATACCCATATGATTTGTTGTCATGTTTTATGATTTTCTTGAATTAAAGAAATTCTTTTGGTTTTTTAAAAAGAAACCCAAAAATGCTATGCTTGATAAAATGGTAAAAAGTAAAAGGTAAAAAGACCTAAAGACAGTAAAATTCTTAAAGACCTCAGAAACATGATTATGTCTCTTGACCTATTCAGAAATTATTAAAATAAAACAAAATTCAAAGATAATCATGAAAAGTCAAAGAGGAAATCTGAATCAAAAGATTTGTTCAGAATATTTCTTACCTTAACCCTAGTTGAAAATTTAACCATGCCGACATATTAACTTAACCCAACCCTGGTAAAAATATCATGAATTTATCTCTTCATTTATTAATTTTAGAAATTCAAAAATAGTCAATCTTAAAAGCTGGAAAATGCAGTGTCAGAATTATTAAAAATAAAATATAAAATATAAAATTATGAAAATTTTTCAAGAGGTATAAAATATTAATTCCAATCCTTTCAAAAAGTTTCATAAAATAATAAATTGATTTTATCCCTCGATTAAATGGAAAACAGAATCAAATAAAATCATCAACAGTGCATTGTCAGATTTTTAATAATATTTATGTTCGTCAAAATTATTTGAAAATTTTAATAGACCTTGATCTTTACCTTGCCAACCTCTGTAAAAAGTTTGGTAAAATCCTGACTTTATCTTTTAACCTAACCTTTCGATTTTATCCTGAGTTCTCTAGAATTGTCCTGAGTATTAAAATCTGGTCTCGTGACATGTGGGCCCGCTGGACAGCTGTCCCCAGCAGCCGACTTTGCTTTCTCTCTGACCGCCTGGCCCCATCTGTCAGCCCTTCTTCTCCGTTTCTCTCCGTTCTTTCCGTTCTCTCTACTTTGAGATCGCGCCTCTTAGTTTGTCGCCACTGCGCCGCAACTCGGCGCCTAATCGCGCCGCGTCGCCGCTGCGCCACGCCGTGTCGCCTCGGCCTCCGTGCTCTCTCTCCCACGCTGAGCGGCCGAGAAATCGCCGCGCAAGCCGCCGCCTTCCCTCTCTGTCTTCACCCAGTGCAAACCGCCTCATCCTTCTATTTAAACCCCGCCAAAGCGTCGCTTGCACGTGTGCTCTTCCCTGGAAACCTCAACGCCGAGCCGAAACCGCCTCATCGCCGCTAACCACCGCCTTCTTCCCCAACTCCGGCCAAAAACCCGAAAAAGAGGAGAAAGCTCGAACTCACTCTCCACTGCACCATCCCTCGAACCACCTCGTCCAAAGCAACCTAGACACCCCAGGAACCTTCTCCCGGCCTCAATTTCACCTCCTCTTCCCCGGCGAGCTTCCCCTCCGAGCTCCTCCTTCCGCCGCCGCAGCCGCACGGTGAGAACACCCCCTCCGTTACTCATTTTCTTGCCCGAACCCAAAAATGAGATCACTGTGGTGCTCTGATGCTCGTGGTGGTGTCCATTTGTCTCGGGATGCCGCCGTTTCGCCGGAACACCGGTGAGCCGTGTGCTCCGCCGCCCCTCTCCGGTGGCAGGTCGCCTCCGGCCATCTCCGGCCGAAGCGCCACCACCCATAGATGCGCACGGACTCACTGAGCAAGAATCTGGAATCCATTCCGTGATTCCGGCCGTGCTTCGCCGCCGGCGAGCCGCGCAAACCATGTCTCTGTCGGGTCGGCGGTAAGGTCCACCGTCGATCACTCGCGTGTGTTGCGTCTACGCTGCGGGCCCGATGAGTCGACCTCACGCTGCTCTGACAACGTGGTCCCGCACGTCAGCCGCACCGCGCGCTCAGCGTCTCGCTGCCAGTTGGGCCCGGCATGTCAGTGCCTCGGTCCGACGCAGCGCAAAAAAACGAAAAGCGTTTTCGCGGTGAAGGCGTACTTTCCTTTTGGTATAAATTCGATTTTCGTATTTTCAAAACCGAATGCATTCAAACTTGAATATCTTTTGAACTATCCAACCAAATGAAGTGAAATAAATTTCTAAATTCATATAAAATCAAGTAGATTCAGAATATGCAAAAATATTTCAAAATGAACTCTGTTTGAATTCAGATTTAAATTTAAAGAAAGAATTTGAAATATGTTGTTAATAGAATTTCGCAATTCAACTTCAAATTGAATGAAACAAATTTTATTAGAATCCATGCTCTGTTAGGAACCTGAATATGCAAAAATACTTAGGGTGTACCATGGAAAATCATTAGAGCATAAAATAGGGTAAGAAAGTAGTTCCATAATAGTGATTTAAATAATTTCAAGGTTTAGAAATTAGAGGTTCAGAATGGTAAAACCTGGAAAAATGGTCTCTGGAAATGATAAATAAAATGAATAATTCAAGATAATAAGATTGGTTAATATTAGAACCTAATCAGAAAATAAACATGGAACTAGTAAAATCGATAAACAACAAATGTGTTAATTCAAACAGTTAATTTTATTTGGTTCTTATGTCTGATCCTTTCGTTTTGTTGGAATTGCCATGTTATTATTATTCGACGTGTAGCACCGAGCGAAACACGTGAGTTCGACGATCAGGAGTTTGACGTCGAAAACCATCAACAAGGCAAGCACCCCCTTTGATCATATTGATCCCAGTTTTATAAATGTTTTCATTAAATGTTTTTACTGCATACTTTACTTTTATTAAAGTCTGCTATATTTTGGGTATTGGTAGTCGTACCTATTGTCACATAGAACTTCCTTGATAAGTATGGATTTGTGAACCTTGATAACCCTAGAATAGCATAGACAGTACTTGATGTCACTTTGGGTTATTCACATTTAGAGACATGCTTAGCCGTGCTTAAAGAAACATAAAAATGTTGGATATGATTAAAAATATTGGATATGACATTCAATGGGTATGACCTTTCTTGGTTGGTATTTTGATCAAAAATGAAAATAAAACTATGATTTTGATGCGGGCAATTATTGGCAATAGCCGGGTGTACAAGGGACTTGTACGTAGTGTAGGGTGGAGATTATTGCCCGTGTCGGATTAAGGACCGAACTACGTGTTCGTTAAACCCAAGAATTTACCGTACAACCACAAGTCTTTGGTATGGGACAGTCTTAACCTATTAAGTTGCTTAAAACTAGCTTTGCACATTGGTAATTGGAGTAGTACGAGCTTCTTGATGTTGGTTGCTCGTAGGGCGCCCACACCGAGGTGTTGGGAGTCACGTTTGCTAATATAACGGTGAATGCCATACTATGGACATACTTAATCATTATTGTGCGGTGTTGTGCAAACATAAATACCATAATGCGGGTTTGGCGTCACCGGTGGTGCAAAGTTAGGGTTAAACAATGTAACGGTTTTGTTATGATCTCCTTGCCGACACACCAAAGGAAGTGTGTGTTCTTGGCACAGCAAAAGAGGTTGATCATTACTTGTGGGTAAAGTGTACAACTCTGCAGAGTGTAAAACTTTTCAAAAGCCGTTCCATGGTTATGGGAAATCTTAGTGCGCCAAAGACTAGTTAGCTGTTTTTATTTTTCATAAAATTCAATTTCTACAGGGTGGTAGGAATGGTTACTCAAAAATTTCTGCTGCGACGGTAGAAATGATTCTTGAAATGGGCATGATACGGTACATGAGACTTATTTGTGCTTACATTCATTACTTTTTAAATTAAGTCGCCTTTACTTAAAGTTCACTTTTCAATCTATTAATCAAGTATTTACATTCAATTTTAGCTTTATGCAAAACCACCATGAGCCTTTCCTTGAAATGGCCTGCATTTATAATAGGTTTTGCAAAAGTCTTGCAGTACAAAAGTACTCAACTTGCCATGTTGATAAATTTTAGGTGAAGAACAGATTTCCCGACGATACCTTTTACGATGCGAGATTCGGGATGTGAGCGATGAGTTTTATTAGGGTTCTCCTTGTCGGTTGCTGTGGGGATTTTGGGATAAATGGCATACTACAAGATGAATGTCTCCACCGTTATGCTTTTACTTTTGGTATTGTAAGAATGTTATGTATTTGCTTCATTGTAATAATAAAGTTGTGTATGACTGTGATATCAATTTGTATTTGTGCGTACTAGCCACTGATCATGGGACTAGTACTGTATGCACATGGTATCCATTTTCGATATTCATTTATCGAAAATGGGGGCCTTACAGGCAGGACCCGGGAAACAATTTATGTGTATACTATGTATGTACAAATATACATTCAATTGTCACGCAGAGTGTTGGCTATAACGAAGCCATGGTACATAATTACACATTGATGCCTACTTTTATTTCATTTAACATATATCATCATTAATTAACTTTCTCATTTCTTCAATAACAGCGCTCCAAGCTAAGAACCAATAAGTTATTACTGGCAGAAATTATAGCAATTCAAGAACAGATCGTCGGATTCATTCATAATGAGATCATCATTCCAAACGACGAGTTCCACGAGCAGCCTCACGCTTGATTCCTTCGATCTCCACCCACTCATGACATGCCTACTTCGATACCTTATACTGGAGTCGGTGCAAAATCAAAGTGAACAAGATGTAGTCAATCTATATTTGTAAACAAACTATTGTAAAAACCAAATATTGTGATGTTTTAATACATTTGAATTATGATTTAACGATGCTTTCTATACAACATTAATACACTGTAGAAAAATATTGCATAAAAATAAATAATGCAGTAAAAATATGCAATAAAAACATTCGGTGCAGGGCTTGTCACTGCCGGTGCTTAGACAGAACCGACAGTGAAAGTCAAGTACCACTGCCGGATTTTGGTTTAACCTTGCAGTGATAGTTTAATATCACTGCCGGTTATACTACGAACTGGCAGTGATAACCCTTATCACTGCTGGTTCCTAAGCCGGCAGTGATAATCCCGAGTATCACTGCCGATCAATCACTACCGACTCCAATAACCGACAGCGATGGCGTTTTAGATCCGGCAGTGATGTAATATTTTGTAGTAGTGAAACAAAAAACCGTGGCAGTTTGAAGGGTTGAGGCCACGATACAAGGCTCATATTTCGGCTCAAATTGGTCCGTGGAGAGAGGTGCGAGGAGAGAACGTGTGAGGAGAGAACGAGGTGTGAGGAGAGAACGGACGGATCACCGTCACTAACTCTATTTTAATACCCGAGATCATTGTATGCCTGTGTTGAATCAAGCGGTGGGCGCGCACGGCGCACATGCCATAGCAGTGCTCGACGGCGCCACGTACTCCACCCATCAGGTTCAAAGTTCAATGGATCAGGCGACCGTGCGTGCATGCATGCACATCGCTGCGCTCCATACTCCACAGTCCACACATAAAACATACGCAATCAGGATTGATAAGGTCACCAAGGAAAAAAGAAAGGGAAAAGAGCGGTACGTACTGCAGAACCAGAAGATCCAGCGTACGTACGTGCTTGCATGCATTTTTCTGTCAGGTTGAGCTGCAGGATTCTTCTCGTCTAAGCAACGGGCCTGCAGGGGACCCTCTATAATTCCGTCCGTGCATCAAGCACCGAGCTGCGTTTAAGTCGTCATATATGTGTGATGTGTATTGGCTTATTATTGCTGCTACTACTACTCCATCAGTCGTACGTCTAGGGCCCGGCGCACCGAGCGAGCTACAGCCACCGTTGTTAATGTTGAGTAGTACTGTGTTGTTTTCGTTCTCCTGAAGGCACGGCGCCTTAGCTCCCACCGGTGCATTCAACCAAATACGTACGTTACTTAATTTCTTGATGGAATCCCCGTAGGATTCATGCAACATGGCAAACAACACGCCTGTTTTGATTCGTTGATTAATTACGTTCCGGATTAATAATCTACTCTTGCCGACCATTCCGATCAAATTAAACAGGCGTATCCCCCCTCCAAGAAACCATTGAATTTCTTCGGCGTTTAATTTTCCAGGTTTTCATCCATTACATCAAATCAACGAATCCACGGCTGAAACACACAACTACAAGCACAACTGACAGTCAAAAAACACTCCACTGACGCTTACGAAAATATCGTGAGATGATTAGCGAGACCTTTTCTTTTGTCTGAACAACCAGGTAAGAAGAGGAAACCGACCTAGCGACTCCTGCCACTCCTTTTATTTCTGTTCCTTTACACGCATGTACACATGGACACGTGGACCGTCTCCTACCCTTGCCCAGCCCCGTACCCAACCAAAATCCTCACCTCGCACCTGGGGCCGGGACCCTCTCGCCCCCGTCCGGCTGCCACGATCTCATCTCCTCGATCCTCCGCTTACTGGTATTTAAAACCTTCTCCTTGCTCGACCCACTTCAATTCTAGCTTGCCACTCCTTCCTTTCCTGCCTCTTGACTTCCCGACTTCCCGTACCAATAGCTAGCTGGTCCCCTCCTCGTCTCGATCTCAGGGAGGCCATCATCCGTTCCAGTTGAGTGTCGATGGTAGGCAGTGCTGGCTCGGTGGTGTGCTCCATGTGCGGCGACGTTGGCTTCCCGGACAAGCTCTTCCGCTGCGCCCGCTGCCGCTGCCGCTTCCAGCACTCGTACGTAGCCATCTTCCCGATCTCCTCTTAAATCCCTGCCCTATTCTTGGCACGGTCAGGGCTGATACATGTCCGTTCCATGCGTGCAGCTACTGCACGAACTACTACGGCGATGCAGCCCCGGCCGAGGCCGGCGCCGGCGTGTGCGACTGGTGCCTCAGCGACGCCGTCGGGAAGACGAGGTCTTCTGCGTCGGCCAAGCAGCAGCAGGCTGGCGCGACCGCGAGCGAGGAGCCGTTCTCCAAGGGCTGCCGCAAAGGCAGCAAGGTGACCGGCGGCGAGCAGGAGGGCGGCCGGAGAGTGACCAAGGTGGCCGTCCGCAGGTACAAGCTCCTCAAGGACGTCCTGTGCTAGCTGATGACCCTCAATTAGATCCTGGACCCCATCCATCATGTATAAAACAATGCTTAATTAGACAGAAATACCTAGCTAGCTAGCTAGTAGCTAGTCCGATCCTTGTGTGAATGTTTGCATCTTACGAGGAGTGCTTCGGTCATATGTATGCTGCTACTCTATCTTAATCTCTCTAGCCATCACATCACATTCACAGGCGTGTTGTACATGTTTGATTAGCATATATATATACCTGCTCGTCAAATGCACCTTATTCTTACGTACCAACAAGTCATGGTCAACTAGCAACGTACGCATCCCCGTTATTTGCTCCCGTGATCTCTTAGGAAACGATTTGCTCGTTTGACTCCATGTTTAGGCCCTAATCAATCACCAGATGAAATTCCGCACGTTGCCACACACGATTCCTGAATTTTAACAAAGAGACACTACTACAGAACTAGGCATCTCAACCGGCCTATTAGAAGCGATTTGGTGCGAACCCGTTGTGATGTTTGCACCAGAAGCGGTTCGTTGGTAACGGTCCGGAGAGGGATTTCAGAAGCGGTTTGAGACATGAAACGCTTCTGAATGTTGCGTTCTAGAAGCGGTTCTTGTCTCAAACCGCTTCTGATTTTCAGAAGCGGTTTGAGAAAAGAACCGCTTCTAGAACGCAACATCGTAAGCGGTTCGTGTCTCAAACCGCTTCTGGAAGCCCTCCCGCGCAGCGCATTTAAACCCTTCTTCCTCCATGAGTCAACAGAGGTACGATCGAACAGAGAAAGGCCGGCCCAGCGCTGTTCTTGGGGAGGTGCTGTCCAAATTTTTAATTGGAGGTGATTAGCTCCAAATTAAGTGTTTCAAGGTTAGTAACATCATGTGAACATCCTTCTCACCTAGATATTGCTATTTTTTCAATGGATGTGGAGAAATATCTTGAACTTTTTAAGCATCATCAAAAATTTATTTTCTATGCTTGTTTTTGTTGTTGTATGAAGATGTAGGGTGGAGATCTAGTTCAAAATATGACATTACAAGGTAAAGGTGATTGGAAGCTTTAGATCTAGGTGGTTGTTAGCTTTAGAATCTTAAATATCACAATAAGTTGGGGGAGATCTAGGTACAATATTGCAAGGAAGTAATTATTGGTGTATGAAATAAAATAGAAAAACATGTAGAAGGATAAAAAATAATTACAAAGGTAGGAAGGGATACAAAATAATTAGAAAGGTAGGTCTTTAATTGGATGACGGTGTAGGTGGAGCTTTTTTTGTTGGGTTTAAATGTAACGAAATTTAAGTTAGGTTATAATTTTTGTAACGAAATTTGTTATAATTTTTAATGAAATTATAACTTGGTGTAGATAAATCGGCAATGGATGTACAATGCGGACCGTCGCTCGAGAGAGTTCATTGATGGCGTGCATGCTTTTCTCGATGCGGCCGTTGCGTTCTTGCCTTCAGGCAGTTTCATATGTTGTCCGTGTGTAGATTGCAAGAACGAGAAGGAGCACTCCCAGCGATGGCAAGTTATGAATCACTTGATCATGAGAGGTTTCATGCCAAACTATACCTATTGGACCAACCATGGCGAAGTTGAGGTGATTAGCCAGGAAGGCGATAAAGAAGGAGAGGAAGAGGAAGATGGATTCAACAATATCCCGGACGGCACGCAATACTGTTCCATAGAAGAAACACTTGGTGACTTTGGTGATGATGAGCTAGACCAGATGCTGCGTGACGGAGAGGGAGACTACACAGATGGAAGACAGTTCGAGAAGTTCCAGCGCATGTTAGAGGACCACAGAACTCCTTTGTACCCAAAGCGTAGGCGGGGCCACAAAAGCTGCGTACCACACTGGAACTCATGCAATGGAAGGCTAGAAATGGTGTGTCAGATAAGGGATTCGATGAGGTGTTATCACTCGTAAAGAAGTTGCTTCCAGAAGATAACACTCTGCCCGAATCTACATATGAAGCCAAGCAAGTCGTCTGTCCTTTGGGATTGGAAGTACAGAAGATACACGTATGTCCAAATGATTGTATCCTGTATCGTAATGAGTATGCCGATTTGAATGTTTGTCCAATGTGTAGAGAATCACGGTATAAGGTGAAGCGTGACGATCCAGGTGAAATAGATGGGGAGCGTAAGAAGAAGAGACCTCCAGCTAAAGTGTTGTGGTATTTCCCTGTGATCCCCCGATTGAAACGTATGTTTGCTTACAAAGCGCATGCCCATATGATGCGTTGGCACAAGGAAGAGCGTAAGGACGACGGGATGCTTAGACACCCTGCGGATGGCTCACAGTGGAGGAAAGTCGACCGGACGTACCCGGACTTCGTAGATGAGGTGAGAAACATAAGGTTTGGGTTGAGCACCGATGGGATGAATCCTTTCGGAGAATTGAGCAGCAGCCATAGCACCTGGCCTGTTAAACTATGTATCTACAACATTCCTCCATGGCTGTGCATGAAGCAAAAGTACATCATGATGTCGTTGTTGATCCAAGGCCCCAAGCAACCTGGAAATGACATCGATGTCTACCTGAAACCATTGGTTGAAGATCTTGTGATGTTGTGGGACGAAGGTGCAAGAGTATGGGATGAGTACAAAAGGGAGTATTTCACCCTACGTGCATTGTTATTTGTAACAATCAACGACTGGCCTGCTCTCGGTAACCTGTCTGGCCTAACTATCAAAGGATATAGAGCTTGCATCCAGTGCTTAGATGAAACGGACGGCATGTACCTGAAAAACTCTCGGAAGGTTGTGTACATGGGTCACCGTAGGTTTCTTCTTACGAGTCACCCGTTGCGGAAGGAAGGCTGGAAATTTAACGGGCAACCAGACCTTCGTGCAAGGCCTCAGCATCGTAGTGGGCCACGTGTGTTTGCTATGATAAAGGATTTGAAAGTAGTATTTGGAAAGGGTCCTGGAAGCAAACATGTGCAGAATGAGGATGGTCATGCACCCATGTGGAAGAAGAAGTCAATATTTTGGGACTTGCCTTATTGGAAAGTCATGGAGGTTCGTCACTCACTTGACTTCATGCACATCACGAAGAATGTCTGCTTGAACCTGCTAGGCTACATAGATATGTACGAAAAATCGAAAGATACACTGCGAGCTCGGAAGGACCTTAAACTCTTGAACCGAGGAACGACCTACATCCGAAAAGAGAGAAAAGGACAACATTACCTACATCCTGCGAGCTACACTCTAAGCAAAGAAGAGAAAAAAGCGTGATAGAGTTCTGAGCAGTGTGAAGGTCCCTCCGGATACTCCTCGAATGTAAAGAGACTCATAAACACGAAAGAGAATAAAATCGCACACATGAAATCCATGGTGTCTTGTGTTAATGATACGTTGCTCCAGTGCTGTGAGAGGCATCTTGCTGAGTGGGTACGGGAACAATCACAAAGCTGTGTTCTTTTTTCAACGCGGTTTCACAGAAGGTCATCGACCCAGATAAACTAAGTAAGCTGCAAGATGACGTGGTACAAAGTGTGGTTAGTCTTGAGATGATCTTTCCTCTTGCATTCTTTGATATTATGGTTCATCTCACTGTTCACCTTGTCAAAGAGATAGGTATTCTTGGACCCGTGTATATACACAACATGTTCCCTTTCGAGAGGTACATGAGTGTGCTAAAGAAGTATGTTCGTAACCGTTCTCGTCCGGAAGGATGCATTGCCGAGGGTTATGGGACAGAGGAGGTGATTGAGTTTTGTGTGGATTACATTATTGATCTAAACCCGATCGGCGTCCATATATCACGCCACGGGGGAGGCTACGGGGAAAAGGGACACTAGGAAGGAAAGCAATTGTATGCAATGATCTTCTTACGTTTAAGCAAGCACATTTCGCGGTTTTGAAACAATCAACTGTAGTGGCCCCGTATGTCCTCTAGCACAAGAGTATTCTACGCCGCGATTTCCCGGGAGGTCTGAGGATTGGATAACACTGAAGCACATGGATTCTTCCGGCGCTTGGTTACAAAAGTACATCCTTTTGAAAGGGTTAAACAATGAACAGTTACAACGCTTGGCTCGGGGACCATCTAGTGAAATCGTGACATTCAAGGGGTACGAGATAAATGGTTACACATTCTACACGGATCCGGGATAACAAGAGCACCAACTGAATAGCGGTGTCCGTATAGACGCCGAAGACAACAAAGGCAAGGTAGATACATATTATGGTTTTATAGAAGAGATATGGGAGCTTGACTATGGACCTTTGAAGGTCCCTCTATTTAAGTGCCAATGGGTCAAACTGACTTCATGCTGCGTGAAGGTCGACAAATACGGTATGACAATCGTGGACCTCACGCAAGTCGGCTATAGGCGCGAACCGTTCGTCCTCATGAACGATGTGAGACAGTCTTCTACGTAATGGACATGTCAAGCAAACCTAAGAAGCAAAAGGACAAGCGAAAGATTGTAGTACTAAGCCAAAGCGACACGTGGTTCTCCAAGGCAAGCGAAGGATTGTTGGAGTTGAGGGCGCCACGCAGGCGAGGAAGAGTATAGTCAGTTCGACGACATCCCTCCTTTCGCTGTGGATGTCGACATAAGCCTCCTCAATGACACAGACGTGGATACTCCTTTCATACGTCGCGATCATAATGAAGGAACACTTGTAAAGACAAAGTACGTTACTACTTAAGATGTACCCCTACTGTATGAACTATGTATATGTAACACGGGTCTTCTACTGTATGAAGTGTTTATTTGGAATGAATGTAAAGTGCCAAAATTCTGGAATGAAACTAAAGTGCTAAAAGCTTTTTTTAAAAATTATAGAATGAAACTAAATTGCTAAAAGCATTTTTTAAAAATTATAGAATGAAATTAAAGTGCTAAAAGCATTTTTTAAAAATTCTGAAATAAAACTGAAGTGCTAAAAGCTTTTTTAAAAATTATAGAATGAAACTAAATTGCTAAAAGCATTTTTTAAAAATTATAGAATGAAACTAAATTGCTAAAAGAATTTTTTAAAAATTATAGAATGAAATTAAAGTGCTAAAAGCATTTTTCAAAAATTCTGAAATGAAACTGAAGTGCTAAAAGTTTTTTTAAAAATTATAGAATGAAACTAAATTGCTAAAAGCATTTTTTAAAAATTATGGAATAAAACTAAAGTTCTAAAAGCTTTTTAAAAAATTTTGACATTGATTTTTAGAAGAGGTTTGAGAAAAGAACCGCTTTTAGAACGCAAAATTCAGAAGCGGTTAGTAATATGAACCGCTTGTAGAATTCATCCCTCTACAAGCGGTTGGTTCTAAAACCGCTTGTAGAGATATTATACAAGCGGTAGGTTCTAAGAACCACTTGTAGAATTCCTCCCTCTACAAGCGGTTGGTTCTAAAACTGCTTGTAGAGATATTTTACAAGCGGTTGGTTCTAATAACCGCTTGTAGAAGTGCTTCCTGTATAAAGTTTACACGCCCCGCCCTTTTCTCACACCCCAAATTTTGTAAGTCCCCGCTCGAGACCCCGCGCCGTTGCCTCCTGTGTCTCTCCGACCGCCACCGCCGTCGCCTCCGTCGAGACCCTGCGCCGCCGTCCTCGTCGACGCCGTCGCCCTCCTCCGCCACCCAACCATCCCAGCGCCACTCCACCCCAGGCGCCACTCCATGCCAGTCGACCCCCGCGCTGGTGCCCTCGTCGCCGCCGCCACTCCACCCCGCCGACGCCTTCTCCGCCACCTCGCCGACGCCTCCTCCGCCACCAAGCCGCCACCACACCGCCATTCCAGCCCGGAGGACCGAGGTACAGTTGTGCACGCCGTCGTCCTCCCTCTCTAATTCGGCTGCCCACAAGGTGTTCGGTGAAATGCCCACAAGGTTCAGTTTCAGCACGGCTAAATTTCAGTTTCAGCGATGAAGTACAATGAGAGAAAGGGTTTGTAACTACTTCTAATTATAGGGAAAATATATACGGTGATGAAATAAATTTAAGAACAAAGGGAAAAAGTAATGCGTGACAAAAGTAGATATATTGAATTGGATTGTGGTTTCTTTGATGTTGCGGCGGTTGATGTTTCTTTTATAGCCACCATCCTCATTCATTATCACACAGAAGTACATCACAGCTGGCGGTTGAAAATAGTCAACACGGATGGTTACCAAACTATGATAATCAGTGGTCATCACGTGATACAAAAAATATCTCAAACTATATCATAGACAGTTGTTACCTATGAACCGTCTGCTTGGTGTATAAATTTATGTAATAATATGCTTGTGTTGTAATCTGTAATATGGTTGTTTCAAAGTAATATGATATTTATGTCAACATTTCTTCGGAATTAGGATAGATGGTGCAACCAGGACATGGTGACCCTACTTTCGATGAGGGAGAACAGTTCTTGCTGGACTCCATCGCGCAGGGTAGCGTCGAAGGTGATGCTAACGCTGCTGTCGTTGAGGCTAATGTTGGTTCCAGAGAGGCCGTTGAGGCTGCAGCTGATGAAGCCATTGACGCTGGAGCCGCTGAGTCCGGTAACACTGGTTCCAGCCAGGATGAGGTATAGCCAGAAGAATATAATCCCTATAGACATGTTAATTAATCGCAATTCATTAATATAATACACTCTAACACGTTTATACATATGTTTATGTATTTCAAGCCCCGTACATCGAGTAATCAATCCAAGCATCGGGGACCTAACAAAGAAGCCATCCACAAAGCACGTGTTTACCGATGTTAACAACGAAGGGATGCCAGTTGCCCCTCTTTTAGCAGTTGGGCCGTACAACAACGCTTGCGGTTACCACGTGAGGGATCACGTCCCAATTAGCATCAGAAAATGGGCCAAAGTTCCTCAAGCTAGCAAGGACCTGCTCTGGCAAGATATTAAGGAAAATTTCACATTTCCTCAAGGGTCCGAAGACAAGGCCAAGAAATTCACTTTGAAGAAGATGGCAACAATGTTTCAGGCGTGGAAGACGTCTCTCAGCTGCAAGTATGTGCAGAAGGGAGAAAGACCCGACGTCAACCAATTTCCTAAGTTGGCGGATCACTGGGAAGCATTCAAGGAGTTCAAGCTGTCAGCTGAAGGCCAGGCCGAGAGTCAGAAGAACAAGGCCAATTCACAGATGAAGAAATACCACCACCATCTTGGCACCGGTGGTTACCTCAAGGCTGTACCAAAATGGGAGAAGCGGGAAGAAGAATTAATGGCGAAGGACGTCATACCGGCTACCGCTTTGTGGGAAGAGCGCCTGCGCAATTGGTTCATGGGTCATGGGGAGCCTTTCGGATGTGGCGGTTTGGTGATGGCACCAGAGTACAAGAGGTGGCCAAAGGATTGTACAAGGCGTGGCGCGCCTCGAGTACGTTGGTGGCGAGCAGGAGAATGACGAGCTAACACATGCCCTTGAAAACCCTGAGCACCCAGGACGGACACGAGGTATGGGCAAGCAACGCTGTGGAAGTATGGTTTCGCCAAGGATGCACATACGTACAGGAGCCGACATAGAAGCAAAACAAGAGAATCATATAAAGTGTACCAATTGGAACAAGAGCTCAGAGCAACCAAGGCTAGCATCGGCGACATAGTTGCGCAACAAGTACAAATTGCCCTCAGCAAGCTTCAAGGACTAGGTCCGAGCAATCAGCCGGACGCCGTGATCACCCCCTCCGCGCGTCAGAGTAGTTGCGCGTCCATCGGGGCCCCTGAAGTGGACAACTTGCTAGCCCGTTATCCCGTGGATGACATAAGGGTTCGCCGCCAGTGTGAGCTACACGTTGATGCGTGTAACCTCTCCATCAAGGTGGCTTACGGCATGGCATATCCGGTGGAGCCGGGTCAGAAGTTCCACTGCAACGAGATACCCCCGGGTTACTCAAAGGTCGTGGTGGAGGAGGTGCTGAGCGGATTTGAAGAACTTCACCTCGATATTGCTGGAGGCGACGACGTGACCAAGCTTGGACAGGCCCTCTACAATATCATCCTTTGGCGCAAACGGTACATCATATTTCCAGATGGTGTGGACGCATCATCTCCACCACGGCAACCCACGCCTCCTCCAACGTCACCTCCACGCAATGCCTCGCCGGTAAAACAGAGCACGCCTCCTCCACCACCCGCTCCACGCAAAAGCCCCACTCCACCACCAGCATCTCAAACAAAAAAGAACCCCCCCCCAGGAAAACCACGCCTCCACCATCTCCTCCGAGGAAGAAGCTCGATAGCAGAATTAAGGCTCCTCCACCTGCTCCCAAGAAGGCGGAGTCCAGCAGATCGACAAAGATAAAGGAACATCCAAAGATGGCATATGATATGAATAAGGAGGAGAGTGACGCGGTCACTAAAGCAGAATTGGCTGCACACTTCACAAAAAAGAAGGTAGAGCCAAAGGTACCAATTGATCCAAAAGCGGCGGAACACTTCGCGACATGCCGTGCAAAGCCGTTGCCTGTGTCGTCCAACTATGAACGAACAATAATAGAGGCTACACAGAAGAATAAACGTGGTCAGGCGGCGGCAAAGAAGAAGAAGAGAGACCAAGATCAGGAGAACCTCGAGAGGTTTATGAAGGAGGCAGGACTCAGTTCCACAGCTGCAGCTCTTGGATTAATAGATGATATCCCAATGGCAACAAAAGTCAGATTGCAATTTCAGTTGGGCTGGGAGCTGATTGACCCAAATGAGATAAAGGATCTGCCAACCAAGATGTGTCAATTTCACGAATGGTACATGACAGAGTCCGCTCAAGGAAGAACGATGTTCCCCCTCCGTATCAAAGAAGATGATTTTTATCGCGGGGACAACACCATATGGCTCGAATTTGACGACTTATACCATATTTACCATGCCGACGCCATCAACGTGTCTCTCATGAGCTCTTTGGTGCTGTAAGTGTCAAGCTCATACCTTTACTGTGTGCTTCCTCGTACAATAAAATTGCAACTCTTAAACTTATACCTTTCTATGTAGAATGGATATACAATGATGTAGAAAGAGAATATCTTCAACGTGGGCTTCATCGACCCAGATTGTTAACGAGTTCGTCTTTGGATACAACCGAAAGGTTGTTGAAGATTACATTCTCGATGCATTCTTGGGACAAAGACTACAAACCGTACATATACGCCCTTCAACTTCGAGTACGTATATATATAACCTCTCGTTCTTATATTTTCCAAGGCATTTATAATACTACTAGCTAGTTACATATATGTTGCAATACATGAATAGGTTTCACTGGATCCTTCTTGTCATCAAGCTTGATAGCAGCCAAATCGTTGTTCAAGACTCAAAAAGGACTCCGGTGGAAAAATATCAATTTATCATTGACACTCTAAACAGGTATATAGCACATATATATACGATAATTTTCCTTATTATATATATACGATAGTTTTCCTTATTATATATATTGAAATACCTTGCTAATTCTAACTCTGATAATTACTATTCATACTAACGCATCACACAGGGCATTCGCAGGGTTTCGAAAGAAGCAACAAGGAGATTTTGAGAACGAATTTGATGAACAAATAAGCACTCGAGTACGTATTAAAGAATATTAATATGCTGTAACAGTTTTCATCCCAATAATCATTTTCTTTTCAAATTTCATCGCAGGTTCTACAATAGACGGGTGGAAACAACTTATGTGGCTATTATGTGTGCCACTATATGCAAAGTATTACCCACGGTGATGTGCCGACAACCAACGCCGAGGTGTAAGTTCAAGCTCTATTGGTTTTGGTGATTGGTTTAATATTAATGTTTAATCATTGTTTAATGACAAATCAAATCATTATGAGACTAACATGTTTTATTAAGTCTTATTCTTATTAGTCTCATACTTGGATGGAAAATGGAAAACCTAAGGTATGCACTCGTATTCATTCTATTATATATATGCATACTTAGAATTCAAGTTAAAGTATGAACTCTTCCAGTGCTTTAGACCAAATATGTGCATTATGTTTTTAATTCATATATACATGAATGCACGCATCTAGGGGGAGTTTATAATTTAACTTGATGTTTCAATTGTATTGATCCATGTCCTCTTGTCATACAATATAAAGGATCAAGACCTTGAAATAATCTTTTGAGTATATATGTCTTGTGTAGTTATATACTCATATCAATTTAAATGAGTTTAAATTGAGTTCGATTGTCTCTCAATCAATCAAAGAACGTTTCATCATGTGTTGATGGTGTTTCCTTGTTGATTAAAGACAAGCGAAAAGTTCTTGAGTATAATGAAGCATTAGTTGCATCAAAGTACTCAAGACACAATTAATCATTCAAATCGATTAGGGTTGTGCTCAATCGATCTTGGAGGCATCCATTATGTGTTAATGGAGTGCGGTGATGATTGAGACAACCGTGTTTGTTGGACTAACATCTTCCATGAGTTGTGAAGTAGGTTAAGTCCAAGATGATGAAGAATCGGGAAGAAGAAGTCATCATGTGTTGATGAGCTTCAAGAGGTGATCCCGAAGTGAAGAGAAGGGCTAGAGAAGGTTCATCATGCGTTGATGACCAAGAAGAAGAAGAAGAGGTGATCCTGGAGAGAAGATGATTGGAAATCATAAAAGCTCCAAGTGGATCAAGTGTAGCAAAGGTATAACTAGCTAGGGCTAAGGATGTGTTTCTAGTCTTTTACCGGTCTCCGTGTTTGGTTGTGAGACCGGGTTGCTTGTTAGGTGCCGTACTATTAAGAGGGGTTGAGTCTTTTAGCTTGAGCTTCATCATGTGTTGATGAACTCGATCCGGTTCACTCTAGCTCACTCTCTTGTTTGATGTTTGCATGAAGCTAACCATTTGGCATGTGTTGCAAATGGGTGAAGCTTATGCATTGGATTTTGTATGAGCAAAGTATTTGCATGTGTTGCAAATAAGGGTGCTCATACTTGCATCTTATTTGAATCTTATTTGATTTGGTTTTTGCTTGGAGCTAAGTTTTGCATGTGTCGCAAAAGGAGAGAGCTCAAGCAATTTGGTTTAGAGTGGTTGCATGGAGTTAGAGATTTGCATGTGTTGCAAATAGAGAACTCATGCACTTATATTTGTTGTGGTTGCTTGCATGGTACTAGAGATTTGCATGTGTTGCAAATAGAGAGCTCATGTTTTGGTATTGCTTGGAGCTAGGTTTTTGCAGGTGTTGCAAAGAACAATGCTCAAGCATAAAATTGGTTTAATGTGTATTTGCAAATTCGTTGTGCGAATAAACCGAGGTCTATGGGTCCGGAATCCCGAGAGCATGTGAGTAGGGCTTGCAACGGGTGTTTGCAAGTTGACTGGGTCTTGTGTTGACCTTCACATGGCTAGGGGGATTAATCTCATAGACTCGAGTTTGATTTGCTTAATACGTTTTGCAAATAGATCTTGAGTTGTTTACGAAATGTGTTTTCGTTAGTTGGATTTGTTATTTGCAAATGTGTTTTGCAAATGAACTTTAGATTATGGGTTCCGATCCTAAAGCATGTGAATAGGGTTTGCAAATGTCTTTTGCAAATTGACTTGATCATGTGTTGATCATCACATGGCTAAGAGGATTGATCTCATAAGTTCTTGGTTTATTTGCAAATGTGTTTTGCAAATAAGTTGTGTTTAATGAGATTCTTTGGAGTATGTGATTAACATGTGCAAATGTGTTTTGCATAGTGTTGTGATCATGTGTTGATTCTCACATAGCTCAAAGAATTTATCTTGAATGGTTTGGAGAAAAGTTTTTGTGAAAAACAGTGTTTTCTCCCTGAGGCCGGTCGTACCGCCCTTGTAAGGCCGGTAGCACCGGGTCCGGTTATCTGCAGATTTGGCCGTAGCACCGGGAGGCCGGTGCTACCGTCTCTCCTGGCGGTGTGGAAAATCCGAGAGGGATGTTTTGGGTGATGCAGCGGTCCGGTGCTACCGCCATGGTAGGCCGTAGAGCACCGAGGTCGGTGCAACCGCTCCTCGGCCGGTGTGAAAAATCCAGAGGAGGTGTTTTGTGTTCACTGAGGCCGGTGCAAGCGGGTTGAAGGCGGTGCTACGCCGAGCGGTAGCACCGCTCCCAGCTGGCCGGTGCTACGGAAATCTCGCAACAGCTAGTTTTGTAGCCGTTTGAGGAGGCCGTGCTACTGGTCCCGAGAAAGCGGTAGCACCGGAATTCAGTTTTGTCGAATTTCCCCCAACGGCTAGTTTTGGCTTGGAGGCTATAAAAGGAGGCCTTGGGGGCAAGGGCGGGAGGTTACCGTGTGCTAGAGCATTTGGGTGTTTATAGGAGTTGTGTGCATGTGTTGCCTTCTCCCATTTGCTTCTTGAGCTAGTGTGAGCCTCTAATTGCATGTGTTGCAATTAGGAGAGGATTGAGAGTCTCTTGTGCATGTGTTGCACTTGAGGAGGATCCTTTTGCATGTCTTGCACTTGGTGATCACCGGAAGCACATGTGTTGTGCTTGGTGAAGTTCAAGCGAGAGGATTTGGCTTGTTACTCTTGGAGGTTGCCGACTCCTAGACGGCGTAGAGCGTCGTGCGCGGGAGCTCTCAAGGTTGTGAGAAGCCTCGGCGAAGTTTGTGAAGGTTCGGGTTGAGCCTACGCGAAAGCGTGAAAAACCACATCTAGTGGATTCGAGGTGGGTGCTCAATTCGTGGAGCCGGTCCAATGTGTTTGGGCTAACCTCAACGTGGACTAGGGGAGACCGGCAAGTCTCCGATCACCACGGTAAAAAGTATTGTGTCTCTTGTGCTTGCCTTGTTCTCTTTATTTATATTCAAGCAATTTACATTCATAGAATTAAATTGATTGATTGCTTGTCTTTAGAATTGCTTTTGTTAGAGGCATAATTAGTTAGTGCACATAGTGAGCCTAGTTGATTTAGGCTTTAATTGTCAAAACCTTAGTTTATCGCTTCCGCATTATTATTGATAAGGTTTTGGTATAGGGGTAATTAGGGGTGAATTGCTTTGTAGAAATTAGTAGAAAGAAAGTTTTTTAAAGAGCCGCTTATTCACCCCTCTCTAGTCGGCATCCTCGACCTAACACGAGGTAGTGTGCACATGTCAATTTCCTAGTACTTACACTTTAATTACATGTCCAGAGATTTATTTACTTCCCGCTTTGTCAGCCCAACATCGATGTGCAAGGCGTGCTCCGCCGCAGACCGGGTTGCAAAGAATCCAAGAGCAACTCATCGGCTTTATTGTCGATTTAGATTGTGTCCACCAAAGCGAGTTCCACGCAAATGGTTGGAGAGATTGTCTGAAATAAGGACAGTGAATCGACATCAACGTCGACCAAGGGCACAAAGAGCGACGACGCAATAAATGAGCTCAAGATTCGCTCTTTTATTCTTTTAAACTTGTAAAAGTGGCTTATTATTTCATGTGTTTATCAACTTGTTCATTTTTAGTCTATTAAGTTCGTATTTTTACGTAAATGAACCTGTAATTATCGAATGAGTACGCATGAATAATATATATTTAATTGTGTCAAAAAACTCATGTAGTTCTATTTATTTTAATTGTCAAAATCTATATCAAAACCCTCTAAAAACATATTCTATATTGAATATAATCAAAACGCTATGCTGTCAGACTCTTTACAAGCGGTTGGTAACTCCAACCGCTTGTGGAGAGAGCCTCTCCACAAGCGGTTCGTAAGACCAACCGCTTTTGAAGAGAACCTCTCCACAAGCGGTTGGTAACACCAACCGCTTGTGGAAGTGTCGAACCACAAGCGGTTCGGGGAACCGCTTGTGATACCCGACGGGATATCACTCGCGGTTGCTTATAAGCGGTTCTAAAACCGCTTCTGAAAGCGATTTCGAACCGCTTGTGCATGCCCGATCCGCAGTAGAGAGAGAAGAAAATTTCTTAAAAAAATAAGAAGATAAAAAAACTTTAACTCAACGTTAATCGAGAGGGGGTTTTTTCTCCAAAAAAAAAAAAATCAATTTTTTAAATATAGTAAAAAATATTGTAGCTATTTACTGTAGAAACTACCACGCTTTGAGGGGGCGTGGCGCCGGACGGGCATGGCCCCATATATCTCTAACAATATAGAGTTATATAGATTCCATTTAGATCTCCATCACCTCTCATGCATATAATACATTTTACCACAACGAGAGGTGCTTCTATACTTTTTTTAATAAAGTCACACCAATATTAAAGCATGAATAAAAGGTAGATATTGATTATTTACCTTTTCATTTATGTCGGGACCCGAATATGTTGAGATAGGTATTTTTCGGTTTAATTTAATCCACATAAAAACATTATATAACATGACATCTAGCATGGTGATCACATAGCAAATAGCAAGTGTATAACTCAACAGAAGAGTCTCCAGATTATACCCTTGAGCGGGGCCAGCGGGGCCAGTGCCGGTGGCACCAGAGGCGCTATTCTGCAGATCAGTCGACATGATCGCAGTTTGTCGTAGTAGTCGAACGAACTTGAAGCAGTGTAGACGGTTGTTGCAGTGCCGATTCCGCAACCAGTAGATGATGTAATCGAACAGAAGGAGCAGTCACACGGTCTTCGTGTTCCCTAAAAATCGTATTCGCTCTCTATCCCACAACAAGAACGCAAGAGAACGACGATTCCGGAGGCCTGCTCACTCTGGTTCCTGTGCGCGCAGGAGACGGAGCCGGGAATACCTAGGCGGCAGCGCAACAGCTAAACTCGGGATGAGGAGGAGGAACTGGTGTTGTCTCTGTCGTTTACACAGGAGAGAAGGGCGCCCTTTTATAGGCACCAGGAGAGGAGGCCATCAACCAGGTAAGGTTCGATTAACCATGTCAGTTACATGTAACCGACGTTGATTATGAGCCAGCCATCAACCACGTCTGTTACTGGTAACTGACAGCGGTTACTGTTCATAAACCGATCACATTAATCACCACGTCCGTTACTGGTAACTGACGGCGGTTACTGGTCATAAACCGGCCACATTGGTCATTGAAACAGCAAAAACAAACCGCTCCCGCCCAGCACATCACGTCCGGACTGGCCTACGCCGCGCACGTGCACGTTTCGACTCGACTCGCACACGCACACGCCACGACTTGGCTCGGCTTGTCGCGTGCGCACGCGTGTGGTACCGCCTTTTCCTTTTTCCAACCTCACAACAGATGGACACGAGTCCAAACTATTTAAGTTGGTCAAATCTTCTCTCAACTACCCATGTGCGGCAAATGTCCTAATACCTAGTATTGCACATGGGCCTTGGGATTTATTGAGCCAAAAAACTAACAGAATATGCAAATTCGGACCCTCTATGTATACTGCACTAGTCCAGGATCACGCTAGTGCACACAAGCTCAACATAGATGAATACCACTTTCATACATAGCGAAAACATAGTAAAAGACATCATATATTAAATATTAACCTGTTGACTAACCTTACGGTCAAACTTACATGATTATGCCTCACAAGGCTAAATAACAAGTTAAACTGCAACGATATAAAAACGTAGATAAACCCTTCAGTATACCACAGACAACTGACAAGGCTCGCCCCTAAATATTCGTCTCCTCCTGGAACACCTCCTCCAAAGCTGGTGTAGACTTCTCACTGGTGATGTTGTTGGCAAGGGTGAGTACTTAAAGCACTCAACAAGTTGTGCACAGAATGCATTTCTAACATAACTATATGCAAGGCTTATTCCAAAGGAAAAGGCTAACAGGCTATTTTGCAGTAAAGCAGCATTTATGAACAAGTGCAATAAGTAGATTGTAAAGATAGTAAAACAAATAACAGTAGATAGTAATTTTGGCATTTCAGGTAAACCAAGTTATCCAATCTAAGTCAAGTTCCAACTTTCAATAACATCCAGCATTGCCATCTAGGTTTTCATTTAATAAAATCTAATCCTTGACTGTAATTCCCGAGCATTGCTCAATACCACGAGCACGGCTATTCGAACAGATTATACACTCTGCAGAGGTTATGCACTTTACCCACACGACATAACCATACACCACAAAGACGAGTGATTATAACAAAACCTTTCAGAAACCTTTATCCTAACATTGACCCTCCCGGTAAGCCATACACTACACCTTCCCTCAGCGAAGGAGAAGGATAGGACCGACAAACCGTTGGATTGATGTGTAACGCCACATCCTCCGCTATAACCACACTTCTATGTATGCACACTTCTGTGTGATTATCCACCTGAGGAATCATTTATCAAGATATCGGTAATCCTACTTAGTCAGGTCTGTCCCATTCCAGATCATGTGGTTGCATGATTGACTCAGTTCAAAGGATCGCAAGGTTAAGTCCTTAATTGACTAGGGCACGACTTTCACAAACCCTCTGCCATTCCTGGCCCAACATGGCACACTACCTACCCCTTGCCACTTGCCCCAATCTAAATTATTTACCACCCCTGTTGATTACCATGCACCACGTTCCATCAACAAGTCAACATCGTTTCGTGACATACGTCGCTACAACTCAACATCCTTGTGTGACAGCACCCGATACACCTTTCATAAACATGTTACATATTCCATTAGTCAATATTCACTTTTGATATTGTAAAAGACATAAGGTATACGTGGCATGGCTAAGCATACTAAACACGGTATAACCAATTCATGTTGATTGCTAATATTAACCAACTAATATTGAACCATCCTAGGGTGACAAATAAATCATGGCATATAAGTAACAAGGTAGGGTATAATTCAATTGGATAGATTAACTAAATCCCAATTTAATTTAAAACAATTGTATACATAAAATATCATGCAATAATGTAAATAAATATAGCAGTTTTCGTAAAATGGGTTCAACATGATCAAAGCACAACTTGCCTTAGAAAAGCCTTTATTCTTGCTCTGGATCTTGGTCTTGAATCAACAATTCTTCTTCGGACGCTTCGCACAATTCGACGTCTACGCGAAACGAGAGAGAATACCAAATAAGCACTAAAATAGAGAGAAAACAAATTATAAAAATTAAATAAAATACACCATTAAATATATATCAATTTTACAAAATTTTAGAAATTTGAATCACCTCAATTGGAGCTCGTATGAGGGAGAACGGGCTTTCGAAAAATTCAAAAATCATAAAAACTTGAAAACTAGAAAATACCAAATTAATCAAATTATTTTTATATTAAAATTTATATTTAATGTGTCACGCTGACGTCAGCCTTGACCCGATCCATTCACAGGCCGACACGTGTCCCTGGTATATGGACTGAGTCCACGGACTATCGCTAGAACTCAATGAACCGGGTCTACATGATCACCCCGTTGACAGCGGGACTTTACACCAACGCAGCATCCACACAAGCCGCCACGCAACCACCACGTCGGCAGAAAAAAGTGACATGGCAACCACGTGTTAGCCGGTGTTCGGCCATGCGGGACGACGGCGCACACGGCTCGAGGGTCGTCGGCGGTGAGAACGGACGGCACCACTGGGAAGAGCTCATCTTCACGCATGTGATGACACGGTCCATTACTTACCTACAACCTTACTTCATTGGCGGCGAGGCGAAGAACGAAGGTGGTTCTAGGGTTCACGGTGACGTGGCGTTTCGGCGGAATCTTGGCGTCAGCGACGAGCGCACAGGCTGCTCCTTGACGAGGCGAAGCTAATGAAACCGATGACGAGGTCTAGGACGCAGAGAAGGCGGCGAAACAATGGCTTCTTCCTCGACGGCAGTCCTGCAGAAATCTCTCGATTGCGAGCAAACGACGACGCCTCAACTCAAATCGCCCTAGGTTTAAGATTAATCGGACCAATGTGCATCTTCTGCTCCCCTTTTATTAGCGGAGAAGTTCAGGATGGCCACGACTCGGGAAACCCTAGCCATGACATGTACGATGGCTTAACATAGAGTCCATCCCAGAGACGGCTTGGGGAAGAAGTCACACCTCCTTACACGTGGCGAAGCGAACGGTAGAGATGCACTCGGGCACGGTTCAATCTGCGCCGCTCAACCAAAATCGATGGCAACGATTATTTCTAGGGTTTGGTTGCTGCATGGGCCGGGCTGCTCGAACAATTGGGCTGGGCCTTTTAGTATTCCAGCCCAAAACTATTTAAGATTTTTCTGGATTTTTCTTTAAAAACAATTTCAGTAATTACTTTAATTAGTTCTAAGCAATAAAAATATCAGGAAAAATCCAAGAAAATTCTCAAAAATACTTTGTAACATTTTGAACTCAAATAAAATATTTTTAGCTAAACTTTATATAAACTTTATCATTATTTTAATACTTTTCAATAAAAGGCCAAAAACAAATATATTTAATAAATTCCAATTAAATCCAAAAAATTAGAAAAATCATAAAATGTATAAATAACAATATAATATTATTTCAAGCCAAAAATTGAAATGTTACAATTTGTTTAAATTTATGCAACTTATATTGAGGAGAGATGTATAGAGACACCTTTCATAATACTGTAATACTTCAATCCTAAATATGTACATCCATATGCATGCATACATGGGCTAGAATCTAAAGATTCTTCTCATGCATAATGCTCAGTTGAGGGGCGGACCGAGCAGGGGTCAGGGGCCTAGGGCACCCCTACCTCTGACCATATCATGGAGTACCCCTCCAGCACCCCCTTCTCACCATGGAGCAAGAGCGGAGCCAGGCCTCGGACCACCTAGGCCTGACCCAAAAACTCCATACAAAGCCTGTTAAAAATTTATAAAAATTCAAAAATTGATCCAATAGTCTTTGGGCCAGCCCAGGCCGGCCCGAGGCTTGGGCCTGGGCTGGCTCCGCCCCTATCGTGGGGCATCACCACCCTATCGTCATGAAAGCTGGCTAAAAGATTAAAATTTAAAGATCGGTTTAGCATCTGTAAATTTATGTCTTAAATCTGCCACTGGACCGATCAGTTTATAGTTGTCTCCTTCTACACGCCGATGAAGCAGCTTGGAAATCTCTAGAAGTTGACTACGTTGCATGCTTAGCTCCCTCGCTTTTTCCCCTCGGTGATGTCCATGTATTGGAATCAAATCAACAACTCGTACGCAGAGACTATAAATTAGTGGCCGACAAACCCGTGTAAAAGCAAGCCTCAAGCCCCTCTTGTAGCTTATCCTTGGATGGCAGATCTTTGTGGGCGCGAGAATCCATGGAACGCCGGCCAGCACTCCCAGTCTTTCACCTGGTCGATCAGACAAACCAATCTGGCCAATAGGACGTAGTATAATGATCTCCGGGTCGATCTACATCTACGTGTTCCGTGCGCGCAGCGTACAAGGAAATCAACAAACGTCAAACGGTTTGTGTGGCTAGCATTGTAGCATGTCGATCGGCCCTAAGCTCTCCGATCACAGCATGCATTTACGGACACGGATTTTTATCCATCAGCGACTCGTTTATTGGATCTGTCATCCATTTCATATCGGAACGTATACCTCTATTACCTAATCCTTGAATGAAAGGTATGTATGGACCTCGAGGAGAAATAGAGAGGCAGATGGAGCAGAGGAAGTCTCCTTTAGGAGAAAAAAAGATTTCCCATGCTTATGCAGCTTAAGGACTGCGTATATATGTCGGTTAACTGATTTTGTTTTAAAAAAAAGTCGCCGCCTTTACCTCCACAAAGTCTGGGAACTCGTTGTATAAGCAGAGGATCCACGTGGCTCCAAAGCATAGCTCCATGCTTCGCAGGACAGGAGCATGTGCGCGCCACACTGCCACACGAGCAGTGACTGAATTAAAACAACATCACAAAGTGACAAGAGTTTAGCAACAAGCAGCGTATATATAACGAAGCTTTCTCTGATACAGGGTTTCGGATTTCGTTTTCGGATAAAATACCGTCGTGGGCGGATACGAGATTTGTGAAATTCGTAATTTCGAGAAATTCGTCCAGAATTTCAAATTTAAAATTTGAATCCGCTTGTTTGAAACCGAGAAATAGCGAAATTCGGCGAAATTGGGCGAAATTTCGGGCGAAATTGCCGAAATTTCGGGTTTTTTGCACTGGCAGAAAAGTGGTCCAAACGTTAACGAAAAATTTTGAAATTTTTTTTGGAGGTTCCTGACACATTGATGATGTTCTCATAAAAATTTCATCTGATTATCACATCTGAGGAATTTTTAAAATTCAGAGAGTGGTACTGTCCTGATTAAACAACGACCGACAAATTTGATCCGAACGAAAAATGGTAAAAATCAAGTTATAAACTGCTCAAATTTTTTTGAAGAGTCATTACACATTTATTATGTTTCCATAAAATTTCAGATTATTATGAAGTGTGTGTAATTTTTAAAATTCAAACATTAGAACTGTCCAGATAAAACGCTGACCGGTAATTTTGAACCGAATGCAAAATGGTTCAAACCATGGTAAAAACATTTGAATTTTTTTTTTCATGGTTATGATGTATCTATAATGCTCTCATAAAATTTTCAGATGATGATCAAACTGTATGAATTTTTAAAAATTCTAACAGTACTACTGGTCTATCGCCTCGTTAAAATGCTTACTAGTAAAATTGAAAACATGAAAAATTATGTAAACCATGTTAAAAACTTTTAAAATTTTTGTGAATGGTCCTGATATAACATTAATGTTTTCTTAAAATTTTTAGATGATGAGCATTCTCAAATAATGTTTGAAAATTCATGCAGTGCTACGTCCCGATAAAAGTCTGATGATCAATACATAGATTTGATTTAGCAGTAAAAAAAAGTTTAATTTTTTTTAAAATTTACAGAATGGTGATAAGGAAGTTCTTAATATCCCATAAAAATTTTGATTCATGATCACACTCCAGTGAATTTATAAAATTCTTACAAGGGACACTACCATTTATGTTTTTTTCTTTTGTTTTTAGAAATATAATATAACAAACAAAGTTCAATGCTTACATTTGGAACAAAGTTTTAAATGTTCTGTTTTTACCTAAGATTTTTACCTAAGTTTTTACCTAAGTTGCATTTAGAACAAAGTTTTAAATGTTCTGCTTTTTTACCTAAGTTTTACCTAAGTTTTAGCAATTTCAATTTTTTAGGATTTTTCCATCCGCAAAACCTCTGTTCACGCCGGACCACTTGAAGTAGTCCGCGCAAAAGGTCGCTCACGCCGGACTACTTCCAAGTGGTCCGGCGTGAACCGACTTTTTATCCTATTTCGATTTTTATTTTTAAAACATAACAAATGATGTTAAAATATTTTCATAAATTTTATGTATTATCCTACATATCTTATGATACTCACATAAATTTTTCATAGCATGAAAATGCATTCTCAATTTTTAAAATTCAGAGAGTGTTTCACGAAATGCCAAAAAGTCTAAAAATAAACTTTTCAAACATTATCATTGAAGATCACTTCACGAGAACTTATTGATATAATTCGGTCGATCCGCCAAAAATTCAAATTCTGCTTAAAATTCAAATCTCGCTAGCTTTTTTTAAATCTCACTGAAAAATAAAAATTTCGAAATTTATCTGTAGCAATTTCAATTTTTTCCGGATTTTTCCATCCGGCGCAATAGTTGTTCACGCGGACCACTTGAAGTAGTCCGGCGTTAGGGTCGTTCACGGGACTACTTCCAAGTGGTCCGCGTGAACCGATTTTTATCCTATTTCGATTTTTATTTTTAAAACATAACAAATGATGTTAAAATATTTTCATAAATTTTATGTATTATCCTACATATCTTATGATACTCCCATAAATTTTTCATAGCATGAAAATGCATTCTCAATTTTTAAAATTCGAACGTGTTTACACAAGTGCCAAAAAGTCTAAAAATAAACTTTTTCAAACATTATCATTGAAGATCACTTCACGAGAACTTATTGATATAATTCCGGTCGATCCGCCAAAAACTTCAAAATCCGGTTTAAAATTCAAATCTCGGCGGTTTTAGAAATCTCGTGAAAAAATAAAAATCCGAAATATACTGTAGCAATTTCAAATTTTTTTCGGATTTTTTACATCCGGCCGGTCTATGCAAACTCGCTGGGGTCCGAAATCCGAGATTTCGGCGAGATTTCGCCGAATTTCGGCGGTTTTTGTAACCTTGCTCTGATACTCCTTAATTTGGTTTGAGATCAAAACACTGCACTCAGAAGCAGTGCGGTGAAAAACGTGCGATTTGAATTAGTCGGTCGATTAATCAGTAACGGTGATTAAACTATCATGAATAGTTTAATCGAAGTGCAATTAACGTAATCAAATAATTAATTGACAGCATATTCCGATTAATCGGCTTTTTTATTAATCATCATTTTTTCCGTTAATCACGAAAATAACTTATTTTTATTCACTAAGTACGATAAATTAGTTTATCATATTGTCATAGTATTCATAGTATATATCTTTTAGATGAAGTATAAACAATGAAATGTAAAACATATGTTTGTAGAGTGATAATTTATAATAACTTTGGGTAACTAAAATATTTATAATTAATTCTAAATATAAATAAAATATATTAATAAGAACACATAATCGTACGTTAAATTCTAATTAATAAACCATATTACAATTAATCGTTTAGTGGTACCACGTCCATTTGTCAAAAACATATGTTTTTCACGGCGCTGCTCAAAAGTGCTTGAAGTATACGAAGATTTGATTCTGCGATCTCTCGGACACGTTAATTGTTACTCCATCGAGTATTTCGACACAACTCGACTTGTCTACGTGTTGATCTGCGGAACATCCGGGCAGGTTGTTCCATGTTTACAGCTAGACATGTGGGCGCGACCCATTCCATGCCACAACGCTTCAGCCGTAATGCGAAATCCAAACCTTCCAGCGAAGAAAAGATCTAGATGTAATTTTTAAAAATCTTCGAAAAGAATCGTATAATTTTCGCTATGTGTGCAGAAATTTTGAAAAGCGTGTGGGTAAGCTAGATGTAAAAAGGACATGTATGTAATTTGAGAAATTCTTAGGTTTTTTTTTCACAAAATTCGGTTTGCAGGATCTTTCCGCAAAAAGGATTTTTATGTAATTTTGGAAATTTCTGAGGGTCTTTTTAGCAAAAAGCACATGCCACTGTCGTGCGCGCGCCAGGGCAAATCTCCCACGCGGGCTCCGCTGAGCGCTAGCGCCACACGTCGTCCGCGAAAAATCGGACGCAAGCACCGCGGGCGGGATCAAACGCGCGACCTCTCGCTCGCAGCGCCGCACACTACCTCTGCGCTATCGCGCCTTTTAAACTTGATCGCCGCGATTAATTATTTAAGCTTGACGACTGTGCGAGCCGTACGAATGGTGAGACAGGTGGGCCAATCCGAACGTGATGTGGCCGCGCGCCAAGCGGCCACGTCGCTCCAAAAACGAGGCGTGGAGAGCCCAAAAACTCCTCCATCCTTAATATAAGGAGCATATAAGACTGGGAACTAGATAGGCCACGTCACACACGGCATGCATGGACAGCACAACTAGAGGTGGGCACTGGGCCGGGCTATTTTGGGCCGGCCCGAGGCACGCCCGGCCAAAGACGACCGCGCGCCACGACGACATCGTTTCAAAAGGACCGGGCGGCTCGCACGGTTATGCTGGCGGCGGCGGCCGCTAATCGAGCACGATGGGCGGCCCGCCCGACGACAAGATGGGCCGTGCTTTCGGCAAGACGGCCGAACGAGCCTGTTCGTCTTGCGGCAGACGCAGACGTCCGACGGCGACACGCGGCCGTGCAACACGCAGCAGGCCTGTGGCAACGCGGGCAAGACGTGGCCGAACCCGCGATAACGCGCCGAGCTTCACCTCCCATGCCGCATCGCGCCCGCCTCGACAGTGAGTAGAGGAGGAGCTCGAGTGCTCGACCCGCGCCGCCGGGAGAGGAGAGGGAGGCGCCGTGAGGCGGTAGGGAAGTGAGACGGAGCGGGAAGACAAGGCGGAGGGGAGGTGGAAGCCGGGCAGAGGGATCGAGGAGGTGGGGTCGGGCGTGGTGCTCGAGGAAAATGGGAGAGAGAGTATGCAGGAGCCAAAGACAATACATGTGATGGTGTAATGTACTCATGCATAGGAATGTGCATGTATTGCCATTTAGTTTGCACTAATCGATTGTTTATTTTTGACTATATATATGTTCGTAACGCAATCGGTCGATGTCTTCCATAATCTCCTACATCAATGCCAATTAGGCTATACATTCATTGCATCTTGTAGCATCAGATACGCACACTACTACAAGCAATTTCGGTCCTTTCCTCTCATCGCAATAGTGTAAATGGCTGGGTCCGGCGGCACGACACGGCAGCACGAACGCAAATGGACCGTGCTCGGCTCATCAAGACGAGCCGACCGGCAAGACGCAGACGACGGCCGTCGCGCCTAAGACGGTTTAGACCCGAAGACGATGAGCCCGCGCGGACCGCCCGCACGCGCACGACGCCCACCTCTAAGCACAACTAAGGACCAAACCGATCTCGCCGACCAGTTGTGCACCACCATGCGTTGACCCCACCATGCACATTTTATTTTTATCGGGGAGTCACTCCCGTTTATTTTCCATTGACGAACATTGACCCTACCGTGCACATGAAGATCTAGTCCCTTATGGGTGGCATACTACGTATATTATATCCCATGTCGATTCCGAGCGACGTGATCGTTTCGTGCAAGGCTGTGTCGCCCGTTTGACTCGGGCCGTTAATATGGTTTATATATTTTTACTATCGTTTCTACACAACACCGCCCACGCGGCACGGCGGTAAGCCGCTTTGCTCGCTAAGCCGAGGTCGCAGGTTCGAGACCTCCCGCTCGCACGCGCAACGCTTGGCGCGGGGTTTTTCCCAAATAGGTCCCCGGAATCCTCAAAATTACATGAGGTTAGAGTTCAGTTTTTTTTGTGAGTAGGCCTTTGAAAATTAAAAAAAAAATCAAAAATTTCTAAAATTACATCTATATCCCATGCAGGTCCAGTTCGGTTTTTTTGCGAGTAGGCCCCTAAAAATTCAGAAAATTTTCTCATAAATTTCTAAAATTACATCTATATCCTTTTTCACATGAAAGCCCCCAAAAATTCAAAAAAATACTTTTTCTATATGAAAGTCCACGAAAATTCCAAAAAAAATTCCCACGTGACACAGGGAGCCGGATTTTTTTCCCATGGATCGACAAGGGCATGTGTTGCGAAAATTACGAAATTTGTCCCAAAAATTACCCAAAATTATATCAAAATCCCTTTCTTCGTGGGAAGACCCCCAAAGATATTTTTTTTCGAAAAGTCCCCTAAAAATTCCGAAATTTGTCCCAAAAATTTCCAAAATTTGCTTTTCCCCACGTAACGCATGGAGCCGAATTTTTTCCCTATACCCGCATGGGCACGCGCGGCGTGCGCCGCGTCCACACATCTAATTTTCATCAAGCTTTGAAGGTTTATTTCAGATGTGGGTGAACTACAGGTTGGCCTTCGTTGTGGCAAAGAAAGACTTGCGTTGTACTGCGGTACCCAACCCGAGAGCATGCATGCACCTTCCCCTAATACCGTTTGCTGTTTTCACAAAGCTACGCGCTATGCTGTGTTGCATGGTAGTATAACATAGAATAATTTGAAGGGAGTGACTATATATCACTCCAGTAAAAAAAAAGGTTTTCAATAAAATTTCTTATAACCATTGGATGCAAATCTTAAGGCTCAGATCCACTCCATCACCTCTCAAAACCAACCCACTCTAACTCTTTTCCCCACCACTCCTCCCCATTCCCAGCCATTGCCGCTGTCTCTAACAATCTCCTGAGCGTCGCTGCTGAAGCATTTAGGCCCCTAGTTTATTTTAAGTTTTGGCAATTAATGACAAATGTGCTAAAGGACTGACAGTCTCATTTAAGTTTGAAAGTACAGGTTGGTTATCACCATGGTAGCTCCAAGAAGGGTGATGCTTGCTCTAGAAAAGGCTACTCTTCTAAGGAAAAGCCCAAGAAATCAAGAGCAAGGTAAATGTCGAGGATCGAGCACCGGGCGCGGCCCCCCGACACGTGTCCGCTTCCCTCTCGGCTCGGGATCGCTCCTAAGCCAGTGCGAGACGCCTCCGGCCTACCGCCCAGTGGCACCAAGCGGATCGTTACACGGATCCGACCAAAGGTCCCAAGAGGCCATCGGGACACTCTTCCCGACTGGCGGACCTCTCCGAGCTCTTCCCGACTGGCGGACCTCTCCGAGCTCTTCCTCGACCGGGCGGGTCGGCTCCCGACCTCCGCACGGACTGGTCTCCGACCACCAAGCCGGCTCCCGACCGCAGTGGGACGGGCCCCGACCACCAAGCCGGCTCCCGACCAGAGCGGGACGAGGTCCCCGACCGACCAAGCCAAGGCAACCCGCCAAGGGTCAGCGTGTCAAAGCCTCCACCGCCAATGTACCACGCGCCCTACTTGATGGGGTCAATCAAGTGACTATACGAGAGCAGTGGCCATCTCCCAAGATGGTTTAATGACTACCGAAGTCATGCTCCCGGCCCCATCACCGGTCACATACAAGACGAAGACACGCCCTCCCGAGGCAACACCCACGCCATGCGCAAAGAACGCCAACACTGTAAGGTTCGCAGAGGCGTGTACGCCGCTTCCGGAAATACCTAACCGCCCGCCAACTAGACTACCGACCCAAAGATGAGCAAGACGGGTGGTGATCGGCCACAGAACGAAGGACCAAGCTCCTAGTGTAGGTCACCTCGCCCTCTCCCAACTCTCGATGTAACCCGCCTTCCTTCCAGATAAAGGAGGCAGAACCCCATAGGAGGGGATCGAACCCATCTCACTAAGCCATTAGCACTCTCGCTTGTAAACTTGGTGCGATCATGCATCAAGGGAATACAACGCCACCACACGAATCGAGTAGGGTTCGCCGAACCAAGATAAACCTTGTGTCCCTCGCTTGGTTGTGCAGTTCCCTCGCTTAGTGCGCCCACGAGGGTGCCACCAGACGAACGGCTCGGGCCTTGCCTCCGTGACGATCCTTCCCTCTTTCTTTGCGGTCGACGGTCTCGATCGTCGACACCGGCGCCACCGTGGGGCCAAGTTTCGTTCGTCCAAAGTTCGCCATCTTGGCCACTCAACACCTCGGCTCCACTACCAAAGATGTCATGAACGGCGAGCTTGGGCTCTGACGCGCCCCGAGTGCCAAGGCTCCACATCCATGCTCGCCATCCTTGCCGCCGCTGAACGCCATGCCTTCGCGGCCGACGGACGTGAGGCAACCCCTAGGGCGACGACGGTGGCTCTGAAACCCCTCGGAGGCGATCGGCTCGCCCAAGTCGCCATCGACTGCCATCGCCGCCATTCGGTGAGAGGGGTGGTACGACCAGCTCCCCCGCCGGTTCGCCTCCCCGTCCGCACGAACCCGCCTAAGAACGCCGCGCCATCGCCGTCATGGTCGATAACGCCGGCAAGACGGCCTTTTCCGACGGTCCCCGGCGAAGAGCTCAACAAGGCGACCGACGGCGTCACACCCGGCGGCAAGCAAGCTCTCGGCTCGAAGTCACGCCGTGACGCCGCCGCCCTCGTCACATGATCGTCGGCCGCTTCACCGGCAGATCTCGCCTGCTCGCACTTAACGCCATCTTCACCGCTTCCCGACAGAAGGGCGCGCGCGGCTCGCCGCCGCCGGGCGTAGTAACGATGCTCGCCGACAACGGTACTTCCGAAGTCCTCTCCGGACGCCCAACTCGGCGGCAGAAGATCCAGAATCGCTATGACGCCACCGCAACGACGCCCCGCCGACCATCACATGCTAACGCGGTGCGCCGTCGGCTCGAAGTTCTCCTCGTCGGTGGTGACGACTCGACGCTAACAATGGCGCAGTGACCTTCCCGCCTACGGCCGCCGGCGGCGCTCGGCGATCTCCGTCGGTACGCGTTGGCCGCCCGATGAAGGCCGATGATGGAGCGGTTCGACGGACCAAGAATCCCGCGGAGTTCCTCTCCATCTACTCCACCGCCATCCTGGCGGCCGGAGGGGACGAGGCCATGATGGCCAACTACCTCCCCACCGCTCGACGGGCGCCGCGTCGCACTGCTCTTCAACCAGCGCCCAAGACCTTCCGGTTGTGGCGCCACCGAGGAGCGCTCTCCACTCCAACTTCCGAGTTGCTACGAATAGCACTGGCGGGAGAGGACTGGACCGTGTTATCGGGGAAAGGGGAACATCTGCGGGACTTCGGCGCCGGTTCACCGTGCAGCGAAACTCGATCCCCAATGTTTCTGACGAAACCGTCATCAAGGCTTTCAAGTTTGGCGTCCGAGACAGACGCCTTACGGAGGACCTCGAGATTGCCACAAGACTCACCGTCGACAAACTATTCCGCATGATCGAAGCATGACGCGGACGCGACGATCTTTATCGCCGGAAGCATGACTATGACCGGCAGCTCGGCCTCGCCTTCGGCTAAACGAGGCCATCCGACGCTAAGGAAGGAGACCTGTGCCCACGCGATAAAAGGCGGGAAAAGACCGCGCGCCGAGGCGGCGGCCCGCCTAGTCGCCACGGCCGACGACAAACGTGAAGGGCGGGACCACGCCGGCCGACCGCCGCCCCGGCCTCGCAGAACCATCCACGACCGCAATAGCGCCGCGCCGCCCCAACAGGGCAAGGACGGGGACCCTCCACGCGAACATCCGAGCTTGGGGCAACGAGGAATGCCCGGCCGACGCCAACAAGTTTTGCCTGCTCCACAAGATCCACGGCCATGACCTACGGGTCGCAGGACATGGTCGTTCAAGCCGACGCCTTTATAGGGGATCGGGAAATGCCCACGCTACAAAAAGGCGATGAACGGTCAGGAGGAATCGACGCCGGTCAGGCTCAAGCGGGCCCTGACCTAGAATTCCAACAGGGCGACCACCGTGTGGACATGATCTTCGGTGGTTCCTCTGCATACCGATCTCGGCGCGAGCTGAAGGACGCCACGCGCGCCGTCTATCAAGCCACCGCCGGGAAGCCCGCTGACCAACCCTGCAGATGGGGCGTTGTCCCCATCACCTTTTCCCGGGACGACGCCATCCGGGGATGTCCCGAGACTTCAAATCGCTCGTCGCCGCCCGACCATAAGCAACGCCGTCGCTGGCGGGTCATGGTCGACGGGGTAGTTCCTCAACTGCGCCTAGCTAGCCGCTTGGACCGGATGCAAATACCCCGGCCGAAAATCAAGAACATAGCGATCCCTCTTTGGATCGTGCGGGAGCTCACCACCACCGGGCAGTGGTCCTCCCGCCACCTTCGGCGACCAGAATTTTCGTGACCGAGCCGATCACCTTTGAAGTCGTGGACGGCGATCTCCCCATAACGCCATCCTCCGCGCCCGCCCTGGTCAAGTTCATGGTGCGAATCACTACGCACCGGTATGAAGCTCCTGTGGCCCGTGGCGCCATAACGGTCCGCTGGCGACCTTAAGGCAGCGCGACGGTTGCGAGGAAAAGGCCCCGACGCCGCCGGCATATCGCCCCACCGGCCCCGAGATCACCCCGAAGGACGCCCGTCGGAAGACGGCTATCCAGCCAAACGGCCCTACCAAGGCCGTGCGGCTTGAGGAGGGGGCGGGCAAATGCGTCAGATTTACGCCACCGATCCCAAATAGAAGACGAGCTCGTCACCTTCCTCCGAGATAACAAAACCATTTTCGCATGGGAACCGACGGACATGCCCGGTCCCACGGAGGTGATCGAGCACAAATCGCAAACAAAGCTCGGGCCGCACCCGGCGCTGAAGCTCGGCGCTTCTCTTCGAGAAGGCGGCGATAATCGTGAGCACTCGACAAGCTCCTTAAGGCCGGCTTCATTCGCGAGGTCAACTTCTCCGAATGGTCGCCAACCTCGTGATCGCATGTAAGAAGGGCGGGAAGTGGCGAATGTGTGTCGACCACACGGGCTTGAACGCCGCATGCCCCAAGATAACTTCTCGCTCCCGCATAGACAGTTGTGGACTCCACCGCCAACGCCGAGATATTGAGTTTTCGACGCCTACTCCGTACCACCAGATCAAGCTCGCCGCGGAAGACGAAGACAAGACCGCCTTCATCACGCCGCTTGGAACATTACGCTACACGACCATGTCGCTCGGCCTCCGCAATGCGGTGCCACGTTCCAAATGTTAATGGCCAAAGCCTTCGACCCGCAGATCGGCGGAACCTCGAGGTGTACGCCGACGACATCATCGCCAAGAGCCCTCTAAGGCTAACCACGCCAACGACTGCCGAGACCTTCGCCAACCTTAACAGTGTTCGCATCAAGCTCAACCCGCAAAATGCGCTTTCGCACGGCCCCAGAAAAAGTACTCGGCTATATGATCGGGGGTCGCGTGGCCCAACCCGAGAAGATCGAGGCGATCGAGCGATGACCGCCCGACCTCGATAAAGCAAGTGCGAGCCTCACCGCCGCATCATCGCCCTCACCGCTTCATTTCCGGCTCGGCGCGCTGGCCGCCTTTCTTTAAGATCTGCTTGATCATAAGGGTTTCAAGTGGACCCCAAAGCCCAATGGTCTTCGACGAGCTCAAGGCGACCTTTCGCGTCCTCCTCTGCGACAACCCACAACAGGAGAGGTGCTGCTACTTTACTCGTGGCGCGACCAGGCCGCCAGGTCGGTCGAAGTCGAATGGGTAGGGCGGCAAGACCCGATCTACTATGTTAGCGAAGCACTCCACGGCCGAAGGAGCGCTATCCCCAGTCCGTAAACTCCTCACGACTCTTCATGGCCTCGCGAAGTCCGACACTACTTCCAAGCACATGAGGTGGTCGTCGAGCGGCCTCCCGCCGGGAAATCCTCGTAAACCCCGGGCCGAGGTCGCGTCGCCAAATGGGCCATGGAGTGGCCGAGTTCGACCTCCGCTTCACGGCCCGCACCGCCATCAAATCACAGGCGCTGGCAGACTTCGTGGCCGAGCGGACGGCGGAGCCTGCCCTCGAGCCCGAGGTCGAAGCCGAGGACCCGTGGACTATGTTCTTCGACGGATCGAGATCCTTTGAGCGCTCAGGGGCCGGCGTCCTCCTCATCACCCCTCAAGGTGACCACTTGCGATATGTGGTCCGCTTTGACTTTCCCGCTACCAATAACGCGGCGGAATACGAGGCCCTCTTGGCTGGCCTCCGAGCCTGCAAGTCCCTGGGCATCCGCCGCCTAATCGTGAAAGGAGACTCCCAGCTCGTCGTCAATCAGTACAACAAAGTCTACCAGTGTTCGGAGCCTCTGATGGCCAAATACCTCGCCGAGGTACGCAAGATGGAGAGATGGTTCCGAACACGAGGATCCAAAGACGTATCAAGGAAAGACAATTCCACCGCCGATCTCCGTCTGTGCTCGGATCATCCGCGACGAGCTCCGCCGGACGTCATCCTTGAAACCTTGGCCACACCGTCCGTCGCCGACCAGAAGACCGGTGGCCTTCCTCAAACGCTCCGACATGGATGGATCCATTCATCAAGTTCCTCGACCAAGGGAGCTCCCGCCACTCTCGCCGAAAGGGAGCAGCTCGGCGACGCTTGGGCTCAGTCATGAGCTCGTCGCGGGCAGCTCCACCGTCCGGGGCCTTGGGCATCCCTGTCAAAATGCATTACTCCAGAAGAAGGTAAATACCTGCTCAATGACATACACTCCGGCCTGTGCGGCGCTCACTCCTATTTCAGGACTATGGTCGGGAAGGCCTTCGGGATGGGTTTTATCGCCAACGGCGCCGAAGATGCCTGTGGCATCGCTCGTTCTGCCACGATCTGTCAGTTTCACGCCCGGAAGGTGAGGCAACCAGCCTACGCCCTGCAGACCATTCCCCTCGCCTGGCCATTCTCGATGTGGGGCCTCGACATTCTCGGTCCCTTCCCGAGGTCGGTCGGGGGGAAGAAGTTCCTATTCGTGGCAATCGACACCTTTTCAAAATGGATCGAAGCAGAACCGGTCTCCGCTATCACCGCCAAGGCCGCGGTAAGGTTCTTCCGTTCCTTTGTGGTCACAAGGTACGGAGTCCCTTGTAGGATCATCACCGACAACGAAACGCAGTTCACCAGCAAGCTGTTCCAAGAGTTCAGCGCAGATATGGGGACCAAGGTCTGCTATGCCTCGGTGAGCCACCCCCAGAGCAACGGGGCGGCCGAGCGCGCCAATGGGCAGCTCATCCAAGGGCTCAAGAAGCGAGTCTTCGACGAGCTCGGTCGCCGCGGCCGGGCATGGGTGGATGAGCTCCCCGCAGTCCTTTGGTCTGTCCGCACCTCGACCAGCCGGGCAATGGGGACAAGCTCTTTCCAGCTCGTCTTCGGGGCCGAGGCTGTCCTGCCGCCCGAGGTCGCGCTCCATTCCATTAGGACGAGCTCGGTCGACCATGTCGACCTCGAGCAGGAGCGGTCCCTTGACCTTGCCTTGGCGGAAGAAGTAAGGTGCCGCGCGCTTCTGCGCTCGGCGCGCTACCTGCAAGATCTCCGCAGACATGCTGCCCAAGCCGTCCGACCCAGGGGCTTCCACGTCGGGGACCTGGTCCTACGACGGATCCAAGATCGCTTCCACACCAACAAGCTGTCCCCGCTGTGGGAGGGCCCCTTCAGAGTCGTCTCAACAAGCCGCGCGGGAGCTTACCGTCTGGCGGTCCCCGATGGCAGGGAGCTCGCGAGCTCGTGGAGCGTGGGCCAGCTCCGAAAGTTCTAAGTCTAGCGCTCCTCTTTCGCCCTCATTAAGTTAAGGTGCCTCTTCCTTTGTTGCTATGTTCGTTCCTATGTTCTGAGCTCTGGCGCCTCGGGGCGTGCTCAAGGCTTTTGTGTTGCCATCCCCTGGTCCGGCCCAGGTTCGTGGCCGTAGTAAAGTTTTCTTCCTATTTCCGTGCTAATCTCTTTCGATTTGTAGAAGGGTTGGTGTTCCGTCACGACCCTAAGTTGCAAATTCCTTCGGTCGAAGGTCGCGCCATCTTAAAGGCCCTCGGACGCAGCGTCTCGTCCGTCCCTCCTTTTAACCAAAGTAATTTCTTCTTAGAACGCCTCGGGCGGCCCGATCGCTGGCGTGGCTATAAGGGCAACTATAAGGCCACGCGGCGGGCTCGGCCTTGGGGCGTCCATGCGTGTTCTTTCTTGCAGCGCCCGGGGTCACGTTCTCTAGGTTCGCCTCGGGGATGAACAACCCGGGCCTGGGCATTCCCAGGATCGGGGGCCGCGGTAAGGCGATCGTTATCGGGGTAAGCCGGCCATCCCCCCGTGCTGCCAACCATTGAACGTTCTCAGAGGGCGCCCCGAGCCTGATGACTTTTCCCGGGCTTGGAGGTCGCAGTTTCGGATTCACCACCGGGGATGACTCTGTCGTTCTAAGCCGACCTTTCCCCCGGGGCCGGGTGGCCAGGTTCGAATCTCTAAACCGCCCTCTGAGGGGGTCTTGCCGAGCTCGATGCATTCCCGAGCTCGCCGAGTCAGATCCAAGGCCTAAAATCTGGTCCAGCCTGAGCTATCCCAGGCCGACCAGTCCGAGTTGTGCCCAAACCTGTGTACTGCCAGGCGAGGCCTCGGTGGGGACCACGTTCTCTGGGTTCGTCTCAGGGATGCCAGTGTCCCGAGCCCGACGGGTTCCCGGGCTCGGAGGCCGCAGTAAAACGATCCTTATCGGAGTAAGTCGGCTATTCCCCTGTGTCACCGACCAGTGAACGTCCTCAAGAAGCGCCCCAGGCCCGATGACATTCCCAGACCCGGAGGCCGCGACCCCTAAGATTACCACCAGGAATGATCTCGGTCGCAATAAGTCGCTTTGCCGCAACAAGCCGACTAATTCCCCGCAGCCAAATTATCGAGACATATCAACCCGAGTCGTGCCCGGGCCCGAGTGATTTCGGGCGAGGCCTCGGTTGAATCAACATCAGGCATCAGACAGCTCTGTCAGCCTAAACTGGATAATTCAGGCAAAAGGCGGTAGGCCTCGTCGCGGGGGTCCGCTGGAACGCGCTCGCCACGCGCCACGTATCCAGTACTGTTCGACCCTCTCGAGGAATAGCCCGCACAAGGAACGCAGTGGCGGCACAGACCGACAAATAAGCTAAGTTCTCCGAAGAAACACAACTCTATAAAGCTTAGCATAAAGTTGTTTTTGTCTTTACAAGGGGGAATCTTTCGCCCCCGGACCCGTCTGCCAACTTCAAAGTTTACAGAAACATGTCCCGGGCGAGTTTTTCCTGCTCAAGGTCTGAGACCCTCCACAGAATGCGAGGACCTCTGATTCGCCTTGTCAATCCGATCGCGGTCGCCTTGGAGGTGGGCTAAGGCGTCTTTCCCTACCGAGCCACTTGCGCGGCTTCTCTCCAAGACTAGCATTCTCGGCCTCGGCCTCGGCCACCTTGGTTTCGCTCGGTGGCCTCGCCTTCAACCCGCAAATCGTCTTCTCGAGCTCGGCGCCATGGCCTCGAGCTCGGAGGAGGGCCCTCGCGCGGCGACTCGCCTCGGCGAAGGGCGGAGATCTCGAGCTTGAGACGCTGGATCTCCGCCGACGCCGCGCGATCCTCGCCAAAGACGCCCTGCGCTCTCGACGGACCGGGCAAGGGTCTCTCCGCCTCCTCCACTCCCCCTTGATGGCGGAGAGCGCTATGGCGTATATCTCTCGGGCCACGCGCCCCTTCGGCCTCGGCGGCCGCGAGCTCGAGGGCCCGGGCCTCCTTCAGGAGCGAGATTTCCTCTTGACCGCGCGACACGGTGGCTTTTAGCTCAACGATGTCCCTCTGATTGGCCTCGAGGGCACCACATAAGGGCCGGAAGGCGAGCACATGTTCGCGCGCAATGTTGTACCCCCGGGAAACCAGCCGCAGACCCTGCGAAGGCAAAGAAAAAACCCGCCATTACCACTAAGAAAAGGGAGGGAAGAAGGAGCTGACGCCACGATCGATCTTACCTCCACTAGCCGGTCTTCCAGCAAAGACAAGTCAACGACACCATCAGAATCTCGGGGCAGTACGCCCGCAGTTGCATCCCCGATGGCCTCCACCGCCGCTATAGCGACGGCACCCCCCGAAGGACCAGGGAGATCCACTTCGGCCACGGCAATGGCGGCTGGACCCTCTGGGCCGGCAAGTGGCTCGACGGCCCCCTGGCCGCCCTCGATTGCGGAAAGGGTCCTCGGCTCGCCGAAGGTGGACGGCCCCACCCGGGGCACGGCGACAACGCCACCCTCGATCACGGGCGCAACAACCGAAAGCGCCCCGGTCGGAGGCACCGGGGTCGGACGATGGACCGATGCCACAACCGCCCCGGTGTATGAGCTGCACGTGGCAAATTATCAAAAGATGCTCAGTCGGCCCCACCACCACGAAGTTAAGAAAAACGGGGGGAACTTACCGCACCGAACGGACGCACGCAACCTCGCCTTCTTTATCGCCCCTGCGGGGCGATTCGCTCTCGCTTTCAGAGGACTCCGCCCGTGGACGCCCCATCGGGCGCAACGACGACGCCACCCTCGATCGCGGCCCTTCGGCCACGGTGCTCGGAAGAAGACCCCAATCACGACGCCCTGGTCGTGGCGCTTCAACCAACCTCCTCGGCCGCCGTCCTCCTCTGAGGACGCGCAGCAAAGATCCGCCGCGCTCGGTCGCGCCACGAGGCGTAATCGTCCTCATAATCCTCCTCCCGGCCGCCCGACCATAGGAAAGGTCGGTACTTCTGACGCCGAACGCCGCGATAGGGTGGGATGACGAAAATGTACTGAGGTCAGACTGGCGTGACCGCCTCCTAGCGTGGCGGGAGGGCTTCCTCGGGAGCTTGTTGTCGAAACACTGTTGTCTCTTTGCGCACTCAGGCTCTCTGGCCGGCCGCCTCTTGTTTCCGGGCAAAAGCGAGGTTAGTGGGTGAACCAAAAAGAAGAAAAAGAAAAAAGCTGGCCCGATGGAACCAAGCTCGAACCCGGGTACCCCTGAGCTCGGGGGGTCTAAACTCACCACGACCCGGTCGCCCCACTCGACGTGGGGCTTCTTGGCGATTTGCTTTGGAGCGTCGAGAGCCGACTTCTTGCCCCCCTTCTTGCCTTTGTTTGGGCCAGAAAATGGTAGCAACTGCTTGGCCGTACCCCAGAGCTCTTTGGTTGCCTACACGAGCTCGCCACAATAAGCATCCGAGTCCGAGCGCCCAAAGTAAGGACCAAGGTGAAAGGCTTTTACCTCGCTGCTACGCCCCAAGATGTTCTTGGGGACGTTGCCGCCGAGGTCGAAGGAGTTGGCAGCCATCCCGAAGATCTCCTGCATCCTCGAAGTGACCCATGCCAACCTCGGTGCTGCGAGATCAGGAATAAAGTGTCAGGAGATAAGAGAACTCCGACCAAGGTTCGAAAGGATCCGAGATCGGACGACACTTACCCTCGTGACTTTTCCGGGTGGCGTCGCACCTCCTGGTGATTTCAAAGAAAGGGTGCAACCTCCTCCGTAGAGGGAGCACCCGATTCCGCAGGTAGTCGTAAACGACCGTCTGCCCCTTTAGGCTCCGCATGGCGCATGTGTGGATGAAGGCGGCCACTTCCTGGTCGTCCACCGAGTCCTCAGGCTCAGGGGTCTCCCGCTTCCCTTCGACCGCGACGCCGTTATAAGCAAGCCCGTCTCCTCGCCTCTTCTTTAAATAAAACCACTTTTCCGCCCATGGCCGAGCGAGTCCCGGTCGGGATTTGGAGAAAGGTGCAAGGAGTCCCGCCGGCCGGAAATAGAGGCACCCGACGACGGGTCTTCGCGGTGCGGGACAGGAGTAAAAGAAGAAAAGCGAGGGGTAGGAGCACGCAAGGAACCCTCGCAAAGATGTGCGAAACGGAAAGGAGAAGAAGGGAATTCGGCACGAGTTCACGAGTTCGACCTCGCACTGCGCGAGGACCGCAGCCAAGAAGTCACTTTCCGGGGTCCGCAGCCCAAAGAGCATGTACTGCTCCGTGCTCACGATCTCGTCATCCCGAGGTCGCGGCACTTTCTCCCCGGAAGGAAGCCGCCAGAGAACGGGTCCGAAGCCCCAAAGACTCCATCTCCTCATCCGATTCTGCGGTGAGTGTGCTCCTCCCAAACTTCGCCATAGAATCAAGGTCAAAAGGGAGGGGGGAGAGCGGGGTCGCAATCAAGGGCTAGAAGGCGTTGACGCAGAGGGACGAGGAGGAAGAAGGCAAAAGCACGAGAAACGGGAAGTGAAATCCAAAAGGGTGAGACCCCTCTGGTTTTAAAAGACGCCTCATCTATCGACATCACCATCACCTCAAAAGGAGCGCTCGTGGCCGTGCGCGGGCCAAACGTCGGGGCCTTTCAAAACCCTCAGACGAAGCGTCCCTCCACGCATCCTACAGACCCCATTCCTTCAACTTCCCCATCCACGAGGCCCCTGGGCTTCCTAGGCCCGTCCGGGAAAACAAAATGGCAAAGCCCGAAGTACGTGTCCCGATAGGGGGATCCCTCTCCGAGCAAGACATCGACTCAAGAGCGCCTAGAGTCTCGCACCGCTTCTTGAGCCTCGGGCTGGTTGTCGGGATCGGCAGCTGGCGCGTGTCCCTCGACACGTGTCCGTTCCTCCGTGCTCGGGACTGTTCCTAAGCCTGTGCAGACGTCTCGGCCCACGCCCGGGCACCAAGCGGATCGTTACACACGGATCCGACCAAAGGTCCCAAGAGGCCACCGGGGACACTCTTCCCCGACCTGGCGGACCTCTCCGAGCTCTTCCCCGACCTGGCGGACCTCTCCGAGCTCTTCCCCGACCTGGCGGGCCGGGCTCCCGACCTCCGCAGCGGGACTGGGTCTCCCGACTCCGACCAAGCCGGGCTCCCGACCTCCGCAGCAGGACGGGCCCCCCCGACTCCGACCAAGCCGGGCTCCCGACCTCCGTAGCGGGACGAGGTCCCCCGACTCCGACCAAGCCAAGTCAACCCCCGCCAAGGGCCGCGTGTCAAAGCCTCCACCGCCAATGACCACGTGCCCCACGGATGGGGTCAATCGGGTGACGATACGAGCGGTGGCCATCTCCCAAGATGGTTTAATGATCGCCGGTCATGCTCCCAGCCCCATCACCGGTCACATACAAGATGCGAAGACGCGCCCTCCCGAGGCAACACCCACGTCATGCGCAGCAACGCCAACACTCGTAAGGTTCGCAGAGGCGTGTACGCCGCTTCCGGAAATACCTAACCGCCTCGCCAACTAGACTACCGACCAAAGATAGGCAAGACGGCGGTGATCGGTCAGAACGAAGGATCGAAGCTCCTAGTGTAGGTCACCTCGTCCTCTCCCAACTCTCGATGTAACTGCGCCTTCCTTCCGTATAAAGGAGGCGGGAACCCCGTAGGGGGATCGAACCCATCTCACTAAGCCATTAGCACTCTCGCTTGTAAACTTGGTGCAGTCATCTATACTGAAGGGAATACAACGCCAACACACGAATCGGAGTAGGGTTCACCAGAACCAAGATAAACCTTGTGTCCCTGTTTGGTTGCGCAGTTCTCGCTTAGTGCGCCCGAGGGTGCCACCCGGACGAACGAAGCTCTGGGCCTTGCCCTCCGTACGATCCTTCCCCCTCTTTCTTTGCGGTCGACGGTCCCGATCGTCGACAGTAAACATTTCCTTTAGAGGTATTTTCTTTTACCGATCTTGGAGCAAGGAGCAAAAGATCGAATTTATAGGATTAGTTGCCGTACTATAAAGAGGGAATGATAATAAGTAGCTTGGTGGTGATAGAAATGTCATATGGCTAAAATGCATATAAAACTTTTTTTAGAGAAGTATTTGTCAATTTTGATTTCAGTTTCTTTGTGTCCGGCACTACTGCAATTCAAATACCGGTAGTACCGGAACCCTGGTACTACCGCTCTCTTAGCTGCAGTACTCATTTTCCAGAGAAGCTCTGTTGTTCTTTTCCTTGGTTGTTAAAATCGGAACTACCGGAGTCGAAACTACGGTACTACCGTATGAGCGGAAGTACCGATCTACGGTCGTTAGTCTTTTTCCAGGAAAGGACATTTTTTAGTTCATTTTCAAGTCGGCTCTACCGCAGGCTAAACTCCGATACTACCGATATCGCGGTACTACCGGATCTTACATGGCGGTACTTCTTTTCCAGAAAGAGTCTTAGCGGTGAAAAACTCTTCAAGAAAGTCGGTACTACCGCGCCTTGTACACCGGTAGTACCAGACTTCTTCCAACGGCTCTTTCTCGCTGCATTAAATGTTCAAAAACGACCGTTGAAGGAAGAGCAGTACTACCGGACTTTGTACACCGGCAGTATCGGATTTCCTGTTTTTTTAAGATCTTCCCGAACGGGAGAAATAGTTGGTGGTGGGTTATAAATAGTCCCCCACCTGCACAATAGAGCTTCTTGGTTACTCATTGAATACTTTGTTGAGATCTAGTACATTTGCTTCTCTCTAGTGCATTGATTTCACATTTTGAGTGAGTTAGAAGCATTCAAGTGTTGCATATAAGCGTTTGAGCCATTTAGACACTTGATTCATCCTCAAGCAAGCGTCTTCATTCTTTTACTCTTGGAGGTTGCCGCCTTCTAGACGGCTGGGAGGCGTGAGGCATTGGTGATCTTTTCAATGAAGCTTGTGAGAAGGCCCGATCGATTGTGAAGGCAAGGAGCTCGCCTAACCGGAGTGGTGAAGAGCTACCACGAGTGATCGAGGAAGGCTCAAGCAATTGGAGTCGGCTTGAACGAGTTCAAGTCACCTCAACGTGAAGTAGGGGAGACCGGCAAGTCTCTGAGACCACGGGATAAATTCTTGTCTCGCTCTCTCTTGTGATTTGTTTGATTACTCTTGTGCAAATTACTTCTCGTAGTATCTTTAGTAGATTATTTGCATTTAGTATTATCCTTTGCTCTACTTAAAATTGCTCAAGAGTTTGTTGATTATTAGAAATTATAGTTGCAAATTTGATATTATTGCCTCTATAGCGTAGTGATTTAATCAAATTGCATATTATAATTGAAAATTTTAGAAACCTCCTATTCACCCCCTCTAGTCGGTTATCCTTGATCCTTCAGCTGCCCCCTACCTTGCTGGTGACGCCCTCCCCGTCTCCACTGATGCAGCCACCGACACTGCCTACCACCTCCTCCACCGCCGTTTTCCCCCTTCATCCCTCATCTTTGATGACTCACAGCGCCAGATCTACCGCCCCGACCGCCCCTCTTCCTTTGTTGACTTGCCCACCAGGGCCACGACTGATGGTGCCACCGTCATCCCAGCCTCTCTCTAAGTTTAGGGGCTCCTATGAATCCCAAACCCTAACCGGTGAACCCTAACCCTAATCCAGTGAACCTCCACCATAACTCGTCGTTGCCGTCACATGAGAAGATGGAGACTATATTGAGGGAGGGTCCCCACACTACCTCGAGCCAATGATAACTTCGGCAAGACAATGCGCGCCGAAGTATGGCACGATAACTTTGGCAAGGCATGGCGTATCGGGAGATCTAACCCGGACGAGTTCTGAGGATCAACCTCAGCAAGGCATGACACATCGGGGGATCCACCCCGGATGATGTTCGGGGATCAACCCTAGATGAGGTTCGAGGACAAACCTCGTCGAGGCATGGCGGCACATTAGGGGATCCACCCTGCACAAGGTCTAGGGACCAACCTCAACGAGAAGTGGCACATTGGGGGAACTGCCCCAGATGAGGTCCGGGCCTCCGGTGTACGTAGCCATGTGTCAAGGTCACATCGACACCCGTGTAGAAGGAAGTCCGACTACATCGTGAATCCCGAACGTGGCGGGACTTACTTGGCACAATGGGTGAAAATACCCCTTGACGCGAGCTAAGATCTGAGAGAAAAATATAACTTCGGGTTCTTCGCACTCCACTCTATAAATAGGACCCCTTGTAAATAAGGAGAAAGAGGCCACTTGTAACACTCATCACACATATGTAATACATTCATATGGTCCCTTATTTTTTATTGTCGTTGAGTCTCTCTCTTGCATCCTCGGTGGTCGACACATCCGATCGGAGATATCTACGAGTTTATTGTCCAATCTTGTATTGACGACAGGGACCTCGCCGGCCGGAGCATGAATCTTCAAGCCTCTCCAATGGTAAGAAATTCGATTGTAATCCCAAAGATTTTTACTAGGCTGTTGTATAGCAATTCCGTAATTTGAATTAGATCTTCTGCTGAGGAAGTTCTTCATACAAGAACTCTGTGGCTCGTTTCGCCAAAGAAATGAAATACAATCATTTTTGTTCAGAGACATCACTGCCCGGTGGTTTCACACTTTCAGCCTTCAGGATCAGAAGGTTCAGAACAGGCAACAAACAGACGAGTGTCCGCAGTGCAACGTGATTATCACTCAGATAACAGTAGAATTCTGGTCATTTTCTTTATCTAGAACCATCTTGTCGACCACGACGTTTGGACCATGGCACGTTAATTCGCAGTATCTGCGCGCGGCCACAGCTAGAACTCTCCCCATCCGTCCATCACAGCATAGGTTTTTTTTTCTGGAGACGATCACAGCATAGTTTACTCCTACGCGTATAGGTAGACCGTAGACACCTACCAAAATTTTTAAACTGATAGGGTGAAATGGATGCAAGGTACATGCACTCGCACGTATATACGCACGCACCACGCAATGGATACTGAAATGAAACCGAAATGAAGTGCTGACTGCTGAACAGTCAGTAGGTCTTTCATCTTTGTGGTTTCAATGCATGGAGGTGATCGAAACGCGCGTACGTGGGTGACTGGGTCCTTGGCCAAACGTGACGGGATCGCAACTTGCACATGCGCAGACAGCAAACGTCAAGACATCATTTCACTAGCTAGCTTTTATAGGGACTAAAAGGGGTACGGATGAATGGTGAAAACCAACAACATCGATCAGTGATCAGTCAGTAGCATGTATATCGCGTACATGGAGATTGGAAGGATAACTATCGAGTCTCCACTGATGGGATGTGATGACGATCGACAAGGATGGACTGATATATTGAATTTGATTACTGTACGACTCTAAAAAAAACTAGAGCTGTTCCTTAGTTTTGCTTTGTGTGGGTGTGATGGTGTTATTAAGCTCGAAAGGCTAGCATTGGGTGAAATTAAGTCTACCCCCGTCGGTGCAGTAAACCTCCACCCCTTGAGCCCCGGCGACCCACGGCGGCTGCCCCGTCTGTTTCGCTCTCTTCGCAGAAGAATCGACGAGACAGGATTCAGAAGATTCCAGATACAAACCCATGCGCGTTTCACAAGTTTCTGCAATCATTAGCGCAGGTTCTTGCCTTTCCTGTGCTATCCGGCCAACTATACGAGGGGATGCCAATGACATCCCCCTGTTTGCGCAAATGCTTCAAAGAAGCAAGAATTAATGAGTTGAGTTTGCGTTTGCATTGTTTTGCGTCACACTGTGTCCTTACTCCCTGCAGCCTTGCAATGGTTCAGACATGCGAAACCCCACGACCATTTCACAAGTTGTTGCAAACTTGCAATTACTAGCGCATGTTATCGTCTTTCCTGAACTATTCCGTGAAATGCTAACTCAAGTGTTTGCACCACAAATCCTTCAAAGAAGTAGCATTTAGTGCGTTGATGTTTGCTTCATGTTGACGCGTTCTTACTTAGTCAGATAGGAAAGACTTTATTTTGGCTACTGTTGATAGTGATTCTGCCTTTTTTGTTTACTGAGCTACAGATTTTTCTCGGTGGCAAAGGCAATGATTCTGAATTCATTTCTTGGTTTGCTTCCATGGTGGATCAGTTTTGTAATTTTGTTCAGTTACATGCATTACATGAAACTTTCATTTTAATACGTCTAATGTTCTGAGTTGTGATGTACTTTGCTTTGGCTCAAAAATTTTGTGTTTTTGTAATTAATGCTAATGCGAAAGTATTATTGAATGTTGAGTAAATAGATGTTAGTTAAAATTTCTGCAATTTGCTTGTTGCTTTTTACTCAGAAAGCTTTGAAGAGTATCTGGTAATAAAAATGCATATAAGTTTTTGTAAATGCTAATGCTTGTTGCCACGGGCTGAAGCTGAAACCGCGAAGGCAGGGGAGGACCTACCGGAGGTCTGTGATCCATGGATCTCCGATCGGGCGTCAGTGGCGCATTGCTGGCGTGAATCCGGAGGGGAGGGGATTGAGAGAGCCGGGATGGGTAGGCTGTTGTTTGCACCAAAATTTGGCAAGCTTGGTCAAAATCGGCAATAAAGTCAAAAATACAGAATTAACGGACATGATGGAAAGGTTTTGAGATATTTTGGTAACTGCAAGATTTTTAAGAAAAACAACCGTCCGAGATAAGGCCGATACGGATACGAACTTGAAGCGTGTTGTAACAGGATACGATCGGTCGAAGGTATAAAAGAAGGGCCAAAGCGAACTGCAAAAGGGAATAAAAAACACAATACAATCAACCAGTCTTTACTTTTTCTACTTTTCCTGTCGACTAGGAGTAGCTTCTGTAATTTAGCCTTTGTAATCGATCCTGATCAATAAAGTTGCGCATCGCCGATTATTGATCTTCGTCAATTACACCCCTGGTTCGATTTGTTCTGATTTTGTTGCGCATCGCCTTCTTCAGAATCGATCTGCTTTTATCCTCTAATTAGCCTTAATCGGCTAGTTAGACTTATCCTGTTACCTTGATCTTGATCGGCTTCAAGCTAATTGGATCTAAGCCGATCGATCGTCACGATCGGCTTTGTGTGAATTTTATATTTTTTACCTTGTCGGTTACAGGTCAAATCGACTGGCACGCTTTGAACCCGGTGTTCGTCTGGTGTGCTGCTGTCAGAAACCCTACATCAAGTTTTTGACGCCAACAGCTGTGAACGGAGCTGCTGACTGCTGAGCCAGCGGTAGGGGACTGGGGAATTGGCCGATTGGGGGAGGCAAGATGGAGGCCTGGAAGGAGAGACTGGGAGCTGGGGGATGCGCTTTTCATTACCGAGGTATGTATTTCTCTGTTTATTTTTTTTTTACTTCTCTCCTATTTACGTATGAATTTAGATTGCACAAGAGTTAAATAATATGTTTGTATCAAATTAGCTTAGGCCTTTAAGCCCACTATCTATTTTTATTCTGGCTTCGCTACTAAAGGGAAGGATGATGCGTTTATGCTATGGATGAGAGAGGAAAAGTTAGGGTTTAACTGATAGATTTAGAAAGGGCTGGTATTTGTTAGAAGAAAATTAGAGGAGATTTATTTATACCAGTGATTTAAATAGTGGGCTATAGCGGTACTATAGCAGTTTTTGTCCATGTAACGGTAAGCTATAGTACATATTTATGCTATTACAGCTATGAACGTTGTAGCGTAATAGTGGTCCACTATAGTGGTTAGTAGATAGTTGAAATAGCAGCCACTATACTTCATTTTGTAATTATTTAGGCTTGTAAACAATTATTTGGTATGCTAATGCATAGTTAGAGTTTTTAGCTAACGAAAATTAGTTTTTGACACAAATAATTGAAAGCAAGATATTTCATATGTTCAAAAATAGTAAAAAAATTCAATACGACCTTTAACCAAAGAATTCATTTGAAAATCTACAGAAGATAACTTCATCTTGGGATCATTTGAGTTCAAATATTTGGTACTTGAATTCCAGCTTAAAATTGGAAAAGTCAATATAACACCTTAAACTTTTCTCGAAAGTCCATCTGGTATCTCGAACTATGAAATTAGATATTTGACCCCCTAAACTTTGCAATCCGATTTAAATAATATCTGACCCGGTTTCGTATAGTGATATTGCCTAGGTGGCATGACAAGAGGACGGTTTTGCCACATAGAACGACTCGTTGAGCAAGTTTAGGTGAATGACAGATGGAGCCTACAAGGGCTTCTACCCCAAATCAAAATAGAGTGGGAGGGAGCTAAGGGGCCAATAGCCATGGAAGCATGGCTGGGAGTTCGGCGGGGGAGAAGCCACTGTGACCCCACCTGTTATTGACCTAACTAGGCCAGCGTGTTGTCCTACATGGCAAAACCGATCACTCATTGTGCCATGCCGGCAATAACACTATACGAAACAGGACCATGGTGTTATTTGAAAACATATTGCAAAGTTCGGGAAGTAAAATGGCTGGCTTCTTAGTTCGGGGGTGCTTGATGGACTTTCGACAAAAGTTCGGAGTGTTATATGGATCTCTTCCCTTTAAAATTTTAAATACTTTTACATTTTATATTCTATTTCAAGAAAAAAGAATTACTTTCTAGTGTTCAAAAAAATCAATTTATACATTCAATTCAACTTTTAAAAATTTTAAACTTCAAAATTATTTTTATTTATACTAATAAATCAAGTAATTTTTTTATTTTTAAAAATAATTTATTTATATTTTTAGATTTTAGGTTGGACATATCACGAAAATGTTGTAAATTTGTAACTTTTTAGTTGCACTTTGCTTGATATTCTTGTTATAATTTTTCCTATTCATATTATATTCTACACAACATGGAAAACAATATAATTAGCATCATTTCGATAGCTCCGCGATGTAGCATAGCCTATGCGATAGCTTATAAGTTCAAGCTCCATTGGTTTTAGTGATTGGTTTTAGATTAATGCTTAATTTTTGTTTAATGACAAATCTAACCATTATGAGACTACCATGTTTATTGAGCTTTATTCTTATTAGTCTCAAATTTGGATGGAAAATAGAAAACCCAAGGTATGCACTCGTATTCATTTTATTATTCTATTGCATACTTAGGATTCAAGTTAAATGATGAACTCTTCTATTGCTTATAATTAAAGATGTGCGTTATGTTTTCAATTTCATACATTACATAAATGCACACATCTAGGGGGATTTCATAATTTAACTTAATGTTTCGATAGTATTGATCCATGTCTTCTTACCAAATAATATAAAGGATCAAGACTTTGAAACAACCCTTTGAGTATATATAACTTGTGTAGTTGTAATATACTCATACAAATATAGGATAAACTTAAGTGCTATCTAAGATTGATTATGTGCATATTGATTCCAAGTTCAACTATTTACATGCGCATACTTAATGGAGTTTATTCTATAACTGACGGTCTTAAGAGTATTGATCCCTTTCCATCACTCCAACATATTAGATTATTACTTTGAGAATTCGTCAAATTGAGTATATGAAACTTATGTAGTTATATATACTCATATCGATTTAAATGAGATTTAAATTGAGATTCGCTTGTCTTTTAATCATCAAAGAACGCTTCATCATGTGTTGATGGTGTTCTTTTGATTGATTAAGGACAAACGGAAAGTTCTTAAGTATAATGAAGTATTAGTTGCATCAAAGTACTCAAGATATAATTAATCATTCAAATTGATTAGGTTATTCTCAATTTATCTTAGGGCATCAATTATGTGTTAATGAAGTGCAATTGATGATTAAGACAACCATGTTTGTTGGACTAACAATCTTTCATGAGTTGTGAAGTAGGTTGAGTCTAACTATAATAAAGAATCGAGAAGAAGAAGTCATCATGTGTCGATGAGCTTCAAGAGGAGATCCCGAAGCGAAGTGAAGAGAAGAGAAGAGAAGAGGAGGTTCATCATGTGTTGATAAACAAGACAAGACTCGATCCTGGAGAGAAAATGATTAGATATAATAAAAGCTCCAAGTGGATTGCTAGAGGCAAAGGTATAACTAGCTAGGGCTAAGGATGTATTCCTAGTTTTTTATCGGTCTCGGTATTTGGATGGGAGACCGGGTTGCTAGTTAGATTTCTGTACTATTAAGAGAGGTTGAGTCTTTTAGCTTGAGCTTCATCATGTGTTGATAAACTCAATTCAGTTCACTCTAGCTCATCCTCTTATTTGGATTTTGCATGAGCTAAGTATTTGGTGTTGCAAATAAGGGAGCTTATGCTTGCTTCTTATTGAATCTTAATTGATTTGGATTTTGCATGGAGCTATGGATTTGCATGTGTTGCAAAAAAAAGATAGCTCATGAAATTTGATTTAAGTGGTTTTTGCATGGAGCTATGTTTTGCATGTGTTGCAAAAGAAGAGAGCTCATGCAACTTGATTTTAATGGTTATTGTTTGCATGGAGCTAAGTTTTGCATGTGTTGCAAAAGAAGAGAGCTCATGCAATTTGACTTTAATAGTTGTTGTTTGCATGGAGCTAGATATTTTCATGTGTTGCAAATAGAGAGCTCATACATCGGAGTCTTCGCTTGTGATTTGATCATGTGTTGATCATCTCATGGCTCAAGATTTGAGTTAATCGTTTGGATTTGTTATTTGCAAATGAGCTGGAGGTTATGGATTTCGATCCTAGAGTATGTGAATAGGGTTTACAAATGTGTTTTGCAAATAAGTTAGAGTTTTTAATACGATTCTTTGGAGCATGTGAATAGGGTTTGCAAATATATTTTGCAAATTGACTTGATCATGTGTTGATCATCAAATGGGTCACAGAATCAATTTTTCAAGTTTAGAGAAAAATTGACTTGGTTTTCTCCCTATGGCCGGCACTACCGTCCATAGGGGTGTAGTACTATCGCAAGAACGGCAGTACCGGCCCTAGGGCCGGTAATTATATTCTAGAGGGGGATGTTTTTGGGCTCTACCCGACCAGCACTACCGCCCCATGGGGGCGGTACTGTGCTCGACCGACATTACCAGCCCCAGATGGGCTGTAGTACCAGACTGTCTGAGCAATGGATAATTTTCTGACCGTTGCGCCAGAGGTCAGCACTACGGGCCCTACATGGGCGGTAGTGCTGAATTTTGCTAAAAAATGTCCAATTTACCCCCAACAGCTAGTTTTCATGTGAGTGGGCTATAAAATGACCACATGGGGTGCAAGGGCTGGGTGGCTGGTTCTCTTGATCATTTGGGTGAGGTTGTGCATGTGTTACATACTCACATTTAATTTTTGAGCTAAGAGTGAGTCTAATTTGCATGTGTTGCAAATTAGAAGCGGATTGAGAGCTCTTTGTGCATTTGTTGCACTTAGAGGAGAGACTTGTGCATGTGTTGCACTCGGTGATCACTATTGTGCATTTGTTACACTTGGTGTGGTTCGAGTTAGGAGGCTTGACCTATTCTCTTGGTGTTTGCTGAAATCTAGATAGCGTTGAAGGCGTCGTGCGCGGTGATCTTCTCAAGGAGATTGTGAGAAGACTCGACAAAATTGTGAAGGTCAGAACTCACCTACCGGAAGGGAACAGAGCAACCACTAGTGGATTTGAGACGGGTGCTCATTTCGTGGAGTCGGTCTAAAATAGTTTGGGCTTGTCTCAATGTAGATTAGGGGAGAACGGCAAGTCTCCGAACACCACGGTAAAACATCGGTGTATCTCTTTGTGTTTGCTTGTAATTCTCTATTTACATTGTTGCAATTTACTTCATAGAATTAAATTATTTGATTGTCTTTAGGATTGTATATTCTTGAGTAGAGATATAATTAGCTAGTGCCTTAGTGAGCCTAGTTGTTTTAGGCCTTAATTGTCAAAACCTTAGTTTATCACTTTCGCATTATTTGTTGTTAAGGTTTTGTGATAGGAGTACTTAGGCAAGAAATTATTTAATCATAGAAGAGATTTTTTAAAAAGCTGTCTATTCACCCCCTCTAGTCGGCATCCTCGATCTTACATAGCTTCCGCTATTCACTATAGCTTTCTTTATAGCATCACCGCGATACCACGATAATTGCAATTTAAATCATTGATTTATACCCAACTCAACCCAGTGTTGATCACCGATGAAGGTGTCATTGGTTGTCGTCATGTGAGCCGGTTGGATAAAACTCATTGCTGTAACTGTTGGATAAAGAACTCGTCGGGGCAGAACTCTACATAGTACTTTGCGTTTCTTATTGAGGGGAGGAGGTCCCCTCCTCTCTACTAGTCGAAAAGAGTGGGTGAAGGACCTGCCAATGTTAAAATACTTTTTTAGATTCCCTTCTTTAATTTTTGAGAAAATTGGTCATATTCTATCAATAACTCATCTTTATGATATGTATTGAATAAATCATTTTTAACAGTATGCCATCTGGTTCCAATTTTTCTTCGCAATATGCTATCATCATGAGCACTCCATCACAACCACTCCATTAAACCTTGAGAAAAGACCTTTTGCTCCCATAACACGTGAATACCAGCCAAGCCCCACATGGCATTCTCTCATTTTTCTTTATCTATGCTCGTGGGGTCCACAATTCATAAATATCTTCTTCCTCCCCTTTCTTTCTTCCCCATCCTCTCTTCTCATTTGTTTCTCCTCCCATACATAGATCCAAGCAAATCCATCGTCTCTATCCTCTCTCTTCACCCCCTCTCTCTCATGCCAGGAATTTTGTGCAGTTTGTTGCTTCAGTGTCTGTGGCTACTCTGCAGATCAAGCACTGGCGGCGCCGTCACATCACGATTCTTGATGGGGTCCGTGATAGGAATGGCGAGGCAGCGCGTTCATGATCATAGTAGTAGCAGTGGCTAGGGTGGAAACTGCCAAAGGCTGAGTTCGCGATGGCGGCATATGTGGTACAGTAAAGGTCCTCGTTGATGGCGAGGTTACGGTAGCGAGGAGGGCTCTACGACGACTTGGTCACACATAGGGAGGCGAGGAGACCACGATGACGTGCATGGCGAGGTCGAACTTGGCCTGGATATACAGGACGCTATGCACAACGAGCAGCAATGGCCTACCAGCGTTGCATGCATGGCGATAGCATTTGGTGATGACTTCGGAGGGCGGACCCTGTCTAGGAGTTTTGCACAAATGCCTACTTGCTACTAGGATGGTTAATTTGGAGGGAGGTTGAGATACAACGATGAATCGGCGAAGTTTGCGAGTTGGGGGCAACAATGGCGATGTGGTAGCTCCTGCCTCTCCCCTCTACTAGGGTAGAACCGCCATGTCCTCCGCCTAGTACTCCTTACCGCCTCCCCTAAACGACATCTCGATGAGTGCGGCCCTGGGCAATGAGGGAGAGCGGGAGGTCCGGGTGGGTGGGCTACTTGGGCGTTGGGAGACAATGGCTAGGGAAGAGAGATGACGGGGAAGAAGATACAAGCATTTTTGTCATTTCAGAAAAAGAAAATGACAAGGTTAACTGATGAGCTTGGACAACAAGGTGACAAAGATGGTATATTGTAAAGAAAAATTGGAACCCAATATTATACTCTGAAGAACAAGTTATTCGATGGCATATCGTGAAGGAGTTATACGTACCATATAATCAATTTTCTTACTTTTTTTCAGTGTTCCTTCTAGATCTAGTTGCTCTGCCCGTTCTATTCTCTTTTTTGACGAGTCGCTTGTCAAATTTCGTGATGGATTTAGGCAATGTGTCACATGTTGGGCTGATTTACCTGAACAATAATGGCGATGCCTACCTTGAAATCCCCAACAAGACGAGTTGGATACAAATAATTAAGTAGGCCCTCCAACAAACAACACTACTACAAGGCTGATGTCAACCATTCAAAGAGGCAGGCTTCCCTAAGAATTCATGAAATAGCCCTCTAATTGGAGAGCTTAAGGGTTTGTTTGTTTCAGCTTTGGATTCTTTAAAAGCTGATTCTGGATTGTGATTTTAGAGAAGCTGATTCTCCAAAAGCTGGAATCTAAAAGCACATATGAAGTGGATTGTGGATTCTAGTGTATATGGGTGGACTGGATTGTGAAAATCGGATTCTAGAATCAGGCTGTTTATTTTGATTCTGCTTTTGGGACCAGAATCCAGAATCAAAAGCTAAAACAAACAGGCCCTAAGTACAGGTCAAGTCCCCAAATTCTCAGGCATGTTCAGATGGCATTATGCCAAAGGAATTCTACATAATTCATAGTAACCTTTTTTTTGCACTAAAAAGTTAAAGCTTTTTTCAACCGTTCATGGAAAAGCCAACCTTCAAGTGGAAGCTAAACCTTGCCAAAGAAGGCTAGAAGCTAGCTGTTGTCGCTGGCCACTTTGGTGGCACGTTTCAAGGGATATTTATCCCAGTTGTCGATATGTCTGTATCAACACTGCAAGCGAGGATGCGATCTTACGCTGTACATGCATATGCATAATGCATGCATGGACGACAGACATGCTAAGCGAGATAGCGGCAAGATGTACGTACCCCACCTCGCCCTCCGGAAGCATATCCTCTGCATGTGTAGTTATAACGGCATAGTATGCCTTTATCTCCATCCAGCCATTCGTTAGGAAAGGAGAGAAGATTTTGCAGGCCCACAATCTGAATGGTATCCCATTCCTCTCTGAACTTGTTCACGGGCGGAATAAAAATGATGCTCTGTTTGGTTGTAACTCATAATCAAGTTCAAGAAAAGAAGTTCTAAAAAAAAGTTCAAGAAAAGAGAAACTCATAAGTGGTAACACATAATCCCTCAACTGCTTCTAATACGTTCCATGTCTTAGCCGGCCATCTTTCTTGGTTCCATATGATCGATCATGCCTGAGATGAAGTTGAGTCCAAATATCATCCAAATGATTAGAGTTCTAAGAAAGCATTTCCTTTTTTACTTCAAAGATACTGCACGCAGAACGAAACTCCAGTTAAAGAAGGGGTTAAATTGCAAAGGAAAGCTTTCGGTTCCGGAGAAACTTTCGTGGTGGGTGGTGGTGCTAGCTTGAGCTGTAATAGTCGAGTCAAGATACGGTGGCCGGTAGATCGTTTCTGATGAGGAGAAGAGATACCTACGGCGGGCAGCTTGTGAGCTGCAAAGCTTGCTCGCTTAGAGCAAGGATCGAATCAGGACTCGACGGGGGATACCGCTTGCTGGATTCCCCATTGAGGCTTCGGAGCGATCACAATGCACACGGGGGAGGGAGAAATAAAGGACTTTTCTAGAAACAGGTGATCTTCTCCGTTGATTTGTAATGAACGGCTGAATAAAAGTGAAGGCACTCTGATCCCGTCAAAACAACAACGGCAGAGGATCCTCTTCGTCGCCCTCCTCGTCTATCGTTTATCGGTTCTGTTGCTCTCTGTACTCTGTAGATGCAACGCATGCATACATATTTCGTGACCCGACCCCTACAGGATCAGCAGTTTACCACCGGCCGGTAGCAACCCATCTCACTTTGCGGTCAGCTCTGCTCTGCTCCATTCTATCCAGAGCTCTGCTCCATTCTATCCCTGAGATGCAAAGGCAGCTCATCCATACCAGGCCGGGCAGGTGCAGTGTCAGGTGATCAGGAACGAATTTAAGCAAGCACAAGGGTCAAGTAAAAAAAGTAAAGTAGCAGTCGTGAAAAAGAATAGTTACTGTACAAAGTGCAGCATATATACGTGCGTAAGCACGCGTTCGTTAGCACAGGCTACAGGAACGGGGGCTTTTCGCTACGGTGGATGCTCCCAGTGACACCGAACACGTCGGCACACGCCCGTGGTGCGCAGTCTTCCCGTACACCGTGTACTTAGATGGCGAGATGGCACGTCTGTGATGCCCGTAGCGTCGGGTCCCAAGTACCGGAGTGTTGGCGAGATGGCACGTCCTGGCCGGAACGCTAGCTCGGCGCGGACGGGACCCGCGTCGGATGGAACTCATCAATGGCGCCCGTCCACGTAGCCGGAACCCGTACAGCGTCAACAGGCGATGGATAGGACACAGGAGACGTGACGGAGCTAGAACATCGATTCTATCGTCATGTATCTTGTCTCTTTAATCTGGTCTCCTTAATCTGTATATTTTTTCCGATAATTTTCAAGACCGTCACTGTTAACATAAAAAAATATATAACAACACTAAGCCTCCACTAAACATAGAGGTGAACATTTGGGCCCGGCATTTTTTTTTTGCTAGTACAAGGCACGACGGAGACATTTTGGTCCAAAGCTCGGTCTGTCGTGAAGTAGGCCGTATCATATCGGTATGATACTGTAGAATGGATCGTGCCGAATCGAGAACAGGACACAATGGGCTGCACTGTAGCACAGATCGTGTCGAGCCCGATGACCTAGGACATAAGGAAGAAGCCCTGGGTAAAGGTCACCGACCCACAAAACATGAGCGTCATGGACACACCCAGCAGTATGGACGTCACCCCGCCGCCGACACCTGAGAGAGACGGGCAAGAAGAGAGAGAGCTAATAGAGATTGAGAGACGGTGCAAGAAACTTCTCTCTCTCGTCCGTCTCTCTCACTCTCTCGCCCACTCTTAATCTCTCTCGTCTGTCTCCTTCACTCTCTTTCTCAATCATTACACCCTCTCTCGTCCGTGTTCGGCACACCCCCGCTCTTTGTAACTGTTCAAAAATAAATAAATTTTAATTCTTTTACTATAATATTTGTGTCACTACCTCAACTTCATACGTCTCAGACTCCTTTCCTCTTGTCGTAATAGTGCAAATGGGTCGGTCCGACACGATTCAGATATAAACACGAAACACGATAGACCTGTGCCGTACCGATCCAACACCACGCTCACCTCTAACTGGACACCCTTTATATTTTTCTTGTTCTTGCACCACCGTCGCAGTGGCGCAGCAAACCAGCCAACGGCCAACGCCCTTCCTCCCGATCGTCATGCTCCACTGACAGGCGAACCCACGTATGTTTGCTTTATATTGGGGGCAAGGTGCTGCTCGCCACGGCTGTACCTAGCACCAGCAGCAGTCGCATTCCAACGCAGATAGATCAAACCGTACTTGCGGTTGGTTTCGGGTGGTCATGGAACGCAACGGCGGCGGCGGCGGCGGGGCTTCCTGGGACCTCAGGATCAACTGGCCGGCTCCGGGCACCTCCGCGTGTCAGCCTTTCCCGCCGCACGACCAGGTGCAGCAGCAGCAGTTGGGGAAGCGACCTTGCTTCTGGGGAGGCGAGGGGCACGACTTGGTGGCGTGTGATCAGGCGGCGGAGACCTCGGGAGGTGGCGGGGCGGAGGGTAGAAGGAAGGAGAGAGCACTGGGCGCTGGCGCTGCGGCTGCGGCGGCTGCGGCGGCCGTGCCGAGGTGCCAGGTGGAGGGGTGCCACATAGCTCTGGCGGGGGCGAAGGAGTACCACCGGCGGCACAAGGTGTGCGAGCTGCACTCCAAGGCGCCCAGGGTCGTCGTGCTCGGCGTTGAGCAGCGCTTCTGCCAACAATGCAGCCGGTCCGTTCGTACCCAGTCAGTAGTGGGCTAGCTAGCTGGCTAGTGCAGATCGACTAGCTTAACTTGCCATGCATGCCTGTGGTGTCATGTGTTTTGGCCTCGATCTGTTGTTTCATGTGATGTGTACGTGCCTGTAGGTTCCACGCCATCGCGGAGTTCGACGGCGCGAAGCGCAGCTGCCGGCGGCGGCTGTCCGGGCACAACGAGAGGCGGCGGAAGAGCAACGCCAGCGAGGCCATGGCCAGGAGCTCCGCAGCCCACACGTTCGGTACGTCCATCGATACTAGTACTCCATCTAGGACTGCTAGCTAGAATAGAACAGTGGTTTCTTCTCATTATTTCTAGACATTCTGGGCTCTTTATTTGGTCGGTCGCCGGACGATCGGTACGAGGATTTGAGAACTTGTGTTTAGATGGCCAATAGAGAGGCGGTTTTTGTTTTCCTTTTTGAGACGAAGAGAAGCGGATGGTTGGCGGCCGGAACCTGGAACTCTGGAAGTGCAAGACATGTTTGGTGTCGGTAAGCGAGGAGGTGACAGTGGATGGAAGCGAAGCAAAGCCGATTTGGGATGTGGGTCACGAATTTTCATGCGTAGTTTGAGTGCTTTAATGCCCGTTTGGTCTGGGATCAAGAGATGATTAAGAGTTTAATCAGCTAAACACCAATGGATTAGAGATGATTAACTTAACCCAGTTAAAGAGTTTTAACACTCCTAATCCAGGATTTTAAGTTAACCCAATAAAGTGGTGGAATAAGTTAACCTAGCACAGCTAACCCTTCTAAATTTTGTTTTTTCTAGTGTCAATCTAGCTAACCCATCTAATCTAGCCAACAATAATTTAGATTAACAAGATTTGTTGCCAAACACCAAATTGGAATTAAGCTAATTTAGTTGGGCTAATGTTAGCTAGCCCGATTTTTAACCCGCACCAAACGCAGTCTTAGGCTTTTAGCTGTCTCGGCGGACCGGACCGCGCTGGCCTGGCCTGTCCTAGAACACCCTGCAGCTGCAGCGGTGCAGGGCTGGCCTGCAGAGGATAACGCCACCTGTTCATAGGCGCGGGCCCATGCTATAATATAATTTTTTTATTCAAATTGCAAAAATATATCTCAATCTCAAAAAATTACAAAAATATACATTTTTCGCTCGTATAAGGAGCGATCGCCCTATATACGGGCGATCGGTGCAGCTCTGAAAGCGCGATATTTCCTCTGTCTGTAGTCAGTTCCTAAAGAAAATCATAACTTTTTCATAAGAAGTCGGATGGAGATGAACTTTATATGAAAATTGTAGCTTTCGATGGGATCTACAACTTTTGTATACAATTTTTTTTCAATTTGAATCCATTTAGATGGTCAAAAATGGGATAGAATGTTCAGATCTAAAAATCAAATCTGTTTTAGATCTGAAATTTCTATCCCGTTTTTTGGCTATTTAAATGGATTCAAATGAAAAACATTTGTATATAAAAGTTGTAGATACCGTCGAGAGCTACAATTTCCATATAAAGTTCATCTCCATTCGACATCATACGAAAAAGTTATGATATTTTTTAGGAACTGATCGTAGACAGAGGAAATATCGCACGTTCAAAGCCGCACCGATCGCCCGTATACTGGGCGATCGTCCCGTATACGGGCGACAGAGATATATTTTTTCAATTTTTTAAAATCGAAGCATATTTTTGTAATTTAAATAAAAAAATTATATTATTTAAAATAAAAATTCGTCAAGCTAGAACATCCATGGTTAACACTTGATACAGTGTTTTGTGTTTGGCCATGAGATTGCCAGCACGTGGTAACCTGCTGGCGCTAGTTTTTGCGACGTGCGCATGCTTAGACGGCCTTGAGAATCTCAGGGTTTGAAAAAATCCCTCAAAAATCGTGATTTTTAACTGTATCGGTTCGGCTCGAGATTTAGAACTAGTTTAAACTAGACTAATTCAAATTTAAAAAATTCGGTAAGTTTGGAAAACTTTATCTAAAATTTCCCTAAAATTAGTATTAACAGTTTTTTGACATTTGGTATGATTTTTTTTAAAAAAAAAGGAACTTGGGAGACGTTTTTGAGCAAATATGAATATAGATAATAGAAAAGGAAAAAAAAGAAAAACTTTTATGTATATGGATACATATACATTCTAATTATACATTTCGGATGCAATAATATAATTTTTGCTTCATGGTATTGATCGGATGTTTTTACGGAATCGAAATTATGTCTTTCTTTCAAAGAAATGAATGGGGGATAAAATAGCTGGGCTTTTTTAAATAAAAATATGGTACCAGATGTAATGAAAGAATCAGTTGTTATTAAAACTATATAGTGATCATTAATAATTAATAATATCAGGCAACCGTGACCAAAAAGTGATTATTAATACTAGCAAAGTGGTCGTTATTTATTTATAATTAATAATAACACACTATCCTGTTGTTAAAAAAATTGTACATGATCAATATATAAAAAGACAAAATCAACTCCGATACCAATTGAAGAACCAGAAAGACGACTAGAGGGGGTGAATAGTAGATAAATAAAGTTGGACAAAATGAAAAACTTCCCTCAAAGAAACAAGCCAAAGCTCCAAGAGATCAAATGGAAGCAGAAAAATTAGTTTTAAGAAAATTCAACCCGGAATCGACACTATCGCCATGTAGATGTGGTACTACCGCAATAAACAGTAAAATCAGGGGAATGAATAGGTTTCAAAAATCAAAATCGGTGTATCTTTTGATTGGCTGATCAAAACCCCATGAAACTTTGCATGCACCTTTTTATAGATGTTAGAAACCTATTCCAACCTTCAATCGTAAGGATTGACATCAAAGTTTCAGCATTTTTCGAATTTAGTGAAGGTTGCACCAAAAAGGGTCAAATGGGAAAACTTCGCCCTGAGCTTGCTCGTGGGGTTTTGATGATCAAAATGATCTTAGATGATCTCCCACATGTCATAGCAAGCAAGAACACAAAAGAAATTGCCCCCCAAAAGCTCAAGAGCGCAATCTACTGAAAACCCTTCTCTCTCGAGTCAAAAAGCCGATTTCTTGATAATCTCTTGATGAACAAGTCAGAGCTTGCCTAGATGATTGGGAAGGATACATCCATCAATCACTCAGCCTTGGCAACACAAGATCAAGAGAAGAAGAAATCAAACAAGAAAGATTAAAAACTCAAGAAGAGGAAATATCAAAACACGAGACAAGATTTGAGCACGAATTGTGATTTTATTTTAGATCATGAAGGCTGATTACAAAGCCTCTCACCTGAAAGCAAAGCTTTCAAGGAGCAATCACACACAAGAAAATCAAAATATTGTGGAAACCTTAACCCTTCTTCTAGGCTTAATGGCTTGAGGCCCCACCTCCCTCTACATCTTCGTATATAGGGGAGGCAATTCTAACCCAAAAACATGGACACACAAGTGGATACCATCTATATTTATATAGGCTAACCAGATAACCTAACACACATAACGGTTTTTACACACTCACACAATTCGTAACGCCCAATTTGCTTTACGAGCCCGAATTTATTTCCATATCCACTTTGGCTTGTTCTAAACCGCTTAAAATATCACCGTGGTTTTTCAACCCGCCTTGATTCTCGGTAATAGACAAATTATCAATTTGCCCCACGGACCGATCGTTTCCTTCCACTCGAAGCATCGTCCATGCTTCGTCATCCACCATGTGACCCAATAACGTCTCGTCAAGCCTCACACGTCCAAGACTCTCCCGAATCGCCCTCGCTTGCAACCGGGCCTAAGTCACTTGGTGCGCCATATGTCCTTGACCGCTTCACCACGACAGCTTCGGTTTCCTTGATCGTTCTGGACCTTAACTCCTCCCTAAGCCTAGTCCCAGTTCGTACCGTTGTCCGCCATGTTTGTCACCAGTGCTTTCCACTCCGGCTCCTTGTCTTTCCGGCTCATAACCACTTCCTGACCTCAATCATCTTTCAGCATCCCTTGATCGTTCTAGACCTCAGTTCTCCTAGCCTAGTCCCGATCTTCTCCGCCTCATCATGACCTAGCTTCGAAGTCCTGTAACCAACACAGACAACCTAACTATCACGTAGTACTGTTCACAATGATATGCAAACAAATCAATACATAGCCAAAATTATAGCACAATTCGTTGTCAAACCCGGTACTACCGCCAACCAGAGGCCGGTAGCACCGTAAGTCCGGTACTACCGCTCCTTGCCAGCTGATAGTACCGCTCCCTCTGACATCTCGAGAAATCACACTCTGAAAAATAACTACCGCCGTTAGTGCTGCTCGATCGGCACTACCGCCCTCGGGGCGGTACTGCCAATATCCCTGAAACCAGAAAAATGACCCTCCTAGAAAATAACTACCGCTAATCTAAGCCCGGTAGAACCGCAAGGCTGGCAATACCGCCCTCAGGGCTGGTAGCGCCACCCACCTTGTCAACACCTCAAATTACTTCAAATTTAAATCCAAGTCAAAGCAAACTCAGACTTGAGCACCACAGACTCAAACACAATCAATTACTCATCACTCACACGGGAAGACCTCCACCTAATCTTTCATATTTGCATCATATTTATGGCATCGTAAGAAGGTATCAAAGAATTCATATAAACTTAAAAAGCAATTTGCGGCAGCATGATATAAATGACAACAATTTTCTGTCCGTGCTCTGTCGCCTGGAAAGGGAAAAGCGACCATTCAATGGACCATCCAATGAATTTTCAGGACTCGATGAAGCCATTTTAGATTCCATGGATGTAGCTAGAAAGTCTTCATTTCCGTCGCATCCAAGCAGTGTTGGGCAAAATTTTGAGCGTAGGAATTTAAGATCCTTGAGATGTTGAAGGCTAGCTACTCACTGGATTAACCGTCCACCTACACGTCCATGGTGGTTTTAGATAGGACTTGAGATGTTTAAGGCTAGCTACTCACTGGATTCACCGTCCACCTACACGTCCATGGTGGTTGTAGATAGGAAAGCTTCTCTGGTAAATCCTTTTTTTTCTTTTGTCATCAATCGATGTTATTGCTCTTTTATTCTATCGGGTATTTCGGCCGTGTTTGGAACGCGACAATTTTTCTTTGGAACGCGAGAATTTTTCTTGATCCCCGTAGAAATTAAATTGTTTCCTGTGAATCCTTTGGATCGAAATCGTGTGTGTCAAACCGCTCTAGATTTTTATGTCGATAGCTCAGTTTTAGCTCTTTCCTAGTTTTCTAGGAACTAAGTAGGGCTCTTTTAATGACTATATCTTGAAGAGATTTCTTGAGACTCGGGAAATTAGAGCGGGCGATTAACCATCTTTTGATAGGGTGATGAAGTTGTAGATATATGACTTCATCATTTATCAAAGTTTAAATTTGGAGTCTACATTTATGCCTAAGTAAGAACGGTAATGTGATGTCGTGGATTTATCCCCTATCTTAGTAAAATCTAGGTATGTCATGTGTGCTTAGAGGGTGCATTTATATGTACTGTAAGTCCGTTGTGGTGTATGTGTGTGCATTTCTATCTTGTAATAGAAAAAAATGTATTATGATGTGAATTTGACTTCTAACTCGATCGAGAGAAATATTATTGCTCGTGTCTATCTTATAATAAAAAGTGTATTATAGTGTAAAGTTGACTTCGTATTGACTTCTACCTAGACCAAAAAAATTGTCATGTTTGTCTTTATTAAAACGGCACAGTGCATCGATGAGTCAAAAATCCAATTAAGCAAACGATATTGTTAGGTTTGTTCCTTACCTCGGGTAAAGACCAAGGTTTCAAATTTGTTTTCGGATCACATCTTGGTGGCTGTCGAAATCTAAAATTTTGGCTAAAATTCGATCGAAATTCAAAAACCAAATTTTCAATCCGGTATTTTTTAGCAACTCTAAACTGAAATTTCGGCAAAATTGATCGAAATTTTGGTGATTTTTAACGCCTGTGAAATGGTCTCCTGAGGCTAAAAAAATTAGGGAAAATATGAAAAAATCATGCAACATTTTTTTATATTTTCTATCTGTTTGAATGCAAAATACTAAGTATTTGCACATAAAATTCCCAAATTAGGTTTAGGGTTAGTCCAAAATCCTAGAGTTTAGGGTTTAGGCCGAAATCCAACTTAGAGTTTAGGTTAAAATACATCATTTAAGGCCGAAATTCAAGTTAGAGTTTAGGATTTAGGGCGAAATATATCATTTATGGCTAAAATCCAACTTAGGGTTTAGGCCAAAATACATCATTTAAAACCGAAATCCAAGTTAGGGTTTAGACCGAAATATAATTTAAGGCATAAGTCTAAGTTAGGGTTTAAGGTTAGGGTTATATAATTTTTATATTTATTTTTTTGCAAAATTATCAATGTATTCCTTATAAAAGGCATTACAATTCGCCACAAATATTTGGGTGCGAAATCCGGTTCAAAAGGCCGAGAAGTCACCAAAATTTACCAAAAATACTGTAGCAAGCCATAATTTTTTTAAAAATATCCCGCCAAGATTTGAAATCTCGGCCGATTTCAGCTGAGACTTCTGAAATCTCGACTAGACTTTGAACCCTAGTAAGGACCGGCGAAATAATTAATCAACGGCTGTATGATCTGTTATGTCTATTCTTTTCGTACCCACGGTATTTCAAAGCTTTTTTTTTATCTTACAACGGTACATGATGTAAGGTACAACATACGAAGCATTCAAGACTCGATCGATAAAAAAAAACAAAAACAAATTGCAGCGCACATGACCTTGGATGGATTCATGCAATCATGCTGGCTGGCGGGCGCGGAGGTAATACCTCTCTTTAATCTGTTTCCACCGGATGACGTGATCGCAGTTGGCCGTGTTTTCGTTTAACAACGGGTTCATGCAACTTGCAAGGCTGGTTTTCATGTTCTATTGTCGGGTTTTTAGTCTTACGGATTCTAGGTAGGAAGCAATGTCTCGATAAGAGTCCTCCGTATCTTCAAATAGAGTTGTATTTTTTTAATCAAAGTTCTGACTAATCTTCATCATTGTAATATGGACTATGGTGTATATATTTTTATTTTTTAATTAACACAGTAATTTTTAGAATTTTTTTTGATTTAAGGATTATTGTGAAATTTTGACCGTTATAATCTAGACCAACCATAATCGTTGGTATAGATCTTTCTCTTTTACACCAATTAATATGGTAATTTCTAATAATTACGCATTTTTTTCCAATTTAAGCATTATTGTGATTTTTTAGAAATTTAAAACGAATAAGGTGGCTTTAATCTCACCGGTTGTTTCTAGATATATAAATATGAAACATACACTTTTACTCCATACTGAGCTGTTTCAGTCGGAATTCCTATGAGAACCTTGCATTATTTCATATCGGGGCTTATTGGGGAGAACGGTTTTTCCACGTACGCATGGATGTCCATGTACTATCATCACCATCAAATAGCCTCAAGATTGATGCAAACTATAATAATTAAAAAAACATTCTATCTTCTCGTAATTTTAATATTCTTGTACAAATCTCGGAGCATGTTGGATAGATACGATAGTACACAGAAATTTATATACATGTGGAGTTGCATTTCCGAGCTAATATTTCCGCGAGATTATCCCAACGAGGGATGCCTATACAAGTTCCTGCCTTTATTGGTCATATGGATAATTGTTGCAGCATGGCTGAGCTGCATCGTGCATGGCACAAGCCGTGATATCTGATTTTTCGGTGTTCGCATGACAACTTCATTTTTCATAACTTGGGGCCATACGTTGCAGGAGGCATAGGTCACGGCGGCGTCCCATACTTCATTCCGACGACCCCGCCGGCTGTTGCTCTCTCTCTTCTGTCATCCAGAGCCTACCCCAGCCCCTGGCCTTTGCTCCCGACGCCCGACATCTCCTCCCGCTCCAGCGCCGCCCTCGACGAGCTCATAGCCGAGAACCGCGAAGCCCTCCTCCCGTGGCAGCTCTTCTCGGAGCTCTCGGCCGGCAGCTCGGCACTGGCGGCATCAGCGAGCTGGAACCCCGAAATGCCCGGCTGTTGGCCGCTACAGCATGCAGGGCCTGCCGCTGCCTCACGCGGCCAACGGCGCGGTCGGGCGTTACCACGGGCCCGGCGGCCACGTGACGCTTGACCTCATGAAGGTGACGGCCGGCGCGCCGTTGGTCAGGCCTGTGCCTGTATCGGACCGGAGTGATAGAGATAATCTTGTATTAGGAAAGTTTGGTTTGGAAAGTGTTACGTTAGACTTAGGAGTAGTATATGGAGTAGACTCCGACTGGCTGAAACAGTCTTTATAAGGCGCAAGTCAGCCCTGTAAACATTATAAGCAATAAAAATAGATGTAGAGAAATAAAACACAAAAGAGCCTTTGCTCAGTTGGTTTGTATCTTGTTCTTTAGAATCGAAGATCGCAGGTTCAAATCCTGTTTCCAAAGGAGAGTTCTGCCATCTCGCTGTATCATCCGATGCTCACGAAGAGCAATTATACAACATAGGCAATTAAGATGAAGGTGTATATGAGGGCTTAAGGACTTTGAGAAACGATTGTAGACGGCAACGGTGACCATCTATAGAGGTATCTTGGAAGAAACGCTTTTTCTACTGGCTGAAAAGGAGACGATCAAAACTGCGTAAGAGACGTTGAAGATGATGCATCTTGACGCCGATCCTGTAAAGGAAACCAAGGACGGTGGCGTCGTGGACTGCTCTGCTCCGAGGTGTGAGATCGGTGGATTGTACCCACGTTGCGTCAGCTCGCGTCGCGTGATGTGCTGCACGCTCCGATGCGGGGTAACTCGCGTAGCGTTATTACTGGGAGCATGTTCCATCTCTTGCCGCTGGTGCGCTCCGCTGTGGAGCTCCTCTCGCGCGCGGCGCGGTGTTTCGACGTACTCACGGACTCCGTGAATGAGCTTTTTTGTTGGTTTGCATGTGGTTGGCCTTCCACGAGCACACAACATTCGTGTAGAAAAGTGTATAATTTGTGTCGATGCAGCATGCCTTCCTTTGGAACATTTGTCATGGGTTGGACAGGCGCATTGGGAAAGAAAATCCTAAATCCTCACTTTAGATGGCACATCTTAGGTCTTGCCACGTGGCCACTGATACCAATCTCAAAGCAGTTCGTCTTCTCTTATCCATACCCATCCCTTCTCCGTCTCCATGTCTTCTCTACCTCTCTCTTCTCTGCCCGGTCCGTCGGAGCAGTGCGCAACCGGCCTCCTCCAAGCCCATGTAGCGTCACCGCCTCGAAGCCACGCTGTGTGCCGGGCCGCCCGCCGCGGCTCACTGAAGCTCGGACGGGAGAGGAGGAGGGCACCAACGCTGAGCCTTGCCGGAGTGTAGCCATTGAAAAAGCTTGAGATGGAGACAGGGCGGCCCTGTAGTTTGGGAGGCCTAGTGCGAATTCCAGACAACCCAGTGGCGGATCCAATAGAGGGTCAGGGGGAGTTAGGGCACACCTTACCCCCAACGTACAGAAGGGCAGCTAGCTGAGAGTAGAGCAAAAGGGGGTGACGGTGTGGCGGGCTACAAGTCGATGAGCACCTTCTAAAATTTAGTTCTGGGTTCACCACGGTAGACAACGGGCTTGCAACCTATACGTTATAGTGAAGTAATTCTCACTTGTAAATATGCCACTTACATCATTAAATCTATTATAATGACAAAAAATAAACATGGATAGCATAAACTTTTATTAGCAAATAAGGTCCAATGCTATAGAAATATATAGTACGAGTTTCAACAACATGCTCTTAAGAACCAAAGAAGACGGAAAAAGCAATACAAACACTAAAAAGAATAGGAAAAAATTCTAACAAAATCCTCTTAAGTCTTCACTATGAAATAAGCTTCAAAAACAAGTACATCAGCGAAGACCATAAGAGCAGCCATTGTGTCTTTCACCTTAATAACAAATTGGGACATGATCAGTCAATGACATTTATAATCATAAAAAAACAACTCCTTGGAGCATTTCTTGATGCAAAATCGTCAAGGACAATATCAAGATCAACATTGACTAACGTATTTTTCTCAATACATAACATGGTCAAACCATTCAATCTTTCTTGTGATATAGATGACCTCAAATAATTTTTCAGTAATTTTAATTTAGAACAACTTCTTTCAGCTGACGCAACAGTCATAGGTATAGTTAAGAGGATCCGGTAGGCAAATGAAACATTTAGATAGCAATCTGCAGCTCTAATGAACTTAAGAATCTCAACTGTTGACATCAATGCATCTGGCAAAGTCACTTGCAACACTTTTAATTCAAAAAAAATATCATCTAACTCAACATCAGATGAGTTATCATGAGAAAAAGTTTTGCAAAATTAGTGCATCGAATAGGAAAAGGTCCTCAAACCTCATTGGTCTAGGTCAGAGTAACAGATATGTTCGTATGGGGCTGAACTTGTCTATTACCTATGTATACTAGTGAAGGATGCACAAAGTTTAGACCCCTGTTTGCACTGGGCCCTAGATCGCCGCACTTATTGCTCTGGCCCAGGGGCCGGCCTTGGATGGAGAAGAGAAGGAAATAGAGAAGAGAAGCTATAGGTTGCTTTAAAATTAATATTGGTGGCTAGTTGGCAAAATCTAGGATAAAACCTCTTAGGAGAGTGTTTAGGGCCTCCCAGAGAACTTTTTTTTAGGACGATGCCTTGTCTGACGATTTCTATTGGGTTCTTGGCAGATTTGAATATAGTAACATCCAGATATCTGGATCAATGGGTTCGTATAATATGACATGGCCTAACACAGCCAACGCTCTCCTTATATCGGACTGAGAAAGCGCATATAAATTTGGCCTATGGAAGTGGAGCTAGCCTAATAAATGCTACCGTTTATTGATGTTTCGTTACAAGCGAAACACCACAATGCGGTCAGCGATTGATCACATCTATGGATAATTGAGAGACCGTGTCGAGGGCTAATTCAAGTTTGTGATGAGTAATTGACGGTGTGATGTTTAAGTTTGAGTTTGATTTGAACTCATTTTGAATTGGAAGCAATTTGAGCTGGTATCAGTCGAAGCGGTACTCCCAGCCCATGGGGTGTGGTACTACTAGCCTCCTGATGACGGTAGTTATTTTACAGAGAGATGTTTCTCTGGGTTGAGCAAGAGCGGTACTACTGGCCATAGGGGACGGTATTACCGGTCCTTAGTTAGCAGTAGTTATTTTTCAGAGCGGGTATTTTGGGTTCAGCTCGGGTGGTATTAACGGCCCCAGGTTGGCGGTAAAACCAAAGTGGTACTACTGGTTCTGGGAGGGCGGTAGTGTCGGTTTTGTAGTGAAGTTGTGTTTATTGTTGTGATTATGCAATGGTTAATTGCATATCTTGTGAACAGTGCTACTTAATGTTTTGCTTGTTTGTGTGGTTGCAGGACTTTGAAGCTAGGTTATGGTGAGTTTGAGGAGACTGGGACTAGGCTAGAAAAGCTGAGATCCAGACGGTCAAGGGACGTCGGAAGATGACTGATGCCGGGAAGTGGCTTCAAGCTGGGAAGACAAGGAGCGGAAGCGTAAGCTACTGTAGATGGACATAATGGGCAACGACAAGGTGGACTGGGACTAGCTTAGGGAGGAGCAGAGATCCAGGACAGTCAAGGAAGCCAAAAATGCCATGGTCAAGCGGAGGAGAATGTGTGGCATGCCAAGTGACTTCGGCCTGTTTGCAAGCAAGAATGGTTCAGGGGAGTCCGAACGCATAAGAGGCTTGGCGGCAAGACATTGGGGCCACATAAGATGACGAAGCATGGGCGATGCTTTGGACCGAAGGAAAAGGCCGGTTGTGGGGCAAATTAGTAATTTACCCATTACCGAGATCGAGGCGGTTTGAAAAACTGTGGCACTGGCCTATGTGGTTTAGGTCAAGCCAAAGAGGCTATGGACGTGAATTCGGACTCGTGGAGTGAATTGGAGCGCCATGGAGAAGGCTGCTTTGAGAAGCATGCGTATGAGTGAATAAAACCCGTTATGTGTTGGATTAATGGGTTAGCCCATGTTAAATATGAGTTGTATCCACTTGGTATTCAGGTCTAAGGTTTCTAGGGTTGCCTTCTCTATATAAGGGTTTGAGAGATGTTGAGGGAAGCAAACAACTAGAGAGGGATTAGGGCATAAGGTGGTAGAACAAGATTTTGTGTTTCTTATATGTGTGAATGCTTCTTGGGAGCTTTACCCTCTTCGGAGAGGCTTTATAATCATCTCTCTTGATCTGAAATGAAAATCAATTTCGTGCTCAAGATTTTGCCCTTGTTTTGATCTTCCTCTTTCTTGATTTTTTTATCTATCTTGTTAGTTTCTTTTTCTCTTGATGTTGTGTTCCCAAGGATGAATAATTAATAGATGAATCCTCTATAAATCATATCTCAATCATTTAGGCAAACTCTCACGTGATCATTAAGAGAATTTATCAAGAAACCGGTTTTTGACTTGAGAAGGACGAACTAGCGGTAAATTTTGTTCTTATACGTTTGAAGGGTGTTTCTTTGATGTTCTTGCTTACTGTGACATGTGGAAGATCATCTTAATCATCAAATCCCCACAAACAAGCTCACGATGAAGTTTTTGCATTTGACCTTCTTTTAGTGCAAACTTACCTAAATTTGAAAAGGGTCAAAACTTTAACATCAATCCTTACGATTGACGGTTGCAATAAGTTCCTAACATTCATAGAAAAGTGCATGCAAAGTTTCACGAGTTTTGGATCAGCCAATCAAAAGTTACATCAATTCTTGAATCCGAACATGTGTTGATTTCACTGTTCATACCATAGTACGTCCTCTGTACAGTGGTAGTGCCATCCTAGGCAGATTTTCTCAGAAAATTTTAGGATCATCACTACGAAATACGTGCATGTGACCTCGTGTAGAAAAATCATCGCTGTCATTTCTTGTGGCCAAGAAGATCCGATGACCGAGAATGACAACTGCCCAAGTTGACATTGCACAGAGCTGGAAGACGGACAACCAGAATATTTGTCGGTTCACCAATGCAAAGCTCTCTGATCGACTGTAATGTATTATAAGGCGCGTGCTAACTTCTAAGTGCCGTATATCCTGTTTTTCCTTGCAGTCTTGTAATATGTCGAGAAGCGAACTCCACATGTCAGAGCGATTGAAACAGCAAGGCAGTGTTTTTATACTTGCTCCATGGACCATGGTGTTTCAAATCAAACGAATGCCTGAGCCATGGGCGTGTTACACAGTTCAGTGCTAAGTTGAGACTGGATACAGATGAGCAGGAACACTAAGGGCTCATTTGGAAACGACAATCCCGGCCGGGATCCCTAGGCTCCCTGGGCTAGAGGCCCACGGGGAAAATTTCTTCGGAACAGCTAGAAGGCCCATTTGGTAGTCCACAAGGACGGTTTTCCTAGCCCAATCCATGGGAAATCCCCGAGGAAAAAATAATCTCCTCCTCTCTTTTGAATTTTTCTCCTCAGCACATCTTGCGACGCCGTGATTTCGTTCCATCGCTGCCCACACGCTAGTCGTGAATCCGCCTCTCCATCACCGCCCACTCGCGACTCCTTCTGCTGCCATTCCGGCGACACCTACTACCTCTCCGGCACCGCGTCTCCTAGGTTTGCTCCACCTCTTCTTCCTCCTAGCCCCTCGTTCTCCTGCTGCTTCTAGGTTTCATCGATGGCTTTCTCACAGATCTGGTGCTCCTAGGTCGTTTTGAGGAAACAAAGGAGGAGGTTCTTGTCCGTGAGGTTTTGCTGAGGCACGAGAGGAGGGAGAGGAAGGAAACACCAACCATCGGAACTTCCTTTGCCGCCAAAGCATCAGTTGGTCGTTCACTGTACTCCTCTCCCAGCGATTCAGTCACTGGTGTGTGCTAGCCACCATCACCTGCCATCTCAGGGTATGCTTCCTACTATTTTTGTTGGTCCTCAAGTTGCTTAGGGTTTCGGTTGTTAGTCTTGTTCTCCTAGATTTGTTGTTCCGAGATCTCCCATACACTAATTTTTTGTGTTACAATATGAGGTTCACCAAGTTAATGGATTTTGTTCTATCTAGGATATATTAATTTGAATTTTTTTTACTGTGTTACAATATGAGGTTCACTAAATTCCCAGATTGTTTTTGTCTAGGATAGATAAATATGAGGTGCTTGAACGAAGTCAAACAAGTTATTTTCCAAACAGGCTGTACACTAATGAAATCCAGTTAAATTTCCAAACTAGAGAACCGTAGATATGGATTCTTTTTCTTTTTCTTGTTGTGAAGTTTCTCAAATCCTTGTTCTTTACCTCAAATCGCATGGTAGTGTAGTTGGATAGTTCTTTTTCAAATGATCAGCACGAGTTATTAATGCTTATTGCTAATGTTTACTAATGCGCTGCTAATGTTCCGATGAGTACTAGACTAGTAGTAGTACTAGAACTTTGCAAACAGATATGCTTCCATGGTTTCCTTGAGATAACACGGTGCTCATACATCAAGAATCATGTTTGCCATTCACTGAAAAGTTCTCTTGTTTTCCCCCAGATACTAAGTTGAAACTAGGGATGACAATCAAACCCGTGGGTTCGGCATCCGATCTGGTCGGGTTCGGGTTCTAATTTTTACCCACGGGTTCTTCGGATCAGGTATCCGAGATGGGTTCGGGTCGGGTTCGGGTTCTAATTTTTACCCACGGGTACCCATTGGGTATCCGAAATACCACATATACCCATCAGGTTCCGGGTACCCGCCGGGTTTAGGGTCGGGTTTCGGGTACCCGCCGGGTTCGGCTCAGGTTTTTGTCGGTCGAGTTTTGCAAAACTCATACCCGACCAAACCTATTGCCACCCCATGCACAAACCCGTCAGGTACCCGCCAGATTTCGAGTACCCGCCGGGTTCGGGTTTGGGTATAATTTCTTACCCGATATGGTATTCGGGTTCGGTCGGGTCGGGTTTTCTGTCGGGTCGGGTTTTGTCAACCCGACCCGACTCATTGCCATCCCTAGTTGAAACATGAAAGCTAAGAAGAAAGTAGATGCGAAGCTGTTCAAAGCTGATAGATAATTGTAGCTAGACTGTTTGAATGATCACCCTGTTAAGCCCTCTTTTTTTATTTTGGATGAACGATTTTCATGTTGTGTATCTTCAATATCTTGAATTACGAAGGTGTGATCTAAATAGAAACTTACAAAAAGTCCTGCATTAGCATTAGACCTGCAGATAGGAACTTATGTAGTTACCGAAGAGACTTATTTTGCAGCTCGATTTGATTTATGTATCTGAGACTGGTTTTGTATGGTGTGCAAATTTGGATCGAGATAGGGAATATCTAGTTTGTAATTTGCTATGATCCAGTAGAGGAACATGAACATTTGTAAATCAAATACACTCATTAGTAGTCTGCATAATCAATTTTCGTCTGAACTTTCATCATATTCATGACTATGCAGTTCTGTTTGTCAGCAAGTGTGCAGATAGAGCAAATGATCATGTACTTGTACGGTGCGACATCCTTGAAAAGGATCCTAAAGAATAGCTGATGTTGATATAGTGCCCATTGGTGTAGTCTGACATTACAACGACATGCACTCAGGATTCAGCAATGTTGCTGGCATTCTAACTATCTAGATGACCACACCAAGTCTTCGAATTTAATACACACCTAGAATTTTTTGTGCGTTGTGAGATCAATTGCTGAGTTTGGACTTCCAATTGCTGATGATATGATCAAGGACATAAATAAATCTCTACAGACAATGTCAATATTTTGTCGTCCGAAATTTGTAGCTGTCAATGTTTGTCTTAATGGGTAGACCACCGAGTTATGCATATCAACATATTTTTCTACTTGATTTCAACTCTCAAGTCACTTCTGTGCAATATTCTAGCAAAGCAGAAGATATATTATATATTTTGATTTTTTCTATTTTTTTGAAAATTATTTTTAATGCCTGGAATTTTCATCCATATCCTTCTCAAATGGCAACAGGGAATGTTTTCCAAGCAGGAATATTTTCCCTGAGGATAAAGGGGATTCTATGTACCCTATTAAATCTCCCTAAGAATTTAATCCTATGGGTTTTTGTCCCTTTGCATTCAAAGCGAGATGGCACCAAACAGCTTGCGCACCGAGGGCAACTGGGCAAGGGAGACAAGACAACGGCAGAGTGGCATTCATGTGCAAAAAGATTCCGCAATGCAGGCGTGGTTTCTCGATCATTTGTGTAAAGCGAGAAGGTAAAGAACCATCGGAGCCTTATTAAACAACAGCATTCCACGGCAGAATGTTGCCATTGCATAATGAAGAGAGCACTAGAGCAGGACAATGCACCTAATCTCTATACGTTAGTGGCTAGGAGCCTCCGGTCGTAGCTAAAAAGTGCTAACAACTGCACTAAAAATGTTTGTCTTGCAAGCTACAGATTGATTATTGTCACAGAATAATGCGAGGATGCAGAAGATTCTTGCAAATTTCTTAGAAGTGTGTATTTGGATATAGTATAACATCTGTCAAAGATCGAAAATAACAATTAGAGGGGTGAACGAACACAAAACAAATTTTACCCTTAAGAAATCAACCTAAAACCTCTCTACATCAAAGAAATGTGGAAAAGCAAATTTTCGGAGAAATTCACTCAGTGTGGAAAAGCAAATTTTCGGAGAAATTCACTCAGGGGCCGGTACTACCGTTTATGTAGAAGTGGTACTACCTTTGAACAGTAAAATCACATGAATGAACAGTAAAATCAACAAGAGTTCAAATCCAAAAATTGATGTAACTTTTGATTGGATGATCCAAAACTCGTGAAACTTTGTATACATCTCCCTAATGATGTCAGGAACCTATTTCAACATTCAATTATAAGGATTGATATCAAAGTTTCAACCTTTTTTAAATGTATCGAAGATCGCACCAAAACCGGGTCAAAATCCAAAACTTTGCCCTGAGTTTGCTCATAGGAATTTGATGATCAAGATGACCTTAGATGGCCTTCCTCATGTCACAACAAGTAAGAACTCCAAAGAAATCAACCTTAAACATGCAAGATCTGGCCTCCTTCATATCACAACAAGCAAGAACTCCAAAGAAATCACCCTCAAACACGCAATATCAAGATCTACCTCAAGAACTTCCTTCTCAACTCAAAAACCAGTTTCTTGGAGAAACTTGGATGATCAAGAAGAATCTTGCCTAGATGAGGAGATGATCTATAGAGGATACATCTATCAATCATACATCATTGGCAGCACGATATCAAGCAAGAAAGAATCACAAGAAAAGATCAAGAGCTAAACAAGAAGATCAAAACTTGAGGCAAAAACTTGAGCAAAGAGATGATTTGCATTTAGATCATGAGAAAGGTTTATGAAAACTCTCACTTGAGGGCAAAGCTCCCAAGGAGCACTTACACACCCACACAAGAAAACCAAAATCTTGTGAAACCCTAATCCTTCTAACCTAGCCTTAGCGGCTTAGAGTCTCACATCCCACTACATCTCCTTATATAGTGGAAGCAACCCTAATCCTAAAACATGGACACACATATGGATATCATCTACATTTACATGGACTAACCTGGTAACCCAACACTTTTAACGAGTTTTACACTCACATAAACACGCTTCTCAAAGCAGCCATTACATTGACGCCAAATCCGCTCCGCGAGCCCAAATTTGCGTCCAACTCCACTTTGACGTGACCTAAACCACTTAGGCCACCGTTATGACTTTCCAAATCACCGGTATTGAGCAAATTACCAATTTACCCAAATGACCGGTCTTCCTTCTCCACGAAGCATCGTCCATACTTCGTCGATTTCCATGTGGCCCCAATGACTTGCCGTCAAGCCTCTCACATGTCCAGACTCCCTCGAACCGTCCTCGCTTGCAAACGGGCCCAAGTCATTTGATGCGTCACGTGTCTATGACCATTCTGGATCTTAACTCCTCCCTAAGCCTAGTCCCGGTCCATGCCGTTGCCCGCCATATCCATCACCGATGCTTCACGCTCCGATTCCTTATCTTCTCGGCTTGCAACTACCTCCTGACCTCAATCATCTTTCGACGTCCCTTGACCGTTCTGGTCCTCAGCTTTCTTAGCCTAGTCCCGGTCTCCTCCGCCTCACCATGACCTAGCTCCGGTTTCCTCTGTCTCACCATGACCTAGCCCTAGAGTCCTGCAACCACACAGACAAGCAAACCATCACATAGTACTATTCACAATATATGCATTAACCAACACATAATGCAAACCATCATCCACAACTCGCTGAAAAACAAGTACTACAGCCACCCAGGGCCGGTAGTACCACAAGTCCGGTATTGCCGCTCCTGGTTAGCCGGTAGTACCACTCGCCCTGAGAAACCCCGAGAGACCCCTCTGTAGAAAATAACTATCGTCAACTGAAGGCTGGTAGTACCGCACCCCCGGTACTACCGCTCCTCCATGGTCAGTAATGTCGCACCTTGCACATCCCAGAGAAAACACGTAATGCCGCACCTTGCACATCCCAGAGAAAACACCTCTCTGTAAAATAGCTACCGCCAGCTAAGGTCGGTAGCACCGTAGGGCCGACACTATCGCCATCCTAAGCCGGTAGTGCCGTCCTGACCTAACAGCCCTTAAATTGCTTCAAATTCACAATTGAATTCAAAAACAAAATCAAGCTTGAGCACTACATGCTCAAACATTGTCAATTACTCATCACACACATAAACTGACCTCCACATGGTCTGTCAATCTGCATAGCTCACATGTCAGGAGCACAAGCCTTACATCTTTGGTAAGAAGACTGACTTGCAGGAAAAATGACGGGAAGGTTAGATGCCAACCAAACAAAAAAAAAATCAGAGCTAGCCTGATACACTTTGTCACAACTCAAAACATGAAAGCTACGATTCTAAACAAAACTAGTGATCATGGACAAGACTATGACTATCGCCCACCGTCCAGTTATCTAGTTTCCCAGTTATGCCGTCAAAGGCCGCCCTTAATGTAAAAATCCTTTTCTAATTGAGAAGTGTGATCATAGAACCATCAGTACCCTTTTATGAAACCCCACTTTCCTTGCAAAGGAAATGCAGGGAAATTCCTATTTAATGGTTACAGAGTAAAAGAAACCTGAAATAAAGTCGTCCTCATCTCGACTTATCTAATGAAGTCGTTGCGACAGATTATAGCACTATCAAACTTCCATATTGCTGCACCTTTTCAATTGCTGTACCTGATGCAAACTTGGTGGGTTTAATATTCTCCCTCACCGACTTCAAAATGCAGAGTTCTTTTTGGTTCCAGTCACGATCATTAATCGGAACTCTCTAGAAAGTGCAGTTTTATTTCGATGTAATACGGAGTATAATCGCGGTGTATCTAGTGAAGATACTGAATAGAGAAGGATTTCAACAGTCAAACGAAACGCTAAACCTTTTTCTCAAGTTGCATGGATGGACTTTTAACCTCAGAATTACGCGAGAGGCATTTTTTTCTTTCATCACTTCATCTTCGGGTACCTCAACAACGAAAGGGGCAAAGCATTGACAGCACATGGTACTGTTCATTAACCCAATCCTATAACACTTGTGATGGAACTCTTCAGCAATGACTGTCGATTTGCCAACCTAATAAATTTCCAAAATTTTCTGAAAACAAGACTTTAAGTTACATAAAACAAGTAAAGTACTGTCGGCGTCATTTAAGCAGTACTTTACTTGGTTGCGTCAGAAACATTAACAAGGGCAGAACATCGAACACTCCCAGCCTTCCAGCCATTTAAATGCACCTCTAAAAAATTATTTAAGCATAAAATCAGATAAAATATTCTCTAAGGTCTTAGTATTCTCATTGCCTTGTTGTATCCACATGATTCCTATCTAAAAGTTCATAATACCAACAAACATTTGAACAAAGCAAAGTTCGGTTGGGCGGGCTAGTATCAATCATGGAACAAGCTAGTGCTTACATTAAAATGTTTGTGGTAATCATATTCATCCTCACCGTCCAGAATAGTATAATCCACAATTGAAGCTGACCATTAAGTTGTTAGAAAACGATGCCGTGTGTATAAAAGGGGCCTAAGCTCAAGGGACTTCTCGCATCAGTGTAAGCAATAAGCTCTCTTTAAGTGTAGAGACCTTTTCAAGTTTTGGGTAGTACAAGAGAGTGTAAGCAAAATGGTGAAGCTCTCATTCGGAAGCTGCGGTGATTCCTTCAGCGCCACGTCCATCAAGGCCTATGTGGCTGAGTTCATTGCCACTCTCATTTTTGTGTTCGCCGGCGTCGGGTCCGCCATTGCCTACGGTGAGTTCCAGCAACTTTGAGCTATGAATACTCTGATACAGTTCATCAATGATCAGTCTGATACAGATCAGTGCTAAGTAACAATTTGGCTTGTACAGGGCAATTGACAAATGATGGCGCCCTCGACCCGGCTGGCCTAGTGGCCATCGCGATCGCCCACGCATTGGCCCTCTTTGTCGGTGTTTCGGTTGCCGCCAACATCTCCGGCGGCCACCTTAACCCCGCTGTCACATTCGGCCTCGCCGTCGGCGGCCACATCACCATCCTCACCGGAATTTTCTACTGGGTCGCCCAGCTGCTCGGCGCGTCCGTCGCCTGCCTGCTCCTCAAATTCGTTACCCACGGAAAGGTTGGTGCTTGCTACACGATCACCACCCATTCAATTTACTGTACAGTTGGCGGCACAAGCAACGCACTTGACCAATGAATTCTAAACTCAGGCCATCCCGACACACGGTGTCGCCGGCATCAGCGAGCTCGAGGGCGTCGTGATGGAGATAGTCATCACCTTCGCGCTGGTGTACACGGTGTACGCCACCGCGGCGGACCCGAAGAAGGGATCCCTCGGCACCATCGCGCCTATCGCGATCGGTTTCATCGTCGGGGCCAACATCCTTGCCGCCGGCCCCTTCAGCGGCGGCTCCATGAACCCCGCCCGCTCCTTCGGCCCGGCTGTCGCCGCCGGCAACTTCGCTGGCAACTGGGTCTACTGGGTCGGCCCTCTGATCGGAGGCGGCCTCGCTGGGCTCGTGTACGGCGACGTGTTCATTGCCTCCTACCAGCCGGTTGCCGACCAGGAGTACGCACCCATATAAGCACCTGCATTGGAGATCAGATGGCCTAAAAGCGGATGAACCGAACGCTCGGTTTCAATTTGCATCGTTGCTTGCTCTTCGTCTTGTGGTATGATCACGGATGTATGTACGAATGATCGATGTATCACGGTCACGACCCTTGTATTTCCTTTTCCTTTTTGATTCAAAATCCATGTAAAATGTTTCGTTCTGTGGTTTCTCGTTTGGAAGGGAAAACGTTCTACAAAAGTATATACAATTTTCATTTGATTTCGTTTGTATCTGGAAATTTGGAATGCACGTGCCTGCACAAACTTCCAGTGCACTTCTTTGTCTTACTCCCTTCTGATCACAAATAGTTGTCGTTTTGGAAATTAACACGGTATTTAAAACACAGCTTCTATAATATATTATACAACCCAATAAAATTATAATATTATGAAAATACTTTTCAAGATAAATTTATACATATGAATTTTATATATCCAATTTAAATATTTAAGTAGATATTAACGGCGAGAGTTTCGAAAGTTTGACCACTACTATATCCAAAACGACAACTATTTGTGACCGGAGGAGTAGTATTTATACTTAGATACTGGATTGAAATTCTAAATTCTTTTTTACTTCATTTTCTGTAATGCGGATAAGACAACAATTTTTTAGCATATTTTTCATATATATTCTTTTATTTTGGTTGAGCTCCTTCGCTCCAAAACTCAACTCTTTTCCTCCTTTTAAACACTGCTGACAGGCGTCTAAACTGAATCTCTTCCATTCCTCGATCGCTGAAGAAGAGTGAAAAGATGCAGTGGTTTGCAATGGCGTCCAACCTCATAGCCCACTTGCAGCCGTTCTTCTCGGCGCAGGCGCTCCGATAGTACCTCGCCGAGTTCATCTCCACCTTCCTCTTTGTGTGCGCCACCGTCGGCTCCGCTGTCTCTGCCCGTCCGTCTAACACCCCCCCATTTCCCGAGCAGTCTTGCTCGGTTTCTCGTTGTACAATTTACAACACTCTTCTTTTGGATGTTGTAGGGATGTTGACGCCAGACGTCACATCGGACACGTCGTCCCTAGTGGCCACCGCCGTTGCCCAGGCCTTCGCGCTCGCTGCCGCGGTGTTCGCCTTGGCCGATGTCCCCGATGGCCACGTCAACCCCGCCGTCACGTTCGCCTTCGCCATCGGCGGCCACATTGCTGTCCCGACCGCCACCCTCTACCGGGCCTCCCAGTTGTTGGGTTCCCGTCGCCTGCCTCCTCATCCACATCACTTCCGTTGCCCAGGTAACCATGTACTTCTCTTAACACTACTACAAAAAAACTTATATTAGACACCTCATCACAGATAGTTCCTCCAAACCGTTTGTGACGATAAACATCACTGACGGTTCTATATTGCAACCGTCAGTGACATCATCACAGACGGTACTCTTCAAAAACCGCTAGTGATATACATCAAAATCACAAACGGTTTTATTACAGCAAAGCGAAGCAGATCACGAAGGAATTGGACTATCCGATTGCCCCGCTAACCCGAGTATACCAGCTTAGGAGAGCCTTTTGTAATAGGAGAGTGCATGAAGAACCTTTTTATAGCTTGCATTAGATTGCAGAATTGATGCATGGAACAAGCTAAAAAGCCAGTGCAAGACCGCATAAAGAGTATCTCGGTCAGCTTCAAGCCTGAGCATCTATTAACGAGTCATCGAGGGGCTTCTTCACAACCGACTTCAAGGGCCTGTTTGACGTCTTCAACCTCGATGCCGCGCTCTTGAGATGCTGGATATTGTAAGTGTGTGCAATCACAGTCTACGTTCGTGATGGGATTTCACACCTGGCGAATCTTTCACTCTACCTCCTCTGACTAAGATAATACCGATAAATGTCATATATATATATGACTCAATGCTTTCGTATATTTAGATACATGATCCGTGAAGCGAGACAGAACAAACAACTGGTGGGTTTCCTGGACTCACACATAGTCTCCAAGCAAACAATGGACAAAGATTTACTATTTATCAATAAATACGTCGGAGAGGCCTTGATGGCTTAAAAAGATAAAGAGTTCATACTTTTACCCCACAATCCAAGGTAAGTGCTACTTTGATTTGTATTATGGTCGCAACTCTGTTCTGTTAATTGACCATGCCGATATATCTGTGTAGGTCTCACTGGGTTTTCATTATAATTCATCCATCCACGAATCGGGTTATTTACTTTGATTTCTTACAGAGTGACAGCCAAGACTTAAATCCTATCGTAAAATTACTCAACAGGTAATTAATCATGTTTCCTCCAAAGATAACATGGTCATATAAGTTGTTCAAGGTGTATGTTTCTCCTGGAATAGCTAAGGCTAACATTTTGCAATCACGTAGGGCATTCAAAGTGTACAAAGCTTATAGAGGGCCTTCTGGCAAGGACAAGACGAAACTGAAGCACGATTTTAAGTTTTCGGTATCCGCTATACACAATAATCCTATATAAACTATGTAATAATGACTCTGGAACTAACTAATTCTATATTTGCAGTGCCACCAGCAGGGGAAGGGAAATAACCGTTGTGGATTTTACATTTGCTACAACATGGAACTCCTCGTCACTAAGAAAACGCCCAATCAGGTAACAACTGTGTTGGAAGAGGCCGATCTGGAGCGAATTCGAGGACAGCTTTGTGCCTTCTTGCTCAATCAAGTCTTAAATAAAAAAGACGAGTTCCACGCTGCCTTATAACTTCAGGAGTTGTATTTTTTCTGAATTACCATTTGGATTAATTGTCAAACTTGTACTGTGGATTTGTGAATTGTAGTTGTGAATTCAATTAATTGGTTAATGGTATTGAGTTCCATTTGATTAATATATATGAGTTCATTTCTGAAAGAGATGTGGCGTGCAATATTAATCTATACGTAATCTACTTTGCGCTGTGATGTAATCTGAGTTGATTGCTGAAATGGATGTAATGCCTGTAATCTGAAATGGATGTAATGTTTGTAATGTGAGTTTAGTTATTCTATAATCTGTTTTTTCCAGAGGGCATGGTTAGCATTTCCTGAGACTAGCCAATAAATAGAGAAATGGTTGTCTGTGTGAAGTCTCGTCACCGACGATTTTTAATTAAAAACCATCTGTGATGTATTATGTAGAGACGGCTTCAAGATAAAATCGTCTGTGATATCATCACAGACGATTCTAAATAAAAAACCGTATGTGATGTTTTCATATCACAGACGGTTTTGTTTCAAACCGTCTGTGATATATTATATCATAGACGGTTTAAAAACCGTCTGTGATATTCCGTAACATCATTGATACATGGTTATAGATGATTCGGAAACCGTGTGTGTTGACTATTTCTATAGTAGTGTAACTCCTATCAACACTACACTTTTCTAATCTTCACGCGTTTGCATGATATATACGACAACAACGTGTATAAATCCGCAGGCCGTCCCGACGACGAGGATTGCCGTGGACATGACCGGGTTCGGCGCGTCGATTCTGCAGGCGGTGACCACGTCCATGCTGGTGTACACGGTTCAAGACGCACCATATATCAAAGCAAGTAGCAAATCGTTTTGTATTAGATAGATACTTCGTGGAAATGCTAGCTCGGCCTAAAACTAGCTGCTCTTTTACCGGCCCAGCTATCTGTGTAGGACGCGGCCTTTCGTAGTCTAGCCCAGGCCTCACTAGACCCTTCGATGTTGGGCCAGCGTACTGTACCATCCATCTAATCAATTTTACAGGAATTCCTTCGATTGAAATAGCTAAATTTTATGTAAAAAAAAATCCCGCGACAGAAAACAACGCATGGACACTGTCACAGCCCAGTACGACTACGCCATGCCAATTACAACTCTTCTTTGCGTCGTGATCTAATTATTAAGACAGTATGGATGGTGGTTGTCTGTAATACACATTCATATCATCTATAGACATAACTAAAGATAATTTATACAATAAAATATCCATATAGCTTTTTTAATGATCTCTTATACAATTAATAGATTATTTATGTAATAGTATACATAGTATAAAGCGTCTGTTAAATAGCGGACAGCTTCTTTTTCTCTTATCTGTATCAATCCAAAATCTTATGTGATATACTCTTTGTTGACAGTTGATATGTACTATTGTACATGACCGGCACGTGGCAAGTAGCAACGGTGTTTACCCTCCGCCCCACGTTCATGACTGTTTGCCACGACAAACGATTACTAGACAGCCCACACGCAAACACGAGAATTTACCAAGGAAAGTACATTGGCAGGCTCTCACGAGTCCGAGACTCCGAGGTGCCCTTCGCTCCCCTCCACTTTTTATGTACACGACGCAAAACAAAACCCGACGCGCCTGTCTCCTACACGCCCTCCCATCTCGCCAGTGCAACGTGCGCGGACGGCAATGGTCACGCTGCAAGCAACACTGTTACGTGTCGCTCCACGCTGCAGTGCGACAGGGGCGGCAGCTGCGTCAGAAACCGAAGTCTTGGTGTTTCCTGCCGCCCGCACAGCCTCTTTCCCGTGCTTTGTGTGGCCTTCGCGCGCTCAGCCCCCCATAAGTAGACGGCGAGGTATCGCCGGAAGACGCAATGCAAAGAACACTGCAATATAGCAAACCAACGGTTAGAGAAGTGAGCATGGAAGGGTACTTGTTGGGGAGGATGAAGAGGAGGGACCACCTGCTGCTCATGGACAGCGCCGGGGCTTCGGCGGCGGTGCAGTCGCCGCAGACGCCGATGGAGCCCATGGAGTTCCTGTCGCGGTCGTGGAGCGTGTCCACGTCGGAGATATCCAAGGTGCTGACAGGCGGCGTCGGCGGGAGGCGGAGCTCCAACCTGGTGGTCGACCGCCTTTCCGGGATACTCATGCCGGAGACGCTGGCGCTCGCCGCCGCCTCCAGCACCAACCTGAGCCCCCGAAAGCACGTAAGATTATATTACAAGCAAAAAGTACGAATTGTTGCAGTCACGTATAAAATGTGAACGTTCTGTATACTTATCTGTAGCACAATTTGTACGTGCAGACTTTCAGGAGCAGGAGCGCGATCTCCGCCCACCACCACACGATCGGGAAGTGGTTCCATCACGGGGAGGGGAGCAGAAGGGTCGACAAGGCCCGCGCCGAGAGGGCGCGCGTCCACGCCGCGGTCTCCGTGGCCAGCGTGGCGGCCGCGGTCGCTGCCGTTGCCGCGGGCGCCGCGAACCCGGAGGACCCCGAGGACGCCAAGATGGACGCCGCGCTGGCGTCCGCCACGCAGCTTCTGGCTTCGCACTGCATCGAGATCGCCGAGCTCTCTGGGGCCGACCACGACCAGGTGACCTCCGCCGTGGAGGCCGCTGTCGACGTGCGGAGCCCCGGCGATCTAATGACCCTCACGGCCGCCGCAGCCACAGGTGAGCAAGCGCGCACGCCGTCGCTGGCTGCTATATGACATTGTTTGTTATGCGTGCTGAAGTGTGACGTTGCTAAATGCGGCAGCTCTCAGAGGAGCCACGGCGCTGAGGCTCAGAGCGCAGCGGGAGGCGAGGAGCAAAGCGGCCGTGGCGCCCTTCGAGAAGGCCGGCAGCTGACGCGCGGACATATGGTGCAAGGAAGGCACGCTCCTCAAACGCAACCGGAAAGGCGCTCTGCACTGGAAGCGAATGGCCGTGTACGTCAACAAGAAATTGCAGGTGATCGTGAAGCTCAAGAGCAAGCACATCGGTGGCGCCTTCTCCAAGAAGAAGAAGAGCGTTGTGTATGGCGTGTACGACGACGTGCCGGCGTGGCCGGCGCACCAGTCGGAGACGGGGGCGGAGGGGGAGAAGAGCCACTTTGGGCTGAGGACGGCACAGGGCCTACTCGAGTTCCAGTGCGAGGGCAGGATGCAGAAGCAGGACTGGGTGGAGTCGGTGAAGAATCTGCTCCGGCAGGTGGCCGGCGGGACCGCTCAGCTCGAGCACTCCTTCTAGTCGCTCGGGCTTAGCGCCTCATAAGTCGAAAGTTTTGTTCTTGCTTGGTGATCCAATGGTCCACCGCAACTGCTATGCTGGATCTCTTTCCGTGTAAATTTGCCTGCCACGATTTCCTCCGCTGCCTATTCATCTTAGCATTGTGAGCAACCGAGGTGTTGGCATTGAAGAATAAGATGTGCAGACTTGTTTTGAGTAACCTCAGGGGCGGAGCCACCTCACATGTAGTGGGCGGCTGCCAAGGTTTATCGGCCACGAACAGTAGAACTTAGTGCAATCCGGCCGTTGTCAGTTATTATGGAAACGGCGTCTTTTCAAGCAAGATAATTATATTTACCTATACTCCTAAAATTTCTTAGGAGCGCCGCCGAGTAACCTGTAACAATCGGTCGGTAGATAAATGTTGACGTTAAGACGTCGAAGTATCTGTTGGGGTATGCTGCGTCCTAGTTTTTAGGTATACTTGCTGAACCTCCCCAGCAGGGAATCACTGCACACGAATGATCGCAAACTGAGCATATATCTCGCCACAGATCTTTTCTAGCTTTTGTACTTACAACTGGGTAGGGATGCGCGCAGCCGCCGCAGCGTAGAGCAAAAATGTACGGAAATGAAGTACGAAGCACTGCTTAATTAGACGATAAACCATACATTGCGATTGCAAACCATACATTATAATTTGCAACACATAAGAACATGGAAAGATATGACTCAAAGATACGTGTATGAGTCATGGGAGGAATGAGATAACAGCTAGGTAAATATTAGGCATTCGACAAAATATTTGGCATAGAGAGATGATTAGCCAGGTACATGGTATTAAAAGAACCCAGGTCATGTGAGGTCTTATAGGATACAGAGCCACAAGGATCCTTTTATTACCACGTAGAATTAACATAACTTCACTCTGCAGAATCAAAAACGAAGGAAACCATCAGGTAAGATTAACCCAAAGAAGGATTAGAAAGGAAAATGGAATAGAAACGGGTAGCATCAAATATACAGTGACATTTACTAAAAGCTAAAAATATTAGATAAAACAACAACAACAAGGACAATTAATTGTAGGAAGCTAGGTTGCTATCAATTTTAGGATTTTGGTATACTAAACTAAAATTGAATCAGTTGTTACATTATATAATGAAGAAACATAATAGAATTATCTATAAAATATCATATGTGCACATAAAAAATAAAGATCAAATGCATAAATGCTAAACTAAGAAATAACAGCACCTTATCCTAGTTGACAACATAGAATCCTATTTGTATGGAAACAAAACTTAAGGAAATCTGAGCCTATCTGTAGTCCGTAAGTTGAAAAATGAAAAAGCAAATAGCTGTGGTACAAGACGAATGGAAGAATAGCATGTGTGAAGAGAGTAGCAACTACAGATCTTTGAGAGGTTTCTTTGCTATAGGGTCCTTTGATTTTTCAATCCTTCCATTTGACCAACTCCTAAAGGAAATTGCTACATCGTACCGTATTAATGACCTTCCCTATGTAGTGAAATGAGAAACACCAGAAAATCCTGTGAAGCTTGGCTCTAAGTGAAAATCTACAAAAGCATTTTTCATGCTAAGAAAGGGGAAAAAAATTCTATGTAAGCCTTTTGAAAGTTGAGAATCTACATGAAATCATTTCATCTATACCCCTTTATAATGCACCTAAGCATTCTTTTCTACGTCCACCCTAAATAATGCACCCCACTAGAGATGGCTCAATCTTCATACACTCAACGAAACGTCCCCAGAAACTTGCCTTCATCAAAATTAACCTCTCAGATCTTTCCTCAACTTTACTCATACACATCCGATGGCTATTGTTTAATGTGTCTAACTCATCCCTGTGGCCCACAACAGATTTCCCCCCACCTCCAGCATCATTTCAAGGAAAAGGAAACAAATATCATGGAATTAAGGAAAAGGAAACAAACGTTCTAGAAAAGGAAAAGACCATATATTACGTGCTGGGAAAAGGAAATCGGAAGACAGGGTACTATACTAGTCAATTTAAGGAGATACACTCCTAGGACAACAAATGTGTTCTTTAAGGTCCAAATCAAACGAAGCAACATAAAGAAGTAATGTGCTCTTTGCTGTAGATTTTGGCCGTTTTAAAGTCTGAACAGAAATGACGAATATTCCTTTTTTACTAGAGTTTAAAAGGAGGAAAGTCATGGATTACACTTAGCCTTCGAATTCTCTGATGCCCCTAGCCTAGAGGGTATTCTACAGTGAGGAATGCAACGAACAAGGAGTAAATAAAACAAACCTTTAGTTCAACCATGGTACAAAAAAGGGGGGAGAAATGGAGTAGACAGATTTTTTTCAAGATGTACAACCATTTGGAGAACTAAAACTCCACCAAAGCTCATATCAGTAGACAAAATACATGAAGCATGAAAGAAATGACAATATAAATTGCAAAATAGATCCAACATATTGTATTTGGAAATACAAATTGTTATTCTGTAGCAATATAGGAAGCAAAAATAACCCTGAGAAATGAAGAAAAAGTATCTAGATGGCCATCCTGAACCAAAAAATTATATATGAAACGACAAAATGAATGCAGTCACAATCGAGTTACACACATTGAGAGGAACCAAAAAAGAATGGATGAAACAAAACTACAATCAACTATGCCAGCTGCGCCTTTTATTTTACCCGAACCAAAGCTGCAGAAGGACAAGACAGAGGATGTTATCTGTAACAGAGAAGTCCACCATAGACGAGAGAACATTTCTACTACAAATATCCTAGATGTGGTACATAGCTACATATATTTACATCAAACAACTGAATCTTGTGTCGAACACTACCACCACATAGCAAGAAATGCAAGAGTGAACATAACTGGTAAAGAGAGGAACAAATGTTGGTTCCTTACTTTCATGAGCAGAACTCTATACAATCATGATAAAGCTTCATAATTGTGTGGGTGACTAAGACAAATAGGTAATAAGAATTGTAGATGGAAAATACGAAATTGTTGACATGGATTTCTGAAAATGGAAAGGGAACTTATATGACCAATAAGCTTAGCTGACAATAGCTTAAGAACCTCAAACAATAGTTCTTGGGATAATTCTGTTTGTAAATGCATGGAAGATTGGCATGCAGCATCCAAAAACATTACACATGTTATTCTAGCACATGTCCAACTTTTCGGCTAAAACATCAACCAATGAGAATAAGAAATGTTAATATCACACTTGCGCTGCATCCAAGACAACACTGAAGGCTGCTAAGGACACCATGGGATCAACAGTACACAAGAAAATAGTTCCTATGGAATCAAATAAGCAAGGAAACCAATAGCTCCCTGAATGGAAACTTGTGAGGACCACCAGCCTCTTTCTCTTACCATCCTGATAGCTAAATGAGAGACTATGTGGTGGTCTATCCATATTTGTGATGAGTAATTGACTATGTTTTGAGCCTTTAATGCTCAGGTTTGAGTTTTATTTGAGCTTTATTCGGTTTTGAGCAATTTGATTTGAGCGGTTGTGGGCTTTGTGACCACTAAAGAGGTCGTTCACTATAGTGGTTATAACCACTGTGGGAGTGGTCGTGACCACTAGGGTTGTAAAAAAAGCTCGAGCTCGCAAGCTACTTGAGCTCGGCTCGGTTTGAGCTTGGTTCAAGCTCCAAACAAGCAGAACTCAAGCTTGATCCCGAGCTCGCGAGCTTCACTGAGCCGAGTTCGAATAGCTCGTGAGCCTGGTAAATTTACAAATTATTTATTAAATATTACTATATATTAACTTTTATCGAGCTCGATCATTTTTAATTATAGAAAAATAGTCTATATTGAATTGTTTATTGCTACCAAGCTTACTCGAGCCGAATTCGAGCCTACTCGAGCTTGAACCGAGCCGAGCTCGAGCCTGGATTCAGGCTCGGACCCTAACTCGAGCTCAGCTCAAGCCCGAACTGAGCTCGAGCCTGGGAGCCAAAGCTCCCTCGAGCTCGACTCGTTTACAGCCCTAATGACCATTGTGAAAGTAGTCTAGACCTCTAAGGACCACTATGGGAGTGGTCGTGACCACTGTAAGAGTGGTCTAGACCTCTAAGGACATCTATGGGAGTGGTCGTTACCACTATGAGAGTGATCTAGACCACTGTGAGAGTGGTTTAGAACTCTAAGAACCTCTATAGGAGTGGTCGTGACCTCCTAGGTAGTGGTCGTGAGCCACTGTGACCTCTCGAGAAGTGGTCGTGATCCACTGTGACCTCTTAGGGAGTGATCGTGACCTCCCAGGGACCTCTTGGAGAGTGGTCTAGGCCTCAATAGGAGTGATCGTAACTACTTGGAGAGTGATCGTGACCTCTCAGTGAGTGGTCTAGACATATCTAAAGTGGTCATGGACAAAAATGGTTATGGATAAGGTGATCACAGGCTATATGATCCAAGGTGGGATCTTTTGATATGATTTTGGATATTGCTATGTGATGGTTTTCTTGTCTGTGTTGGTTGCAGGACTCCAGGCTGGGTCATGGTGAGACGAAGGCGAGATTGGGACTAGACTAGGAGAGCTGAGGTCCAGAACGGTCAAGGGATGCCGGAAGATGACTGAGGCCGAGAAGTGGTTGCAAGCCAAAAAGACAAGGAATTGGAGCATGAAGCATTGGTCATGGACATGGTGGGCAACGGCATAGACCGGGACTAGGCTCAAGGAGGAGTCGAGGTCCAGAACGGTCAAGGAAGCCAAAACCATCATGGTGAAGCGGATGGCTGAGAGCCTGAGATGCTAACTTGAGCTCTACTTAAGCGAAGGAGGATCGTTGGATCAAGTGTCCGACTAAGTTAGTGCTAAGGGGTATAGTCAAAATCCGTGATGTTGTTGGGTTTCGAGTTAGCCCATATATGAGTGAGTGAGTTAATCTCAGCCCTTGATGATGTTTCTTATGGGGAAAGAAGTCATCCAAGGGTGGAGATTGACAAAGTTGTGCTATAAATAGAGGGGGAGGGGTGCCTCTCCTTGTGTGCGTCTTATGAAGGATTTTGGTATCCTGATGCTCTTTGAGCTTTTGCCCACCTGGTTGTGAGGCTTTATAAACCATCTTTCCGAGAAATAGAAATAGTTTCAGCGCATGAATCTTGTTCATGTTTGCGCTTACTTCATAGTTCTTGCTTTGCTTTGTTTGCAATCATCCTCTTCTACTCTCTCTTGGTTCTTTTTTATCATTCTTATGTGATCTTGAGCTAAGGATGAGTGATTGATGGATGGTGTATCTTTGGAACACACATCAATCATCTAGACCCTCAGCAACTCCTTTCTCTAAGTTCTTGATCATAAACCGATCTGCTGTAGTAAGAAGAAAGACCTTAATAGATCGTATTTTCTTTGTTTTGGGAGTAGATCATGCATTGATCTAGCTTGCTAGGATGTGTGGGAGTTGATCCAAGATCACGTTGATCGTTAATACCCCACGAGCAAGAACAGATCAAGATTCTCAGCCGATCAAAGGTTATCTCAGTTCTTGTTTTTGAGATCGTGCTGTTTTTACTGTTTATCTGAGAGCATTGGATATCTATCTAGTACCACCCTGACTGAGCACTTTAGTTGGTGCTTTAGGGAAAGTGACTAGAATACTCTTTTGTCCAGAACTGGGTTTGTTGTTCCTTTTTGTTGGCTTTACATGAGAGGCTTGGATATTTTTGAAGAGAGGAAGTTTTTATTTGGCTCCTATTCACCTGGCTCTTGTTGCTATTTCGGTCATTGACTAAATCTCTCAAACAGAACAGTATATTACTATGCTGTTGAAAACAAGTAAGGATGCAGTCCATCTCTTTTTTGAAACTATGCAGGACAACATAACCAGTAAGTAAACTGACCGATAAATTAAGTTTGTTTGGTGTGCAGGAACCAAACATAATATTATTTTTTTTATGAAAAATGCATCATCTTGAGATGTAAAGATTAATAGAAATGGCAAATCCTTGAAAGCCCACTACCACTGGCCTGGACAACACTACAAATCCATACACTGGACCCCTAGTAGGCATCTCAGTCTACGTGGTGTGATTCCACAATATCCTTTTTGGTCAGTTGCTGTAAGAAATCACAAAACTATAAGCAATTGGGATAACAATAAACAAATAAAGAACCAATACATGTACCTTGGGAGAGCTAGGGAAAGGTAGACAGGCCTTTGGAAATCTATTACTAATTTGCTACAGACATCACAACACAACACCTGAAGAGAAGCTTCATCAACAAACCCATCCACTTGAACAAAAAAAGGTTTCTCAGCCTACATGGCACCATTGGAACCCCCTATTTTTGGCCAATTTTTTGAAAGAAATTGCACAAAGTATAAGCACTTGATACCACAATTCCCAAATTCATCGATCTAGTTGCTTCATCAAAGAAGCAAGGAAAAAAGGACAGATTATCTCCCACATCTTCCAATCACAACGAACTGTAAACCATCTGTACTCTGAAAAGGGAAGCTTCACCAACTGTGTGAGCACAAATTAATACTCCGATGTCCCCCTAATCAATCCTACCTTAGCATTGTTAGCATGCCATGCAAGCAGTACTATCAGAGCTATATTAAGCTGGACCTATTTAGCTGGAATTTCATGAATACAAATGGAGCTGTGTACTACATAAAAGCCTAAAACTTATGGAAAACAACGCTATGCTAGAGAAGTTAATGGCTGAATGTGTAGAGAAATTTCACCTTGAGGCCGAGAAGGAGTGGCATGGTATCAAGGAAGGCGGATGGCTGAATCGCAAGATGATTTGGTGGATGTCAATCTTCGACAGCGGTTGCTCATCACCTTTAGACTCCAACAATCAAAACGACCAGGCAACAGACGCGTAACCGCCCAGTGATGCGCCCACATGGAAGAAACAAACAAATCAATTTCTTGTCGGTGGTCGCCAATCGAAACTAATGGAATGGAGTCAACAACAGAACGACAGCAAAACAATTTATTTTGTGGCTTGCTACCAATCCAAAATCCCTAGTTGCACATAAGAATCAACGGAAGAGAGACCATACAACAAGTGTACGTTAGAGAATAGAGTGGAGTGGTGGCGCCAGCGAGGACGGCTGGTGAAAACCCAGGCGATGCGAACCCAGTGGATTTGGGAGGCAGAGCTATGGAGTAGGGATGGTCGAACGAATCAGCAAGGTTGATCTGCATCGGAACCAAAAAGGCACATCAATAACCAACAACCGGCACGGCACACAAGCCGAAGAACCCACATGTCCGAAGAAACCAAGAACGGACATAGGTAACCAGAACAAGAAGAACAACCGACAGCGAACCGACACCCAAAACCAAAGTAAAGGACACATAGAAGGAGAAAGGAAGAAACAGTGACCTCCAATTAGAACAACGCGAAGTCTTATGGCAAAAGGAAGTATGCAAGTGGAGAAAGCAAGGCAAAGGGGCCACACGAAATAAACACTCGTTGCCTCTCCGCCACCGGCGGGCCGAAGCGCATCGGCGACGATGCACCAGTCGCAGAGCCGCCATACCATCGGCCACCCCAGCACCCGAGAGCATCGACCTCATGTATCCGTGGACCAAACTCACTACCCACCAACAGCAAACGAGCCAGGCCACGGCCTGCACCCCCGAACGTTGAATCCAGGGCGCGGCAAGAACCATCGCACTGACGGACGAAGCAAACAAATGGCGGCCCAAAGACAACGACTACTAGGCGGTGGCGGCAGAGTAGCTGGAGGAGGCGAGGAGGAACCAAGGATGCGAGGAGGCAGTGCGTAGGGTTTGGACGAGGTGGATGCGGTCCGAAGTGAAGTGATATGGCCAGTCCGTTCCGGTTCCAAAACCCTCGTGGCTCATGAAAAGTCCACGTTGACCCTTTAGCTGAAATTCTAAGTGAGCGCTATAAAAGGAGGAGGAGGGTCCCCCTATGTACAAGCAATCATTAGCAATAAAGAATTTCCGCTGTTGCTCTCCCTAAACACGTATCTCTCTCTTTCTGTTCTCCAATTCAAATCTGTTCGGGAACCCCGGACTATTCGATAACGAGGTTCCTTAACATGTTATCAGCACGAAGCTCTACCGGAGTTCAGAATTGAAAGGTGAGAATCGGTGATTGTCTCTAATCGCTGTTGATCCTATGCATGCATCTACCGTACGCATCTGTTTTATGTTTGCGTCATGTGGCACGAAACTACAGGCAGCATCAGTACATGCGTCATCTCAGAAAAAAAAATACATGCATCTCGACAGTCGCGCACGAAGTCGCGTCCGAAGCCGGTGCCACATTGCCTCGTAAGGCGCGCCTGAAGCCGCTGGCGCACGGCCACACTGGTGCGCGCGCCGGCTTGAAGCCGACCATCGCCGCTGCGGTGGCAACGCTCGGCCGCGTGCACCGCCGCTTATCGATCGCGCGCCCCGCTGGTGAACCACCGCCGCTTCGCCGGCCGCGCCGCCGGCTCGCCGCCGTGCCCTCCGGCGCTCGGCCCGAAGCCCGCGCGCAGACGCACGAGGCACCTCCGGCGTGGCGTCTTGGCCTCGTCGCCTCCGCTCGGTCCGACTCGAAGCCGGTGAGCCGCCCGCCAGCCAGCGCTCGGTCGCCGTCGCCGCCCGTCGCCTTGGCCCGCACGGCACGCCGCTCGGTCGCCTCGGCCGCGCAAAGCGCCGCCTCTTGATTGCCTCGGCTCTTGAAGCGCCGCCCGACCACGTCTTGCCGCCGCCGCCGGCCGCCTCGACTCCTTCGGCGCCGCCCCAAATGGCTAGGCACGCAGCCCCGCCGCCGTGGCTCTCGGCCGCCTCGACTACGCTGAGGAAGATCGGTCGTCGGCCCGGCTCGAAGAATCCATGATGCGGCTGCGCCCTTTTGCCGCCGGCTCGTCGCGCGCGCTTGGCCCGCCACCTCGCTTAGCGCCCGGCTCGCCCCGCCATCGCCGCTCGGCCCGACAACCGCGGACCAGAATACCGCTGCGTGAAAAGAAAGAAAGCGAGTGGCGGCGCGTGAAAAGTAAAGGCGCGCCATTTGTGCTGGCGAGAGCAAGGAACGGAGAAGCGGGCGCAGAAAAGAAAGCGATGGCGGCTAGGGTAAAATCCTAGCCGCACTACGTGCACTTATGGGCAGGGGGGAATGGGCCGGTGCAAGGCCCAGTTGGCCGCCCGGCCAAAGAAAGAGAAAAAGAAAAGAAAGGAAAAGAAAAGGAAGAAAAAGAGAGAAATTGTAGAAAATTTTTAAAAAATTGCCAGAAAATCAAGAAGATTTATTTGGCTCTGTTTTCAATTTTGCTTGCTTTATTTCTCTGTTTTATGAATATTCTTTATGTTTTTTAAATCCGTTGCTTTATTTAAAATATTGCAATGCATAGCAATTTAATTTTTCTGCACTTTATGTTTTTGCAACCATTTTCTATCAGATTACACGCAGTAATCTAAACCAGAATTTTGAAATCATGCAGATGTCTGGCATTGTGAATCGTGAGTTTGAAGAACTGGTCCCGCACGGTCAGAACTACCTCACTTGGGCATCGGACGTGAAGATCGTTCTTGGGGGCAAGAAGCTCCGCTCCGCGATTGGTCTAGGGTCCTCGCAGAACGCAAAACCTACCGCTGAGCAGAACGATCAAGCTCTGCATTTTCTCAGGCACCACCTCTCAGCCACTCTAAAGAATGAATATATGGCTGAGGAGAGTGCACTTGAGCTTTGGACTGCACTTGAGCGGTTGAAAAGCTCAAGTACACCATCTTGCCCCAAGCACAAGCAAGATTGGGTACGCTGAGGTTTGCGGACTTGAGCAGTGGTCAGTACAATTACGCCTTGCATGAATTTGTACCAATCTCTCTATGTGGCAAGAAGATCAGCGATGAAGAGAAGATTGAGAAAACTCTCTCTACCTTCCACCCTAATGCTATCCAGAGTGCACGCGACTATCGTCGGGACGCATACAAGGAGTATATAAATCGATTGATGTAATGCAAGTTGCGGAATCGCAAGACGATGTTCTACGCAAGAACTATGTCTCATGACCCACAGACGAGGCATCGCACGAAGTCAATGCCAATAGATACAAGTGAGAAAGCCCACTCATAGAAAGAAGGGCAAGCGGGGTGGAAAGAGAGGCTCGGGCCAAAGGAAAGTCAAAGCCCCGTGAAGAGGATGACAAAGAAAAGGCGCACGCCAAGCCGTATGGACAGCAGAACCAAACGTGCTTCAAGTGTGGCACTTGGGGACATTGGTCGAAGATATGTCGGGAATCCAAAGAAGTGATCAACGCATATCAGGCTAAGAGAAAGGCAAAAGAAAACGCACCCGCAGAAGCACACTTCGCCAACATCAGTGATGATGATGTCACGAATGTAGATACCCCACTTGCCTCATCCTCACAGAATAGCCTGGACATCGATGCTGCAGCCATTATTATGGCAAATGAAGAGAAAACTTCTGCCGATGACATAGAAGCAGAAATTAATGCATATTTTACAGATTCTGTTTAATTTTTTTTTAGATTATGGTTGTTAGCATTTTCTTTGAATAATGAATTGTAAGCTCTAGAAGAGCATACTTCTTTCATGAATAAATACGCAATTTATTCTTTATTCCAGTATTCTTCAAATTTGCGAGCAATATTTGGATTGTTTTTGCCTCTATCTGATTAGAATTATATTTCTTTTATCTAGAAATCGTGTAGCGCCCAAATGGAAGAGATATGCATTGTTGATAGTGGCACAACAAATACCATCTTAAGAGAGTCTAAGTATTTCCAGTCGATCACGAAGAACGCTGAAAAGATTACTACGATCGCAGGAAGCGACTCATATGTAATCGGCTCAGGAAGAGCCACTATTATATTGCCTATGGGTACAACTCTGGTAATTGAAGAAGCCCTTTTGTACCCTGAATCAACACGCACTCTCTTAAGTTTCAAGGACATCCGCGCCAATGGTTTTCACGTAGAAACCAATGAAGAAAATGGCAAAAAATACTTGTGCATTGTGAAGCACGCGGTATGTGGAAAAATGGTATTAGAAAAATGTCCCTCATATGAATCTGGGTTGTACTACACGAATATTCATGCACCCGAAGTGTATACTTCCTTGAAGACTGTTTTTAGAAGCTCTGAGTTATTTTCTTTATGGCATGGTAGATTAGGCCATCCTGGTCTTAGAATGATGAGAAATATAGTAAACAACTCACAAGGTCATGGCATTAATGTTAAAAATTTTCCGAATCATGAAGATTTTGTGTGCCTCGCATGTGCCACCGGGAAATTAATAACTAGACCCTCTGTTATGAAAGTGCAAAGTGAAATCCCTGCATTCCTGGAACGCATCCAGGGGGATATTTGCGGTCCGATTCAGCCCCTGTCAGGGCCGTTTCGATACTTTATGGTGCTCATCGATGCTTCCTCGAAATGGTCGCATGTATGCTTATTATCAACAAGAAACCATGCTTTTGCAAAGCTGATCTCGCAGATCATAAGAATTAAGAATGCTTTCCCTGATCATCGCGTGAAGTCCATCAGAATGGACAATGCCGGAGAATTTACTCCAAAGGCATTTGATGATTATTGCACCGCAACGGGGATAGCGATTGAGCACTCCGCATCGCACGTCCATACGCAGAATGGGCTAGCGAAGCACTAATAAAGAGGATTAAGTTCATTGCGGACCGCTTTTGCAGAGTTGTAACTTGCCCAACACTTGTTGGGGACACGCGATCTGCACGCAAAGAACTCTTATCAATTTGGACCGTCGCCCTACAACATCCATTCTCCTATGCGACTTGTGCACGGATCATCCGAAGATCTCCCATCTTAGAAAATTTGGGTGTATGGTATATGTACCTATACCACCCTCGATGGATCGCAATGGGCCCTCTCCGCAAGTCCGGGATATCGTTTGTTATGAGAGTGCATCCATAATCGGATATTTGGAACCCATGATTGGAGACTTGCATCTGACCGATTCATTGATTGCATCTTTGGCGAGGATCGTTTCCGTCATTAGGGGAGAAATCAACCTTTGGATGAAAAATTCGGAAATCATATGGCATTCCACTGGGATCCCCGCACATGACCCGTACTAATGAAGCAAATCAAGAAGTCGAAGATAATTGATTTGCGAATTTAGCAAATGAAGCGCCCGATTATTTTGTGATCTCAAGGCGTGGTTAAGTCGCATGTACCCGCAAGGAATGCACCGAGAGGTGGAAATACCAAAGAAAATAGAAGGTATCCTCAACCTGTTCAAAGGCCTCAAAGAAAAGAGCAGAAATCGGCTCCTCAAACCCAAAGTACCAGAGACGCCCGAGAAAAGCTGGCGAGAGGACTTACCACAACCAATCACGAAAATGCCCCAAGGAAAGAAGGGGAGCAGTTGAGACTGCACCTGGAAAGAAGCCAACGGAAAAGGCAATTCCAGACTTGAATCTTCCACTGGAGGAAGCCGCCGGAAATAATGTGTGCGCACACATAGGCGATGAAAAGCTAAAGGAACTTGCTCCTGCGATAGGGAAAAGCAGTGAAGAGCAAGTAGAAGTGCATGAAGCACCCCATGAAGAAATGGCCATAAACTTTGTAATAACGGAGAATCTGAATAGAGCAACGACCAACGTTGATGCATACTTCGCAAAGAAGATTGCCTCGATCATTGATCATGATCCCGAGCCTGCATCTCTAGCAGAGTGCAAGAAAAGGCTAGATTGGGAAGAATGGAAAAAAGGCAATCACTGCAGAATTAGCCTCTCTGAACAAGAGAGAGGTGTTTGGGCCTGTATGCCGCACACCTCCCCATATAAACCCTGTAGGTCACAGATGGGTCTTTGTTCGGAAGAGGAATGAAACAACTATTCTCCGGTCATGGGAGGAATTACCTTTAGATATTTGATCTCAATGGCAGTCAACTTGAAGTTGAGAATGAAGCTAATGGATGTTGTCACAGCATATTTGTATGGAAACTTGGATTCGGAGATATACATGAAAGTACCGGAAGGAATTCCTATCCCGAACCAAGACGGAGAAAATAGAAACACATGCAGTGTGAAATTGGAGAAATCAACTGTATGGTGAAACGATCGGGAAGAATGTGGTACAATCGCTTGAGTGACTTTCTCTGCAAGAAAGGCTACACAAACAACGAAGATTGTCCATGTGTTTTATACAGCGGTCCCCGAATGGATTCTGTATAATCTCCGTCTATGTAGATGACTTGAACATCATTGGGACGGATGAAATTTCGGATTTCGGATTCCGGTCCTAAGCGATATTTCTATGAAATTTCGGATTCCGGTCCTAAGCGATATTTTATCCGAAAATGAAATTTGAATCCTTGGATTCGTGCCACAAAGACGTCGCTCCCATACTTTCAAGTTGAGTTTGCTTCTCGCTAGAAAATACCCCTTTCATCCGAGTTTACAAGACGAATATTGAAAATAAATTAATTATTCTTAAGTATTATCGCTAAGCACTATATTCAATATATACATGTACAAAATATAAATTAAAGATAGATATTTATTAGGGGTATAGAGGGAATATCACACTAATTTTGTATTAAAATATGAAATACACCCTATATTTATGGATAAACCTAATAAAAAAATATGTCCTATAAACCTCAATGGAGGGGGTACTAGGCTGGTAATAATGTATGTAGTTTGATTATGGTAGGCAGTGGGATAAGGTGATTTAATTTCTAGCTTTTTAGTGCCTTAGTCATAATTTTATTATTGTTAGTTCCGAGTCGTGATTTTTTTTATTAGTTGTTAATGGAAGTGAGGGCACGAGATGGCACATTGTTTGCTGATTTATTTTCTATTCTGAATAAATTAGGGAGTTTTTGTCAACTTTTGTTGGGTTATTGGGCTGGATTGTTTCTTAAAACCTACTATTACGTACATTTGGTTTTTTTGTTTAGGTTATTATTACTTATGAGTTTCCCTTTGTAGCATTAAAATATTTTGGTGTGGGAATCACAACAAGGGACTTTTTCTTTTGATGAGGCGGAAGATTTATTTTCAGAAGCCAGCTTTCAAAATTCTGGCCATGAGGTGGTGATTAAAAATTGGTTCACTTCCATCTCGTGTTCTTTGCTTCCAACTTTGTCCTACTTGTATTTTTTTAGCATAATTAGGATTGAGGTGCTTTTATGCATTTCCTCTCAATACAAGTTGTATAAATCTTGAAGCAAACGAAGGAGTAATCAATCACTATCTACCTTTCATTAATGCTTTAATATTTATGTAATTTTTAAAAATAAATGCATAGAAATACCTCTTCCCATCTAATCAATAACAGTTTATACGTGTTCTCCTTTTCTGTAAGTCTTTTGTAAATTCGTAAGCTTACCAAACACACGATATATAGTTCAGTCATATATCTATACCCCTTTATAATGCACCTAAGCATTCTTTTCTACGTCCACCCCAAATAATGCACCCCACTAGAGATGGTCCAACCTTCATGCACCCAGCGAAACGTCCCCAGAAACTTGCCTCCATCAAAATTAACCTCTCGGATCTTTCTCGACTTTACTCACCCACATCAGATGGCCATTGTTTAATGTGTCTAACTCATCCTCGTGACCACAGCAGATCTCCCCACCTCCAAAGATCATCTCAAGGAAAAGGAAACAAATATCCTAGAATTAAGGAAAAGGAAACAAACGTTCTAGAAAAGGAAAAGACCATATATTACATGCTGAGAAAAGAAAACCGGAACACAAGGCACTATACTAATATACTTAGGTGCTGTTGCATTTTCTTATTCGTGAAAAAAAATCCAATTTTAGTTCTATAACTGACGGACTGATCTAAATGTACCTGGCAGAACATAACAATCGCGCTCGAGAATTAAGTTAAAAAAAGACCCAATCAACTCTCTTGCATGCTTAGCGTATTTAAGCTTGACCTCGCGAGCTTCTCTTAAGATCCAACAAAAAAACTCGTCACGTCATTCACGTGGTTCCATCATCGTGTCTAGCTTGCTCGTTCGTTACGTCATTTACGGTTTTATCCTGCATGCGATCGAGATTGAAGGTTCTACGCTACGTCGTGCTCGTCGGCCGTACGCAAGGCGCCGGCCGCCGCGCGCGCGCGTCGCCCAGCCGTAAGCCCCGGCCCCTCGTTCTGAAATGAGAAAAAGTATGGGATTTCATAAGAGAAACAGTATAATGCTCTGTCTTTCGGTTTTCTTTTCCCAGCACGTAATATATGTTTTTTTTTTCTTTTATAGAACGTTTGTTTCCTTTTCCTTAATTCCAGGATATTTGTTTCCTTTTCCTTAAAATGATGATGAAGGTAGGGGGAGATCTGTTGTGGGCCACAGGGATGAGTTAGACACATTAAACAATGGCCATCGGATGTGGGTGAGTAAAGCTGAGGAAAGATCTTAATTTTGATGGAGGCAAGTTTCTGGGGACGTTTCGCTGGGTGCATGAAGGTTAGGCTATCTCTAGTGGGGTGCATTATTTGGAGTGGGTGTAGAAAAGAATGTTTAGGTGCATTATAAAAAGTATAGATTCATATACATAGAGATCTAAACTTCTGTCTGTTTTAACTCCTTTTAGCTGCTGGAGCGGTTTAGCTTTTCCTTCCATACGCTTGGCATAGGCTACGTCAAAACGGAGAAATTCGTTCATGCGTACCTAGTACCGCCGGCGCTTCGCTGTCTCCTGGATACCGGCGCACGCTTCGTACGTTTGCGTACGCGCATCGCGGCGCTACGATTTCGACGCGTGCACGCTCGCTCCGTTATTCCATGTCGGATCGCGTTACGATTTCGACGCGCGCGGTGCGTGATGACGTGAAGACAGCGATTACACTCGTCGCCGTGGTTCAGTTCGCACGCGCCGTTTTGAATCTGCCACGGCCCCTCGGCGAGGACGTCCAAACCGTGAATTAGTTTGCTTTGGCTTGGTGCGCGCGTGTTTTCAGAAGGATGAAGAATTGAAGATTAGACGACAAGATTTGCATTTATGTATTTTTTTTAAAAATCGTAAGAATATTAAAGTATACTAGTACAGTGCCCTGTCTTTCGGATTCCTTTTCTCAGCACGTACTATATGGTATTTTTCTTTTCTAAAACGTTTGTTTCCTTTTTCTTAATTCCAGGATATTTGTTTCCTTTTCCTTTTTCTTAATTCCAGGATAGGTGGGGGGAGATCTGTTGTGGACCACAGGGATGAGTTAGACACATTAAATAATGGCCATCGGATGTGGGTGAGTAAAGCTGAGGAAAGATCTGAGAGGTTAATTTTGATGGAGGCAAGTTTCTAGAGACGTTTCGCTGGGTGCATGAAGGTTGGGCCATCTCTAGTGGGGTGCATTATTTGGGGTGGACGTAGAAAAGAATGTTTAGGTGCATTATAAAAGGGTATAGATAAATAAATAGTAGGAGACGATTACTTGTTTTTTCCGTTTGTTTTAAGACTTATGTAACTTATATTGTGTAACTTATATCACGAGAAAAAAATATAGAAATATTGTTTTTATAAAATTGACTGCACCGCTGATCCAAGTACTACCATCTTTTGACATCTATGCAGTGACAGAGTAGCGTACCTACGTATCTGAATTCTGAAAGGTATGGTATGTCGGGAGGGCGCTGTGTCAGAGAAATTCCGTAGATATCGTGGTAGGCAATTTGATCGGTGTTCCTTGGGGTGAAGCCGTCGTCTTGCTTGCAGGGCTTGATGGGAAAACCAGCGACGTGGATAAATGGCACCCCACCAACGAGAAAGCAATGTTCGACAAAACAGGGGATGGAAAATTGCTGGTCCACGTCTGAAGTTACACGCCCCCCTCCCCCTAATTTTTTTCTGCTTGGTATTTTTCTTTTCTTTTTTGCGAGGATTCTGCTTGGTATTTCCAACGAGAAGTATGAGTTAATATTGATTTTTGTTGTAAACTGTATTTCCCTCCTAAAAGTCGTAAAATATACCTCACCATATGTTTCATGAGCTACAGATATTGTTTGATTTTACCTTTAAAACTCACAAATAAAAACTAATATCAATTAAGAGTATTCTTTTTCAAAAAAAAGGAGAGATGGTTTTGGAGAGAAAAACTCCACGTCATATTGGACTCATATCCTGGACATCCGCATGTGCCATTTGGAGAATTGGAGTACCGTTTACTATTTTTCTAAGTATAACTTCTCAACATAATCAACACATTGGGCATTGGTTGAACATTTTTTTTTGTCGTGAAATAGCTTAATTTGAAGTATAAATAGATTTACCATAATGCTTCGTTGATATTGGTTATACGTTATCTCGAATCTCGATTGTGCGAACACACAAACTTTTAATATTTAAATGACTATATCCTTTTAGCTGAGTGTCTATTTTGAATTCTGTTTGAACCTTTGTGTTCCATAATCCATACAACAAACACAAACTGAACAAAATTATATCTATATTGCGTATGTTTTCAACGACATAATGACAAGATAAATTAGCAATTGCCAACAACTTAGAGCTGCTAGTCGTCAGAACCTAAAGTTGCTACTTATCGGCACCTAGATATTGATAACTATAATTACTAGCAGATTATTGTTGCTAGTAGCTGGCTATTATAGTTGCAAGATACTAGCAACTAACGCAGCATGTAAAATTTGGAGCTACTAGTAGTTGCTAGTAGCCAGCGGTTATAGTTTCTAGATACCAATAACCAATATAAAAGGTAACATATCGAGCAACTAGCAACTAATGTAGTAGGTTAAAATATAAAGTTACTAGTAACTAATGTAACATGTAATGTGTAGAGCTAGCAATTAATGTAAAGTTTGGAAGTTTAGTTGCTAGTTACCGGCACCTACCTAGTGAAACCTATGATTACCGGTAGTGAAAATCTGCTAGTTACGAACCCCCTATAATTGCTACTCCCTCCGTTGATAAATATAAGACGTATTTTGACTTGGCACAAGAATTAAGGTTGTGGTGAAATTGAGAAAAACATGAGAGGAAATGACTTACATATCCCTCTTAATTGTCTAGGAAGATGAGAGATAATACTTTGTGTAGGTGATAATGAATAAATGCATATGGTTGAGAGAGAATAAATAAGGGTATATGCGGAAAGACTCATTAAATCTACATGCACGCATTATATTTTTCAACAAGATCATTCAAACTGTATGCCTTATATTTATCAACGGAGAGAGTAGTTAGGAGCACTTGAAGTTGTTAGTTGTCATCACGTAGATAGTGAAGCATGTAAGGAATTGCGAGTTGCTAGTAGCAGACATCTATAGTTACTAGTTGAGAAATAATTTATCAATATATCTCTAAAATATATTTAATATGTGTCTTGTTCTGTTAAACTCATCATATAGATTAAAATAGTTCAGGCAAAATGCAAATCGGACGCTCGGTTTAAGAAGCATTATGATTTAAAGAACAAATGAGGAACCAATACAAGAGGGACTTTGTTTGATTTTGGGTAAACCATCTCCGTACTCCAAATGCATGCACCACAGGCTAAATAAAAAAGAAAAGAAAAGAGAATTAGGGTGGAGAAATCGTGTGCAATAGAAAAGGAAAAAAAGACTTCCTAGCGCGAAAGCTCTAGATTTATATCGAAAAGAAACAATATAAACTATCTGCCATGCATAGGTGAGAAAAAGGTCTTAGTTTTTGTATATGTGCATATTTGTAGTTTGTAACATCACTCAACAGACATTTCAATTCAAAACCAAGAGCCACTTTATTTGTTAGAAGTATAATTGCAATTGTGAAAAGAGAACAAAAAACTTTGAGGCTAAAACCATAAATACCTCAAACAATTATCCCTCGCATTTTATTTTTTGAAAAGATCTAACGCACTAATATTATAAATCGGTGTTCCAATAGTATATAACATGTGAGTAGGAAAACAAATCAACCAATGAGCATGCTCGATAGCGCAAGAAACCAAACGAGGCGCTACAAGCTACAAGATTGGGTGACTCCAAGCAATACTCCACCCTCCCCTGGATGATGGCTAGATATGAAAGCACAACGGATTTTGTAACCAACTTGCTGGTCAAGCCTTTCATTATTATCACATCGCACGGCGAAGCAGTCAGGAACAAAGGGGGGAGATCGGATAGCGTAGGCGAGGCGGCCTCGGCGATAAGCTCCGCGATGAGGAACCCACCCGGCCGGCACCTCCTCCGCGTCGCCAGCCGCGCCGTCCGCTCCTCGTCGGCGCTCGGCGGCGGCGGGGCCTCCACCTCCGCCGCGTCCCCGTCGCCGCGTCCTCCGGCGGCCGCCCGCGCACACGCGCCGGCGGCCGGCTCCTGCGCGCCACGTCGCCGACCCCTCCCTCCGCCATCGCCGCCGCCGCTTGCTGGGAGTCCCGCACGCTGCGCCGGGACGGGGAGGAGGAGGACTGGGAGGAGGTCGTCGCCGGGGGCGAGGAGGCGGCCCCCGGCGCTGGCAAGGCGGAGGAGGACGAGTACAGGGTGGTGTTCTGGTCGCCGCCCACCGGAGACGAGGTCCGCGCCGCCTTCTCCAGCATCCAGGAGTAAGATTCGTTTGCTCGCTCCCTTTGCATGTGTTGGTGATGGGCATGATGCTGTGAGTTTAACCTTGCTCGCATGGATTGGATTAGATTGGAAACGTCTTGATATTCAGTTTGATGTGAGGAAGTTAGTTTGTGTGTTTGGATTAGATTGGGGGAGCTTTTCATGCTTCAAGTGGCATCCTTCTGTCATTATTAGTGGTCAAATCCGTGCTCCGGCTGCGCGGGTTGTGATTGTGTTTGTCGTGTGCTGTGTATGGTAGATTGATTTCTTTGTCATGATTGGATGGAGCCCATGGGGAGCATCGTGTACTTCGGAATTTGCACGGATAGACGCCCACTTACAATATTTGTCATTCAGAATTCATGAACAAGTCATAATGTTTCTTGAATTGTTGGATTTTTCCGTTGCATGTGCTGTATGGTAATCTCTACATGGAATGTTATAGAATGTTTGGATCCATCTATTGAGTGCATCAACTTCCAGTCAGGGTTAGCTGAAGCTGTACACGGAATCAAAACTGGAATACTAATAGCTATTCAATGTTTGCTTGCAACATTTTCCAACCCTATGGGTTGAATTCCTTGTACGCTTTGGTTTCTTCCTGCCGTCCTAAACAATTCCAAAAAAAACTAGCTTTCTTGTGCTAGCAAATTGTAGCTCTAGCTTTAAACAAGATTAAGTTTGCTATCTTTTGTGGATTTTCTCCCTTGTATTTTTTGTTTTCTGGTAGCATTCATCACATTGAGGCAATATTTGCATCATCATTTCTATAGCTTAAAAAAGAGCATTTTTTTAGCTGGAGGTGCTGTAAAACTTTATGTAGTAACTCATTTATACTAAAAGGGGAATCATTTATATGTAGTTTCTGTTCTTTTGCTCCGACTAATCGATTTACCATTTGCGTTCAGGGTGATTGAGAATCCTTTTGGTGAGGATTCAGATGAAACTGAGAAACAAATAGCATTGTTGTCCACCTCAGGACATTCTTCATCTGACAATTCATCAGGATCAGATGACTGGATTGAACCTGCTGCATATGTTCTCAACTCAACTGCTCTTTTGGCAAGGGAGCATAGGAATGTTTTGGATGCCTTCCGTCTATTGCAAAAGGATCCTAATGTTCAGGTGCATGAGGCCTAACCTATTTTCATGTGCTCCAAATATTTTTGTTAGATTATGACGTTATCAATGGCAACATGTTATTTTATGTTGTCCTTTCAACTTTTGATGCTCTGTTAAGTTTCTGGACAGTTTTTCTCTATCTTAGTGTGTTAAACTTGTCCTTGATGCAGAAAATGGTTATGTCCTTGTCATGTGATAAGGCTGTATGGGATGCTATTATGAATAATGAGGCAGTGCAAGAATTCAGGAGATCTTTCCAGGATGGTATGTTACACTAAAACGTACTACATGTTTTTTTTTGGAAGATTAAACGTACTACATGTTTATATTTGTTTGACATAAGTAGTAACACTGTTCTCTGTTAATCGGATATCATCATTTTTTTTATCTCTCGAAAAGAGTAATCAGGCAGTGGCGTTGTGACGACCCTTTTGATCTTAGTCGTGTAAAACTTTTTAAAAAATAGACACTAGTTATGTTGGACTATATTTGCCTTATGGGTATATATGTCGTGTCTTACTGCAATTTGCTTCATCTTTCAGCCAAAGAAACAGATAGAAAGGGAAACCCTGCTGGTCCTGCTGGAGTGCTTAAGTGGATCCTGGGAAACACCCGGGCAAAAATAATGGAATTCATCGATAACGTAATGAAAATTGCCAACATACTCGTCCATCCTCACAGCGATGAAGAGAAGCCCGATCTGTACAGCGATGCAGTGAAGGTGTCCTTCATGCTCTCGGTGTTCGTCTTCATCGTGGTGGCCATTGCTCGTATCAAGTGAGCACAACAATCCGTCGACTTTACATTTCCGTGTTCCGTGGTCTCTTAGTTATGGTGCAGAGGCACCTCTAGTCAGCATAGTTTAGTTAAGATTGATACCAGCATTAGTTTGACAGGCCCAGAATTTACATTGCCGGTGTGGGATTATGATATATCGTAGTAAATCTCAATATTTTAGCTTGCCTGCAGTGTGCTTATCTTATTCATTTCCTGGTGCTTTTGGATACAGTTATGAGCCGTGGGATTTCAAAGTGTGGTGATGCAAGATTGTGCAAGCCAGTGTGAAAATGTTTTGTAGGAGGACATCTCAGGCTTTATAATTTACATTCACAGGAAATTATACATTGATCACTGGGCTGTATCATTTGCCTGACACTGCTGTAAGGGATTGTTTGTTTTGGGTCCGCAGCAGCACCGAACTGCTTACATTTGAATTGACACAGCTTTTCATCCAAATAAATTTGCACCAAATTTGTTACATCTAACTCATGAATCCTTTCACAGACATTCCTTATTAAGATTCAAAATCCCATTTATCACTCACATAGGGTGCAAAACCATCCCATGTTTACAACCAGTGTCACGTGAAAAAAAATCACAAAAACAACGGACAAACCGTCCTTATCGAAGCCAAGAATACAAGCTAATAACCTTGCCGGACAAAAATTTCAGCCGGTGATCATAGTGCCGGTGCCCTCATCGGTGAGGATCTCCAGCAGCAGCGAGTGCGGGACGCGGCCGTTGATGATGCTCATGCTCGCAGTGAGCACACAAAGGATTAAAATCTCGTCGAAATTTCGCGAGATCTCGCTTACCGGATGTGGATGAGTTTTGAAATACCGGCCGAGTAAAAAAAAATCAAATTGCTATAGTAATCTCGGGTTTTTTTTACTGGATTTGGTCCAATAACCCTTAAGAAAGTCATCTCCTATGAAAATTTGTTGAAAAACCGAATTTTTGAGATATTTTTTAAAAACTGCAGAAACTCTGTCGGTTTTTTATAAAATTTTAAATGCTTTATCATGATGTGAAAATTTATGGTACCATCCTAAGAAGTGTAGGATCATACAGAAAAATTTAAAAATAATTTAATTTCATTTGTTATCTTTAAAAAATCAAAAACCGAATGAACATAATTGGGACAATAATCTTGTCAGAATTTTATAAATTTTCTCGAGTGTGACCCTGATCCAAAATTTTTATGAGAGCTTAAGAATTTCCTAAGTACAATTATATAAAATTTTAAAAAAATTAATCTTTTTTTTTTGCTCAATCAAATCTATGTATGCATTAAACTTCATTTGTTATATTTCAAAAATAAAAAATAGAAAGAACATAAATGGTACAGTGCACTTGTAAGAATTTTATAAATGCACTGGAGTGTGATCAAGATTCAAAATTTTTAATGAGATCTTAAGAATTTCCTTACAACCCTTCTGAAAATTTTTCAAAAATGTTTAACCTTTTTTATTGTTAAAGCAAATCTATGTATTGATCATCAGGCTTTTATCAGGACGTAGCACTGTCAGAATTTTTGGAACTTCTTGAGGCTTGAACATCATTTGAAAATTTTATATAAACATTAATGATACATAAGAAACAAAAAAAAAATCAAATATTTTTAACGTGGTTTGTACTATTTTTCATTTGGTTGAAGTTTGCCGGTATAGCTTTTATCAGGACAGTAGCACTGTCCAAATTTTTAAAACTTCACGAAGCTTGATCATTATCTGAAAAATTTATGGGAACATTAGTGATGCATCATAACCATGCACAAAAAATTTCAAATTTTTTTTTTTTATTTTTCATTCGGTTCAAACTTGCCGGTCAATATTTTATCAGCATAGCAACAATGTTTGAATTTTTACAAATTCGTCATATTTTATAATCATTTGAAATTTTTATGGAAATATCACTGATGTGTCATGAAACTACAAAACAAATCTCAAAATTTTTCGACATCGTTTGTGCTATTTTTCGTTTCGTGCAATTTTGCCAAGATCTCAGCAAAACAGACCGAAATTTCGGTTTTCTCGGATAAAAAAAATCTGGGTTTGAATTTTTGTTTTTGTATTTTGTCCAGAATTTTTCCAAAAATTCTAAATCTTGTCGAGATTTTGTTCTTCGGCCACGGACGAGATTTAGAGCGGAGATGAGATCTCAATCCTTGCGCCCACCCTGCGCCAGCGCGCGCAAGCAACACTACTCGTTGGGTATCATCCCGCCGCCCACCTTCCTCTCGGCTACCATCCGTCGCACCCCCGCGATGTCCATCTCCTTCACCAGGCTCCCGGGGTCATCGCGGTCCGCTAGTATGCCGGACACGTCAGTAAGGAGCAGCAGCTTCTCCGCGCCCGCTGTTAGTTCTTATTTGCTTTCTTTCCTTGAGAAAGAAATTGGATGGTATCACTTCTCTGCATTAGTTGATCATCATATATTTTCTCCGTTTGTTGGAATATGGCCTAGAAAGTTAAGCCAGCATCAATAATCATCATCACTCTAATTATTCTCCTATTTAGTGTTTGGATTAGAAAGTAATTGAGCATTTAACCGTTCTTCACTAGCAAATTCATTTCTCTCATTAAAACATGCTTCTGCCCTTCTGACGTACATAGCTTATTCTTTTGTGACAGAGAGGTGCTGGAATGCAAAGATAGAGAATATTATGAATGGGCTCGTGTCCAGTGCCTCAAATCTTCTCTTGATGAGAGTAGACTAGAACAGTGTGTTAAGGCAGCCAATGAAGCTGAAGCAATGTCTCAGCAGAGACTAGCAGGTGCTGAAGCTGAGATTGCTGAATTAAGGCACAAGATGGAGAGTTCCAGAAGGTACTTTCTAATCCCTATATTTGTTGAAGTAGGCGAAGTCAGAGGCATTTTCCATTTTTACTGGTGAAAGAGGTGCTAACTTGTGAATTTTCTGTGTGCTAAAGGAATATTGGTTGTTTATCTGAATTATTGAAATCAAAGCATGAAGAAGGTGAAGCTTACCTGTCAGAGATCGAGGTCTGTATCATCTAATATATCTTAATACAATATGGAGGCCAGTCTGAAATAGGTATTTTCAGACCTGTCAGAGATCTAGATCTAGTTACAAGTCTGAAATAGGTATTTTCAATATTCAGAGTATTGGGCAAACATATGAAGATATACGAACACAAAATCAACAATTGCTTCAACAAATTATTGAGAGAGATGATCATAATACAAAGGTAATTCTATGTATTAGTTTTGCTATTGTTTGTTCTTATTGACATATCCTGGTCTTCATCTTCTGTTCTTGATGACTCGAGAGGGTTTCACTTGAAACATGCACTTGAGTTCGGTTACAATTGCCTGCATGCAGCCAAGAATAACGTAAATGCACAACTAGAAGGTTAATCAGTGTATGTAAGTTCATCTATTTGAGGAATTTCTGGAATGTGTGGTGATGAATTGACAATGCCCTTCATAGCTGTTTCTTTTTTTTTTTTCACAAAACTAGCAAGGAGGTCCACACACTTGCACAAGCACCATCCTTAAAGCATTTTTAAATGACTTGGCAATAGATATGTGATTTTGCTTTTTTGGAAAATAAATCGTTGCAGAACTCCATTTGTGATATTTTAATATTATATATTATAAGAGAAAAAATACTCGCTCTGTTTTCCAATACTTGTCATCTATGACCAAAACTTTCTTCCTCAAATACTTGCATAGCAAAACAATACATATAGCATAACATAATATTTTTCATTTATATCATCATCTTTTCATTCATTATTGCAATGCTTATCTATACTACATGCTCTTAATACACATCACATAGCTTATATCGGCATAACCGAGTGAACACCCGTATCATCCTCTCAATGTATCCATCCCGCTGAGGTTTTCAAAATAAAAGTTCATAATGTTTTATTTTTTGTGGGAATTTCCAGCATATTCTCTTTTTTCTTAGTGACCGACTTTTATTATATAATAGATCTCGATTCCTATATATATATATATATATACACACACACAAATCAAATTCCTTACCTTATTTTTATTTATCAAATTAGCATATTTATGGAATTTTAACTCTCAATAAAACCAAAATTTCAAATTTTTCAACATAGTTTTGAATTTTAAAAAATAATCGCTAATTTCCTTTGATTTTTATTCCGAATTTACATGTTTGTGGGTTGTACTTGTTATAGACTTTTTTTCAGTTTTAGGTTTGAATTTGTACATAAATCTAGTTGCTAATTTTTATTTCGAATTTATGTTATTTTTTATTGTACTTGACATTGACTCTTTCGTTTAATCTAAATTTTATTTTTATTTAATATGAGTTTTAGTATTAGGTTAGAATTCATATACATATCCAACTGTTGATTTTCATATAATTTTTATTTCGAATTTCAGCTATGTAGAGGTTTTAATTTGGAGTTCGTGTGAAAATCAAATTGCTAATTTCCTTTTATTTATCGTTTTGAATTTCTGTTATTTCTGTTGTTATTTTTTATTTAATTTTGAATTTCGATTTTAGGTTAGAATTCGTATACAAATCCAACTGCTAATTTTCATGTAATTTTTATTCCGAATTTTAGCTATGTAGTCTTTTTAATTTGGAGGTCATACAAAAATCACATTGCTAATTTCCTTTTATTTTTCATTCCAAATTTATGTTAATTTTTATTTAATGTCAAATCTCAGTTTAGGTTAGAATTTGTATATAAATCCAACTTGTAATTTTTATTTATTTTTTATTTTGAATTTCAGCTATGTAGGGATTTTAATTTGGAGTTCATATGAAAATCAAATGTCTAATTTTCTTTTATTTTTTATTCCGAATTTCTGTTATTTTTATTGTACTTGGCACGAAGTCTTTCTTTTAATCTGAGCTATTATAACTCGGGTTAGATAGATTGATGATTAGATGTTTTTTTTTAAAAAAATAATAACATCCAATGTCTGTTATAATTCACCTTAGTTAGGGTCCACCAGATTAAGATCTAGATGTTTTTCTTTTTTGTGAGAATTTCTAGCCTATTTCTCTTTTTTCTTAGCAACTCTTAAAGATCTGTCATGAGCTTTTAATATACAATAGATGTCACAGAGAAGTAAAAGTTGTCACAAGAGGCATTTTGATTTGGCAACTAAATTTGCTGTTTGGTTAGCTCATGGAACCTCAATATGTCTTCACATTGCAATAGCAGGTTGTGACTTGTTAGTATCGAAGGAACCAGCCTCGCAGAAAGCATATACCTGAGCGTGACTACTATCGCAGGTTTGTTGCAGATGGTGCAAGTTTTAGGAAAATTCCCAGTTCAGATATTTAAGCATATACCTGAGTAAACAGTTAGTGAGGACTGCTCAACTAACTTCATTTTTATCGAGCAATTTGTAGTCCTTTTGGGCTCAATTATTGCTATAGTTAACCTTATCATTTGAGAAGTATCACACATTGTGATGCATATAATGACTAATAGATTTGAGCCCATCTGGTAGCTATTGTTGAGTATATGCTAAAATTGATTGCAAGTACTAGTTTTGAACAATATGGGGGAGGTTCTTTCGAAATGGAATGTTAGCTGGTGCAAATGGACTTACTCAGTATTAACTTTACCAAGTTTCTCATTGCTCCCGGGAACAAACTGTTTTGACCAGATAATTGGACCTGAACTGCGACCCCACATTTTGTTAACAAAAATTGCAATGTTTATCTACTACATGAAGACAGTTTCCTTTATATTCCATAATTCCAAGAAAGACATAATGTGCAAAGTTGCATATAAGAGAAGTCATTACTATGTTGTAGCAGAGGAGATTGGATTTATTTTGTGCAAGAATTAAAAGGACTATTTTGGGAAAAATCCCAGCCCATGGCTGGCACGGGTTCCCAGCGGGAACCGGTTTTCTCCCGTGCTAAAGTACTGTAAACGTTTTGATTTGACACTTGGAACCACCTGGTTTACTGTTCATTTTGAATTTTAATTTTAAAAATTTCCAGCCGGTTTTAGCTGTCCTGGAGATGACTGGTTACCAGCGGTAACTGATCGATTACTGCTGGGATTTTTATCCCTGATTTCATGTAAGTTCCTGTTATCTGACTTATTTCAGTTTGAGGAATGAGGAGTAAATGTGGGAACTACATTCTTTGGAGAAATTTATTCAAGCATGCTTTTAACTAGGCTTGTCTTTTTCTGTGTCGCTGCAAAAGCCATCCAGGGCATTATTAGTGTTGTTTCCTGGCATCAGGTTAACAGAATAAATAGAGCTTCAGCGTGATACTATTGATGTTCTTTAGAGCAAGGAGGAGTAACCCCCTTGTTTGTTTATTGAAACCGAAAACAGATTAATATAATAGTTCAACATTGGAACACCATCACAAAAGCATCTTCTGGGAGGCACACCAGATAGAGCCGCAACACATACTAACAAACTCAGCTGGTCCACACTTATACTAGCACTCAATTCATTACATTGCAGGCTTTCAAGGCACACAAAAATAGCAGCTTCAAAATCCCTTGTCCACCATCAAAAGGCGCATCCATATTTGGTTGATGAATCAGATAGGTACAAGTAAACCGATCATAATCTGTGAAGTTCTGGAGATGGTCATGTTTGTCTTGATTTCTCAGATATAGAGGTAGAAGAATCTTTTAGAGCAACTACGTTTATAGCACAATCTTAGTTTTCTAAATCTTACTGCAGATCTTTATGGAAGGTGTTAAAGTGAAACAGGCGCAAGATGCTTTGCATTTAGATGTAAGGTCCTTGGACAGAAATTTGCAGCAGGCAAATAGCATGATGGATCTCTTTGACGAGAAAATTGCTCACTTAGAGGACAAGGTATGGAAACACATGCTGTAGGGATAGAAGAGTATCCTATTTTTACAGGAGTGCTGAACAAATATTTTTCCTTGCCCATTCCCAGTTAAAAGTTTGGTCAGAGCAGATAGGGAAACTTGCAGAGGATGGATGGCGTCATTCTGTTTCTTTGGGAAATTGTCAAAGAAAGCTGGTAGATGTACAGGGAGAGGCTCAGCAATTGAGGCAGTCAATGGATCACAAACAAGCCAGGAGTCGATTGGAAGTTACTGAGCTTCTTATAGAATCAGATTAGGAAAGGTAATTATTTGCAGAGATGTCTTTCTCCACACCCCATGTGACCTTCATATTTCATTGCCCTACAAGTATAATGATGTTTTTTTTTTCAGGTTTAGTAAGAGGAGAATTGAGGATGACTTGGAACTGATGTCAAGGAAAGCTAGTTCTCTCAGAGCAAAGATAGAGGGATCAGCAGTGTTTTTTTTTGAAGGACAGCTAGGTTGTGAATTATATTAGATAAGGAAAGAGATTACAGGGAGGAGACGCAAGATTCTGCACCAGGGTGAAGATACAGGAGAGAGCACAACAATATGAGGGAGGGAGTAGTGAAAAGGGAAAAAGGGAAAAGAAAAAACGGAAAGAAGAACGGGGTGGGTCAAGCTTATTGTTCCACTAGGTTTTTTAAATGAAGAGCTCCAGCGATGATCCAGACCATCGCCTCGTCTTTGAGGGACTGAAGGATATCCTTGATGGCATTGTATTCGGAAAACTCTGTTGTTTTTCTCTCTCCACCATTGCCAACATGTTAAAATAATTAGGGTTCTAACACCTTTACGAAATCTTGACTGGGGACTTGTTTGGTGTAGGCACCAATCTTTGAAGGCGGCAGTTCGCTTCCAATGCCTTGGTTGGAAAAGCTTCATCAGGAGGTGAAGGAGTATAGGGGAATATTGAAATGTGGTGTCTGTCGCGACCGACAGAAAGAGGTGAACAATGCTGTCTTTATTTCCTATGACTTTGGTCACCATATTGAATCTAAGAACATATCCTTCCCGTGTCGTCTAGGTTGTGATTGCCAAGTGTTACCATCTTTTCTGTAATGAGTGTATACATAGATCACTCAGAAACCGCCAGCGGAGGTGTCTATCCTGTGGATTAAGCTTTGGGGCTAATGATGTGAAGTCTATCTATATATGATGCTGCAGTGGCAGCTAGTTTCATGGGCATCTAGGACAAGTGACTTGTCATGCTGCTTATTTGGCTTGCTAGGTGACATAGTCCAGTCGTAAATGTAACTCGACTTACCTAACTTCTGCAAGAGGACCCATAGCATGGCTTAATTTGTTGGGCTAATGTGGATCAATAGGCATGCTGCCGGTTGCATATGTGATGCCAGTGTGGCTTCCTGTTCCTTGGTAAAGTGTGGCATTTTCCTGTTGAAACAGCTAGTAGTCTTAGCTTTTTGCTTATCCATTCTATTGTTTGACAGATCCAATCGTCTAAGGACGATGGGATTAGTGATTCCAAAGCACGCCATACATTGTATAATATATAGTTTGTAGCTCTTTTTGGTGTAGCTGACAGTAAGTATGTAGGACTTAGGTCGGTGTTTCAGCTTGTACTTTGTACATTTGTCATGTTTTTGCTGATAGTGAAGCCACAGTCAAATGCAGTTTGTCCGTGTCAGAATATGAACTTACTGGCTTGCTCGGGCGATTTGCATCGGTTGAGATGCTTGCCATTTATTTAGGATTGCTGGCACAGGCTTCACTACACCAAAAAACGTCATCAGTGGCGGTTCATAACCGCCATCAGTGGCGGTTATTGAACCGCCACAGATATAGTGCCACTGATAATCGAGGATTATCAGTGGCGGTTTTTAACCGTCACAGATAAGTGTTATCACGGATAAGTACTGCCACAGATAACAATACTATACGTGGCGGTTCTATCCACCAACCGCCACAGATAACAATACTATACGTGGCGGTTCTATCCACCAACCGCCACAGATAACTACACTATACGTGGCGGTTCTTTCTACAACCGCCACAGATAAAATATTATACGTGGCGGTTCTTCCACCAACCGCCACAGATAACTATATTATACGTGGCGGTTCTATACATCAACCGCCACAGATCTATATTATACGTGGCGGTTCTATCCACCAACCGCCACAGATAGTGCCCGATCGAAAAAATAAAAACTGCATTTTGGGCTAGCCTCGTGTCTGCTAGCCATGCCCTCTGAAACATATAATACATCAATCACAGATTTTGCATACACACAGTTACAATGTACAACAATCACAGATTTCGCATATACACAACTACAATATAATACATCAATCACAATTGCAATTTTGCATATGCACAATTATAATGTACAACAATCACAGATTTTGCATATACACAACTACAATATAATACATCAATCACAATTACATATAATACATCAATCACAATTACAATCACAGATTTTGCATATCACAATTACAATATACACAATTACAATGTACAATTAAAGTGTCTCATGCATGAGGTGCTCGATCATGGTGATGGTGTAGGGCATGCCTCCCGCTAGATCTGCTCTCTTCTCCTCCAGTTCAGTCATCTTTGCATCAATATTTCTCAGAGTATGTAAATGAAGTCATTATATATCATACTATGGAAAGCTAAATAGATCACTTTTGTTGTATCACAAATCTAGCCGATCCATTGCCGTCTTATTCCATGTGAATGCCGTGGCATCCTCCGGATATTGTACATGCATTAGCTAGTTTATACTCCTCTATTTTTGAATATGTGACATTCTATTTTTCAATTTTATTCCTAAATACATATCATTCTACAATTTTGATCCTACTTTTACTATTTTTCCTTCTATAATCTCCATTTAGCTATTTTTAATGGCATTTACTATCATACATTAGAGTAAAACACACCATCTAAAAATATAAGGACCATGTAATCAAATATCTTATGAATGGAAGGTAAAGATGCAAAAGAAGGGGTTCCCATTTGAAAGGAACAAAGAGTTATTTACACTTTGTAATGAAACAGAATTGAAGTAAAAAAGCCTAAACTAGTGGAGGTAAACTAGAAGCCTACGGGTCTTCGGAGGTTGAAGACATGTGATTTGGGACAATAGTATGGATGACTGGATCGTTGTTGTCTTCGTCATAAAACTCGCCATTTTGTTGATTATTTCCTTCATGATGAAGTAGGCGGTATGCCCCGAATGCCTTGGATTTGAAGGAAGCGATCCTACCGTAGACAACTTGAGGCGCTGTAAGTATAAAAACAAAATTAAGAGAGAATATAGAAATTGAGTGGTGTGAATCAATGTGTCATGTTAGCATGGTGACCTCTACGTTATTGTCTTTTATTGTGCATGATAAGATTTGGCGCATGTCTTGGCACGAAGTACCCACATAAATTTGTTCCTTTCTACCGCTTTTGACACTGCAAAAATCGAATGAACTAAGATGTCGTCGAAGGAGCTATTTACTATGAAATATGATATAAGAGTATTCCTTAAATGCGTCTGAAAACTTCGTGACGGATTGTAAGGGATTTGTGGTATGGGCGGTATCTCGAGCTCTTCCGACAATATCTTTTGAACGCCTCATTCACTAAATGTGTCATCTCTTCAAAGTCTTTTTAGGTTTATCTAGTGGATCCATGATCGACATCTTGCTCTTTTCTGGATGAATTATTACGAGAATCCAATGGAAGCTACATACACATGCATGATGCCAGTCATTAGTCCTTACATCAGAGTAAATAACTGAAAGGACAGGGGATGTCGCCTAGAGGGGGGGTGAATAGGCGAATTAAAAACTTTGTAACTTAAATGCAGCGGAATAAAAATATTGCAGCTAAATAAAATCTCCGAGTGTCTGAACAATCCGGAGTGTCCGGATATTCAATCCGGATACTCGGATAGTCCGATCCGAGGGTCCTAACCCGGAGTGTCCGGGGTATACAATCCGGATACTCCGGATTATCCGGACTGTCCGGGGTATTCAATCCGGATACTCCGGATTATCCGGACTGTCCGGGTTCAGGGATTCGGATACTCCGGATTGAGGATCTCGAAGAGAGATTTTAAATCCCTGCAATTTTTCAACAATCTACTTGAACACAAAAGATCTTAAAGATGTCAGGTACCTGAGGGTATAGAAGATCTGGAGCCAAACACAACAAAAGAGTAGATCGGGCAATTTCAAGATTCAAAATCAAATGCTAAAGCAAGAGAAAGAAGCAAACTTGGAGACAATGATTTTTCACCCGAAGTTCGGATCCTTGAGGATCCTCGTCTCGTTGAGGCGGCTCGGTCACACTTGAGCCGGGGTCTCTTTCAACCCTCTTCCTCCCGGTGTTGCACAAATGCACTCACCGGTCTTCACTCCTTTGATTCCTTCCCTTACGGAGGCGGAACCGGCCTTCACAAACTTCCCACGGCCAACCACACAAAGCTCCGGTGACTTGTAGGCGACCTCCTAGCCGTCTAGGAGTCCTCAACCTCCAAGAGTAACAAATGCTCACGAAGAACAAACTTGGAGATGAAATCAAGTGCTCAACCAACTCAAATCTCACTCCCCAAACTCTTCCCAACCCTTCTCACAAGGGGATCACTTAGATCTAAGGGTAAAAGCTCCCTCAAAGCCCTCCACACAGCCCCTCAAAAATCCACTCCAAAAGCCTCACCAAAAAGCTCTCTCAAAAAGAGGGAGGAAGGGCTATATATAGAACTCCCCAAAAACTAGCCGTTGGGGGCAGGCTGCGCACAATCCGGAGACTCCGGATTTTAATCCGGATACTCGGATTGGTGAGAAAAGCTAAGAGAGACTCAACCGGAGAGTCCGGATGAATATCCGGATACTCCGGATGATCCGGATAGTCCGGACTAACTCCGGATAGTCCGAATCAAGATCGAGCAGCTCGGCAAAACGAGCATAACTTTTGACTCGGACTCCGATTTCAGAGATTTTGGACTCTCCGAAAGCTAAGAACGAGGGCTACACAACCAACAAGATCTCACTATCCAAAACTCAAAGGATAACCACAGATTTCACAAAGAAATCAAGAGAGACCTACAACCCTCACTTTAAGCACTACCAACACCACTCTCTTTCTAAGATTCACAAGGATGGATCACTTGAGCACTTGACACATCTAAAAGTCATTCGACATCGCATCCCTCTTAATAGTACGGCAATCCTTAGACTCAAATTAAATCAAAGATAATATAAGTCTAGAACTAGTCACTTGCCGTCTTCTTTCTTGATGTCGATGCATGAAGACCTTCACCATATAATTGATGACATCTTCGCCTTGTCCAACTCGACTCGATTCACCTCATGAGACTCTCGTCCTATCAACCTTGACTTGATCATCCTCTCTCGACGATCTCCACGCCAAGTCGCTCTTGACTTAGTCCTCACTCTTGGTGACACCGTCGTCTTGTTGACCTCGACAATGATCATCCTCCAAGATACCTTGGTCATCATACACATACGGGACCTAATTCTTTCCAAACTACTCATGAAAGACATTAGTCCCAAAAGCTCAATAGATATGAATAAATTGATATTTTGTGAGCAGTTGATTTCAACAAGTGTTTCATATAAAGAAGCACAACACAAAATAGAAACACTTGACATAAGAAATGTTCTCTACTAAGTACATCATGATGAATATGTAATTGATCTATATGCACTAGAGATAATTGCCAATATGATGAATCAATTAAATCATGGCAAGGATCACAGACTTTACTTAAATGAAGCACATGATAGAATATACACGAATTGTACATGTGCAAATAATATTTGGAGTAAGAGTAAATATGTGATCCAACACTAGATAAACTTCACTAAGAGAATTGCATGAGAAGATATACAAATAAAACATGCATGCACCAAGTCAATCTATAGCAATATGAAGTTTAACTCTAGTTAATACATGCATACTATAATGAACTCAAATGAATATATATGCACAAATAAATATGACATGAACCAATGTGCATATATATAATCAACATGCTACTTGGAGTTCACTATGCATTTGCACAAAAGGAATGCAATAACAAATATAGAATAGATACCAAAATTGCATACCTTATCTTTGCTTAACCTTCCTATTTGATTTTCCTCTAAATAGATGAGACTGATACTCAACTAGGCAATAACAAGTTAGTCTCATAGCAATATAATCATATTAGAGGTTTGTCATTTCCTAAGCACTAAGTTAAGCATTTACTTAATTTACATAGATTGTCATTATGAGTGTTTGTCATTAATCACCAAAATAACATTCATTAATCACCAAAATAACATAAGTGCCTAGATGCACTTTCAATCTCCCCCTTTTTGGTGATTTATGACAAACCTATTATCAATTGCACCAAATGACAATATTAAGATATTTTAACATTAAAACAAGCATAAAGATACAATAAGAGATCATACTTACAAATCATCCCTTTTGTCAATCGATTAGGGACAATTGATAATTCCATAAATTCTCCCCTTTTGTCATTAATCCCAAAAAGGTGCTTAAAAGATTCTTATTGTTTATTCAATAAAATCTGTTCTCCCCCTTGATTGCACACTCAATAAAAAGATTAGGGAGAAAATAAAATAAAGATAAGGAGCTAGTAGTAGGACAATAATATTAAGCTCCCCCTAAATCTAGGCAAGATATGATACCAATTATTTCCAAGATTTAGGTAATAGATTTTTCTAGTTATACCAAATTAAAGAAGTCATGATTCTTAGGATATAAGTGATGCTTAAACATGACACACGAATATGATTTCACATATTCTTTAAACATCAAGATCATATAGCAAATTTATAATTTAAGCACATGCTTATGATCAAATCAAATTCTAACAATCAAGATCATATAAAGAAGATTACACAAGAAGGAATTGCTTATATGATCACAAGATGTATACAAGATCATGAATCAAGGTTGTATAAGTAAGATGCACTTTCATGATCAAGAATTATAAACTTATCAAGGGCATACCTCTTTGCAATGTGTCACCCATATGTACCTTTTAGTTCTTGATAATGCCGAATGCAAGTTAGATGACACTTCAAAACAATTTAGGATTAGAGGATACCTCTTGAAATATACCAATTAATCATACCAATTGAAAAATACAACACCATTTAGAATAACACAATTTAGCATAATGGTGTGCACAGACATTATTTGAATATGGTCAGAAAAGAAACACGTCCCCTTTGTCGATTCTTGTCCACCGCATGTTCGAATTGGTCATGATCACCGCGCCGGTCTTAGATCCTCGTACTATGGAGCTCCTCTCCATTTCCTTCATCCCACCGTCGAAGATGACCCCTTTTCCAATACCTTGAACATCAATAGACAAGCACACGATTTCTGGGAACAAATATCTTTTAATTTGACCCAAGTTAGTTTGATAATGTCTAAGTACAACATGCATGATATATATGATATACAAGACAATACTCTTTGCATGCAATTTTAAAAACAACTTGAAGATATCAATTGAAGATTTTATTACACCACTTTATAATGAAAATATTTGAAACTCATTCAAATTTAATCTTGACATCCACTTGTAAGAGAGACAATGAGTAAAACACATTCAAACTCACTCTTGAGCTTACAAGGGAAATTTTCTCTTTTCCATAATAAACTCGAAGTTATGCAAGAGAGAAAACATTTTGAGGCTAAGTTACAATTAAATCCAATTTCCAGAATAACTTAGCCAAAAGATGCACTTTCATTGGAATGAAAACTTAAATAGATATGCTCCACTTAGAAGCTTGGAGCAATGAATAAGTTCACTTAGTTTTCATCTTGAAAGGCTTGCCAAGATTCCAATTTAAAACTCTTAAAATCTCGAAAAGATGCAAATAGCAACACAAAATCGATTATAACCTTTAAACCATTGCTCAAATACAAAAATCATCAACGCGGAACAGATCCGACTCGAAATCCTCTTCGAGGGCTATGAAGACTGAATATTGATTTGAGCAAGGGAGAAACCCCAAAAATAGGATGAACAAGATATTGCAAGAAAGTATAGATAGCAATTTCAGAATTTGGGCCGAGCTGTACAACCCGGATACTCCGGTGTTTTTGATCCGGAGTGTCCGGATAATCCGGATACTCCGGATATATTACCCGGATACTCCGGGTTGTTCAGCTTCATCCCTAAAACTGAACATTTTGAATTTGGATCAAATCTTGATCAAATGAAGTCCAATAGCCATAAGATTTTGCAGAAATGATCCATGAACATCCAAGAGACTTCTCCAAAAAGAATTTCTCAAATATCACCCTCCAATCAAAAATTAGATCAAAATGGGCATTGGAGGTTTAGTTTTGACACTAAGTCAAATAAAGTCAACAATCTTGCAAATGAGTTCAAATAAATTTGAGAATTTTCAGATATGAACTCCATATGTGAGAGAAGGTTTTCTAACAAAGATTTTCAATAAATAAATTTTACTTTGAGAAATGTGGTGAAATTTGCATATGAAACACATAAAAGATTAAGATTTTCACCAAATCCTCAAAATAGAACCAAATGAGTTTTGAATGGTAATATGCAATTATATGGCTTCATATGATTTAGAGAGATGTTTATAAGCCTATTTGCATAATTAAATCCATTCAAATCGTAAAATCCAACTTAATGCAAGAGTATGCCAAATAAGATCGAAAGAGAGAAAAAGGCATAATTATTTCAAATTAAGTTGAAATTATTTGAAATTAGGCATAAACATTATTTAGACTCCCAAGAAACTTTTCCAAAAAGAATTTTCCAAAAAGGAGTCTCCAATCAAAAGATATGCCAAATTTTGCTTTGTAGGCATGATTTTTACTCAAAGAGAAGAAAAGTCAAAACTTTTTCAAATGGAGTCCAAATGGTTTGAAGCTTTCCAGAAATAAACATTGGACTATTTAGAAGGTTTCCCAATAAGAATTTCATTAAAAGGAATTTTCGTTCAAAATATATGACAAAGTGCGCTTTGAAGGTTTGAAAAGAAATTGAATTTTCGCCAAATGTTCAAAATGCATTCCGGATTGAAATTTATGGAGATTTGAACTTTCATAGCTTTGTATGAGTAAGAAATACTGTTTCAATCCAAGATATGCAAATAAATCCAATTCAAATAGCGAAATCCACAAAATGCAACAACGGGTCATTTTGGGTCAATTGGATGATTTTGGCCAAATTCAAGTGGCTATAACTTTTAAACGGTTGGTCGTTTGGAAAAACTTTGAACTAAAGAAATGCTTAAAATGACCAACCCTATGAGTTTTGTATTGACCACTTTTTCAAACTCCAAATAGATTTTGCTTTAGAAAAATTTGAAGTTAAATGCAAAAGCAAGATCACAAAGATCTTTTTAAGCCAAAGTTTGACTTTTAGCTTCTAGCCAAGGGTTAGATACTTGAAAACATTTGAAATGCATTTGAAAACATTTTAGAAGACTATTTTCATAAGATTTTGCATTTCAAACAAATATTTTGCTTTTAACCCTTTTTGAAGCAAGTTTAAATAGGAAATAGTTTTTCATAAAAGCCTCAAAATACAACTCAATTTGGATTTCATGCAATTTCAATTTCCATGGCTTAGAATTGATTATCAAGATGGTTTCTAGCCAACATTTATAATGAAATCCAACTTGAATGCTAAGATTTGAGCAAAATGCTTGAATAAGCTATTTTAGTTCAAACCAAAAACTTTTCGGCTAAAATTGATTTCAATATAGAATTTTCATTTTGAAAGCTTGTAAAACATTTGAAATACATATTATAATACTTTTACAAAGCTTTTCACAATTTTGGGCCTTTTAAACATAAGATTTGACTTTTGACCAAAATGGTCCTTTTGAAATAGCTATTTGTAAAACAAAGTCAAATATTTCAACACAAGATTCAAATGAAGGATAAGATGAGATATAGAGATTTGAATTTTGTGTATGAGTCTAAGATACCATTTTGAACCAAGATACTACACAAGATCCGGTCCAAACGGAGAAACTCACTAAGTGCAATAGTATGACAATTATGGGTCAAATATAGTTTTTCGGCGAGTTTCAAAATCAAATAACTTTCACTAGGTTGGTCTTTTGAAAGTCTTTTGAACACAAGAATTGTTAAGAATGACCAACTCTAGGATTTTCGTTTTGGAATTACTTTCAAATTCATTTTACATTTAATACTATGAAAATTATAAGTTTAAATCCAAAACAAGATACTATTATTTAGATTTTGATCATGAAACTCATTTTCTTTTCAAAATGGATTTTGTGAAGCCAAAACCTTTGAAAAACATTTCAAATATATTTGTATACATTTTGCAACTAGTTTTTCACAAGAATACTAATGGTATACAAAATTTTGACTTTTGGCTAAATGGCTTGATTTTGAAAATATATATTTGCACTTATATAAATATGGGCACATGTAGGGATGCAATATACATGGATATGAATTAACACTCCCCCTTAATGTGCCACAATCCCAAACTTACTCAAGATTGCAATCAGAACAACTAATAAGCATGAGCAAGCATATAATCAAGCAATCTAAATTGATTTTCATGAATAATGCAATATAACCTACACAAGGCTATAAGCTAAATAGTAATCAAATTAGATACTTGTTACCCGAGATGGCATTGGTTTATGATTGAAGTGAATGTCTTCAAGCTTGGCTTCTTTTGCACATGATGGAATCATTCTCTTGATAAGCCAAAACTTCCAATGCATCTCCAAGCACCTACAATTCTTTTAGGCGCTTTTGGTACCCAATTTTTGTTGGGTCCAACAATGTTAGTCACAATAGATTTTGGAACCCAAATGGTCCTGATTTGGATATTATTGAATTGACTAACATAATTAGAAATAGGTTTGCAATAATTATTCCTCCTAGGCAAATGATTGGTATTTTTATGAAAAGGCTTAGGAGGGCAATGATATTTTGCAAAACCATTTCTAGTTTGATCTCTTCTAAGCATATGATAATTGAAATTATGCATTGGCTTAGAGGATCTAGCAAATCTAGCAAATGGTTTGCTATTGTTATTTTCCTAAGCACATGATCAACATGATTTTTCTTGGTCTTAGGAAGTCTAGCATTTTGAGCAAACACATTTCTAGATTCATTTCTCCTAAGCAATTGAATATCATAATTTTGCAAATACTTGGGAGAATCGACAAACTTGGCAAACACATTGCCATTTTTGTCCTTCCTAAGCAAATAATGATCATTGACAATAATAGGCTTAGGAGTAATACCTTTGGGACAATCCTTACCGATGTGCCCCTTTTCCCGACAATTGTAGCAAGTAGGCTTTGAGCGTCTCTTGTTCTTCTTGACTTGCTTCTTGCCGGTGTGCCTCTCGGTTGATGGTTGTGGCTTGATCTCCACTTTATGAGGACGCACCGAGGCGTAGTGGCCCTTCATTTTATTCTCCCTCTTGGAGATGTAACCGATTCCTCGCTTATCTTGAGGCGCCCTTGGCTTGCTCAAGATCTCGTCGAGAACGGCTTTTCCCTTTACGCACTTCTTCAAGTCATTTTCCAATTTAATGACTTGAGCCTTGAGCTCTTTATTTTCCTTTACAAGGTTAGTCTCACATTGTATAAAGGAAGTAGAAACATTTGAATTTGAGCAACAGGGTAAATCATTGCTAGAGGTGGACATGTCAAATTTTGATGAAATATTAGGATTAACATTTAAGCAAGACATTTCATCAATTAAATCACATGAGATTCCTATATCCACCTTAGGCTTATGAGTTTCTTTGGAAAGGAGGGATTCATGATTTTCTTGAAGCATATTATAATCATTTTGAAGTGATTCATGTTCAAGCTTCAAAATTTTATATTTCTTTTTCTCCTTTCCAAGACATTTATTGAGCTCCTCAAGCAAATTCATAAGTTCATCATAAGTGAGCTCATCATCATCATCGTCACTTACCTCATTCTTACCTTTCGCCATGAAGCAACGGATTTGTGATGGAAGAGCATCTTCATCGTCACTTGAGGCGGAGGTTGAGGTTGATGGAGATGTCGGTTCTTCATCACTTGAGCTTGAGGTGGAGCTTGATGTTTCATCTCCCGACATCTCTTCCTTAATGCAATCCTCAATAGAAGTGGATGATTCAAATAGTTCTTGAAGCTTTATCCACATTTCATGAGCGCTCTTGAGATTGCATATTCTATCAAAGATTTCATCGCTCACAACACAAAATAAAACATTAGTAGCTTGAGCGTCGAGATGTAGGCATTTCCTCTCTCCTTGGTTGGAGCAACTTCATTCAATGGAGAGGAAAAGCCGACATCTACGATCCACCATATTTGGGGCTCATGGATTTAAAATGAGAAGTCATAATTAATTTCCATGAAGCATAATTTGTGCCATCTAGCACAAGTGGATTATGTGAGTGTTCTAATCCTCTAGTCGACATCCTTTACTCTCTAGACGGTTAAGTCTAATAAAAAGAGAGACCTTGCTCTGATACCAATTGAAAGGACAGGGGATGTCGCCTAGAGGGGGGGTGAATAGGCGAATTAAAAACTTTGTAACTTAAATGCAGCGGAATAAAAATATTGCAGCTAAATAAAATCTCCCGAGTGTCCTGAACAATCCGGAGTGTCCGGATATTCAATCCGGATACTCCGGATAGTCCGATCTCGAGGGTCCTAACCCGGAGTGTCCGGGGTATACAATCCGGATACTCCGGATTATCCGGACTGTCCGGGGTATTCAATCCGGATACTCCGGATTATCCGGACTGTCCGGGTTCAGGGATTCGGATACTCCGGATTGAGGATCTCGAAGAGAGATTTTAAATCCCTGCAATTTTTCAACAATCTACTTGAACACAAAAGATCTTAAAGATGTCAGGTACCTGAGGGTATAGAAGATCTAGAGCCAAACACAACAAAAGAGTAGATCGGGCAATTTCAAGATTCAAAATCAAATGCTAAAGCAAGAGAAAGAAGCAAACTTGGAGACAATGATTTTTCACCCGAAGTTCGGATCCTTGAGGGGATCCTACGTCTCCGTTGAGGCGGCTCGGTCACACTTGAGCCGGGGTCTCTTTCAACCCTCTTCCTCCCGGTGTTGCACAAATGCACTCGCCGGTCTTCACTTCTTTGATTCCTTCCCTTACGGAGGCGGAACCGGCCTTCACAAACTTCCCACGGCCAACCACACAAAGCTCCGGTGGCTCGTAGGCGACCTCCTAGCCGTCTAGGAGTCCTCAACCTCCAAGAGTAACAAATGCTCACGAAGAACAAACTTGGAGATGAAATCAAGTGCTCAACCAACTCAAATCTCACTCCCCAAACTCTTCCCAACCCTTCTCACAAGGGGATCACTTAGATCTAAGGGTAAAGCTCCTCAAAGCCCTCCACACAGCCCCTCAAAATCCACTCCAAAAGCCTCACCAAAAGCTCTCTCAAAAGAGGAGGAAGGGCTATATATAGAACTCCCAAAACTAGCCGTTGGGGCAGGTCGCACAATCCGGAGACTCGATTTTAATCCGGATACTCGGATTGGTGAGAAAAGCTAACAGAGAGACTCAACCCGAGAGTCCGGATGAATATCCGGATACTCGGATGATCCGATAGTCCGGACTAACTCCGGATAGTCCGAATCAAGACTGAGCAGCTCGACTAAAACGAGCATAACTTTTGACTCGGACTCGATTTCAGAGATTTTGGACTCTCCCGAAAGCTAAGAACGAGGGCTACACAACCAACAAGATCTCACTATCCAAAACTCAAAGGATAACCACAGATTTCACAAAGAAATCAAGAGAGACCTACAACCCTCACTTTCCAAGCACTACCAACACCACTCTCTTTCTAAGATTCACAAGGATGGATCACTTGAGCACTTGACACATCTAAAAGTCATTCGACATCGCATCCCTCTTAATAGTACGGCAATCCTTAGACTCAAATTAAATCAAAGATAATATAAGTCTAGAACTAGTCACTTGCCGTCTTCTTTCTTGATGTCGATGCATGAAGACCTTCACCATATAATTGATGACATCTTCGCCTTGTCCAACTCGACTCGATTCACCTCATGAGACTCTCGTCCTATCAACCTTGACTTGATCATCCTCTCTCGACGATCTCCACGCCAAGTCGCTCTTGACTTAGTCCTCGGCTCTTGGTGACACCGCCGTCTTGTTGACCTCGACAATGATCATCCTCCAAGATACCTTGGTCATCATACACATCGGGACCTAATTCTTTCCAAACTACTCATGAAAGACATTAGTCCCAAAAGCTCAATAGATATGAATAAATTGATATTTTGTGAGCAGTTGATTTCAACAAGTGTTTCATATAAAGAAGCACAACACAAAATAGAAACACTTGACATAAGAAATGTTCTCTACTAAGTACATCATGATGAATATGTAATTGATCTATATGCACTAGAGAGATAATTGCCAATATGATGAATCAATTAAATCATGGCAAGGATCACAGACTTTACTTAAATGAAGCACATGATAGAATATACACGAATTGTACATGTGCAAATAATATTTGGAGTAAGAGTAAATATGTGATCCAACACTAGATAAACTTCACTAAGAGAATTGCATGAGAAGATATACAAATAAAACATGCATGCACCAAGTCAATCTATAGCAATATGAAGTTTAACTCTAGTTAATACATGCATACTATAATGAACTCAAATGAATATATATGCACAAATAAATATGACATGAACCAATGTGCATATATATAATCAACATGCTACTTGGAGTTCACTATGCATTTGCACAAAAGGAATGCAATAACAAATATAGAATAGATACCAAAATTGCATACCTTATCTTTGCTTAACCTTCCTATTTGATTTTCCTCTAAATAGATGAGACTGATACTCAACTAGGCAATAACAAGTTAGTCTCATAGCAATATAATCATATTAGAGGTTTGTCATTTGCTAAGCACTAAGTTAAGCATTTACTTAATTTACATAGATTGTCATTATGAGTGTTTGTCATTAATCACCAAAATAACATTCATTAATCACCAAAATAACATAAGTGCCTAGATGCACTTTCAATAACGAAATAAACGAGTAATTTAACTGGCTAGTGAGCAACTTACTTAAAATTGTATGGCAAAAGTATAAACTCCTTGTCTTGTAGTTTAATCAAAACTTTATATACGTACTCCTCGACCTCCTTTGGTACTCTTTTGATTTCATGTTGGCAAACCGTTCTTCGGTCGAGAATCCCAATCGCCCCTTGGTTCTTCGTACTTCAATCATCTCGTATCTATATAACGAATTAGTTAGACATGAAATTTATCGGTATTACGTGAATGTAGGCCAAGATTAATATATTAGACACTTACAGTGACCAGCATCTCAAAAAAGATATGTCGAGGGTGTCGTGATAGAACAAGTTGTGCAAGTTATCGAATTCTATTAAGAAGTAGCCATGGCCCTCATGGTGAAAATGTTCCTCACGGAAAATTGCAGTGATCATCTTTGGGAGTACGTCTTGGTTGGATCGATCTAAGTACCATGCATGTAATCGCTGCATCATGGGTGTTAGACTTTTTAACTTCGAAGCGGTGACCAAGGGCTTCCCTACCTCGAATTTCAATCTTTGTTGATCATCTTGGTCATCAGACTTCGCCTTGCCCTTACTTTTTTGTCGCACGACATCATACTCGGTCCTGGCCTCACGCCGATCCGGGCCGATCTGACTTGTCTAATGTGCCAATTTTGGGATCGAGGTTGTAGGTTTGTCATTTGAAGTACCAGGTGTTATAGGTTTCTGCTTTGGAGTACTAACAGTGGCCATCTTGATGGGGTCCTCAATGCATTTCTTTTCTACCTCATTTTGCTTCTTCCCCGTTTCACTCTCAGTCTTTGGTGACGGTCGAGGATTTGTTGCAGAGAGGTGGACGGATGGCGAGGATTGCCATTGGATGAATGAGTGGGCGGAGAGGATGGCGATCTCAAGAATCGCAAATTGCATGGTCCAAGACGATGTCACGCTTGCGCCATTGGATGAATGAGTGGGTCTGTATGGCACTTGTTCTTCAATGGTGCCTTGTATTTCTCAAGGCTTGTTGTAACCCTTTCCTTCATCATTTCCATTTCCTTCTCATTTCCCGCTCATCTTTAGCTCTCTTCCGACTCTATAAGAGTCTCCGTGCTCAAGGAATCCACTCCTCCATGGAACCTTGACCCGACGCTCGTGTCCGACAGTGGTGCTCTTTGTTTCCTAGGGCCTGTTAGCTCGTCTTTCTCCCGTGCGGGTGAAAAGATCCTTGGGAGGGATGGGCGTGAAACTCGTGAACTCGTTGCGTCATTGCTTCGTCTTCTTTGCTCTTGAATGATAAACCCCGATGAGACAACATATCGCCTCGCTAGCACGTAGTGCTTCACTCGATCCCGTAGTCCGATCAAGGGACTTGTGCCACCAATTGGACCGCTTCTAATTCTTGCCTCTCCCATTGAGCAATTTTACCCGCGTACCCACTCGTGCCAAGTCGTGGGGTGAGTATTCCTTCTTGCGATGCTAATGTGGTCCTCCTTTGGACTTCCTTGTCGCTTCCGATTGCTTCATCGCCACAAACTCATCCCAATATGGCTCCAATCTTGGGTACTCTCCGATGGTGACGGTTTTGCTTCACATAATTTGTGTTCACCGCCTTGAAGTTTCTCCACGCCGCATCCATGGTCATCAATGCGTCGCGACGCACAAGATCTTCGGCTCCTTCGGGAATTCGAAGGTTTCTTTGAGCTCATCCACAGATCCTCTTTGGTGGCTCGGGGCACTTTATGCCAATCCGAATAGGTGATTGGCACTTTATCCCTACGATGTACCCGCATATTGACTGTATTTTGTCTTGATTTTCTCGGTGCAACAGGGCCCCGAGATCTAAGACCTCCGAGATGGTGTACCGGCCTTGAGCTTCTTAGTTTTCCTCGTCCTCGGCGTCTTGCAACAGGAGCATCATCTGCTTGCAATGGTGGAGGCCTCGGCACATTGGGTGGTTGTGTGGAGGGTAAGGTACCTGCTCGGGCTCTCCTCCACTATAGGCTCAGTTTCGGGCTCCATTATAACTACAGTTCAACCCGAAACATAATTTTCGTCAATTATTACAGAATCATCTCATGGAATTTCAAAGTGGATGTACTGTCGTGTGTAATATTGTGTGTTGCTAAGATGAAAATGATTTTGCAAGAGCAAGATACTTAATTAGCTCGAACAAAATCAAGAGCTTAGAGTATGAGGTAATATGAAAGTTTCTAGTATGAATTCAATGTGGTTCTGCCCTTCTCACAACAACATGATCGCTTTTAATTTGTAGGGATTGAGAGATATGACTAAAGATCAATCGGTTATTGGTGTCAAACAAATCGGCACTATACTGGAGTTATGAAACTTCAGAGAGAACCGAGAAGCCTCTATTGCAGAAGCTATGGCACATATGATGGAAGACATGAAAGAACTATAAGGTTTTGTTGTCTTGAATTACGAAATAATGTGGTTTATAGCTTAACACTTATTGATATTTGTGGTATATATCATATTTTGTTAATGTATTGCTACCTGAACTATGAAATATTTTGTTATCATATTTGTGGTAAGGTCTTCTGGCCTTGAACTATGAAATAGTGTTTTCTAGCCTTGAACTATGATGGTTCACTAAATCGTCTGAGATGACGATTTTGAACCATCTGTGATGAGATATTATGTAGTAGTGTGATTTTCTTCAGTGCAGTAGTGTCTGAATCTTGTAATTAACACAACCCGATACAGTATATCAGGAGAGAAAATAAGAAAGATGCCAAAGTCCTAATCAGATTCATATAATTAAAACTTCCGTATGCACTCGAGAATCGGAGAAAAGAATCACGCCACGAAGCTAGCCACGCGCATCCAACGTTAATAGTTAAGTTTAGCTACTCGTAATCACGACGTTGATAGGTTCACGAGAGGAAAAGAGAACAAATTCACATGCAATCTGGCTAGCGGACATATCAAAAATTAATTATTTGGTTTAGTGTTCGAGTAATTATGTTGACGAGTGCACAAGGAACCAAAAATACTTTCACCGCCAATTGGCGGATGTTAATTGTGCTAGATTCCAATATACCACAAATGCATATTCATAATTTAAGAGTCAAAAAAAGAAAAAGAATTTCTATGTGTATGTCTCCTCTGTTCCACAATATATATAACTCTATTTTCTTATAAAACATTTATAATGTAAGTCCATTGAACAAACTAAGAACGTAGTTTCTTACAATATTCTTCTTGTGAAAAGGTTGAGTAGTTTCGTGTGATTTTTATAACTTTGTGTTACACTAAAAATATCATCTTTTAAAAATATAGGTCACATGGATGCATGGGTTGATGACTAGTATCTTCTAACACATCTAGTGCGTAGTTGAGTTTTCGACAACCGCAACTTTGGATGGCTTCGTGACCAAAGTTTTTGTATGCCTAGCGTAGGCTTGCGAGTTTTCCTTTATCCGTTTCTTCAATTAGATACCTCACATGTGTAATGATTCGAAGACTTTGAAGTATAAAACAAGTTATTTGGCTTCTCTTACTGCAACTCGGTTCACATAGTAAAATGATCGGTTTCACATAGTGGTATTAACTATGTGGTGTGATAAGTGAATAATTTTATCATATAGAATAATACGATGTCTTGTCCATGCATGCTAATCACAAGAACATGACGAGTAGAGCACAATAGAAAATGTGGCACTGGGGCGGTGTCGGGTCGGCGTCGTTGGGGACGGCGTCGGAGGGTGTCGAGTCGGGGCGGCGTCGTCGCGCGAGCGAGGGCGGCGACCGTGGCGGCGTCGGTGGTCGGCGTCGTTGGGGACGGCGTCGGGCGTCGAGTCGGCGGCGTCGGCGCGAAGCGCGAGGCGGCGGCCGTGGCGGCGTTATTGGTCGGCGTCGTTAGGGACGGCGTCGGGTCGGGACGGCGTCGGGCGCGGGGCGGGGCGGCGGGGACGGTGTCAAGCACGGCGTCGGGCGCGGGGGCAGGGACGGCGTCGGGCGCGGGGGCGGGGGCTCAAGGGTTTTTAGGGTAGAAGAGAGAAGGGCGGGAGTTTTAAGGGTAAAGGGTACAAGCGGCTGGATCTATTATTTATAGATGGAGTATTATCAGTGGCGGTTCTTAGAAAGAACCGCCACTGATAACATTATCTATGGCGGTTCGTATACAGAACCGCCACTGATCAACATATTATCTGTGGCGGTTCTTTATACGAACCGCCACAGATAATGTTATCGATGTGATTATTTTAAGAACCGCCACGATAAATATACTATCTGTGACGGTTCGTATACGTAACCGCCATCGATAAGTTCTGTGGCGGTTCGTATACGAACCGCCCAGAGATAATGTTATCGATGGCGGTTCTTTTAAGAACCGCCATCGATGTGCCTCCTTGAAATTTGTTTCAATCTTATACGACTATTGTCGAATAGCGTGGCGAGTTCGAAGACCTAGTTTTTGGTCTTTGCGCAATTGCGGCGTTTTACGATTTTGTGTATTACTTGTAAAGCAAATACATAAGCGATTTCTGAGAAAGAATCCGGACTCCTTTCACCTGACGGACTCAACAAACTTTCCAAACTTTCAATCGGATAGAACACTATTTTGTCATCCAGCAAAACAAACAAGTACTCTTGAGATAATCAAACAATCACCAAAACTAGCAAAGTCCAAATCGACTCAAAGACCAAAAAACTAGCACATAGCTAGGAAACAAAACCAAAGCAGACTTTAAACTACCATGCACAAGATTATCTTCAACGATGGTTATCATTAGGGTTGATTACATAGAGGAAGACTTGTGCGGCTGGTCATAATTTGCCCAGGAGCTAGCTCCGCCTCGATATTTTGCCATTACTCGTATATAGCTAATTATTTTCTTTCACAATTTGCCCTTCTTCATGATCGTCGCGATGATAGGTAGCTTCCTGAGTGGTTTCTTCCTCGAGCCTGATGTTGCCATCTACGAAAGGAGGCAACTCATCAAACTGGTTGTACTCTTCCTCATCCATGACATTCTCAACTCCGACGATCCTTCTTTCCCCTCAAGAACTACATGGCGCTTCTTATCCACGGTCGATTACATAGAAGACTTGTGCTACTTGCTTCGCAAGTACGAATGGTTCATCTCTGTATCCGACATGTTCGATGTCCAAAGTAGTGAAGCCGTACTTGTCCACCTTGACACCCTTTGGGAGTTGTACCCAACGACACCGAAACATTGGGATCTTAAAAATACAGTAGTCGAGCTCCCAAATCTCTTCTATGAACCCATAGAAGCTACTCTTCATCGCTGTGTTGTCATAGGCATCTATCTGAACACCACTATTTTGGTAAGTGCTTTTGCTATCCTGAGATCTCGTGTAAAAGGTATATCCATTTATGTCGTATCCTTGCCATGTCAAGATTGTACCTGATGGCCCTTTTGCCAGCCACCTCAACATGACACTCGTTTCTTTCCCAGTCATATGCTCTTTGAACCAATGATTGAACAAACGGTTATGCTCTTTTGTTACCCAAACCTCGATCGTCCACGATTTTCCTCTCGTAGCTTATCCTTGTGCATGTCCATATACAATGACACCTCAACCGATGTTGCAAAGCGTGAAATGAGCTTTTGAATAATCCATGATCGTAAGAATTTGTTGATTTCCTTCCAATCGTCCCTTTCCCACCAAACCTACCCTCATGTCGGGATACAGCACTCCTACCGGTTCCACCCTCCATGTAATCCACGCAAAACTCGATAACCTCCTCGGTTGCATAACCTTTCACAATGCAGCCCTCCGTACGAGATCGATTGCGTACATACTTCTTCAGATACCCATGTACCTTTCGAACGGTACATCCGATGCGAGAATACGGGGCCACATACATTTATCTCATTCACAAGGTGAACAATGAGATGAACCATTATATCGAAAAATGATGGAGGAAATACATCTCTAGGCGGCATAGTGTCTTGACCACATCATTCTGCGATTCTCGAAAGTCCGATGGGATCGATGACCTTTCGTGAAATCGTGTTGAAGAAGAAACACAACCTCATGATTGCCTCTCGGACCTTTTCAGGCAAAATACCTCTAATTGCAATAGGAAGCATTTGTGTCATCATCACATGACAATCATGAGACTTCATGCCAGTTAACTTCAAATCTTTCATCGAGACCAGTTTCTTGATGCTTATGAGTAACCGGACGGAACTTTCACACCATGCAAACATTTGCAAAGTTCTGTTCTCTCTTTCTTCGAAAGAGTGTAGCAAGCTGGGGGAAGGTAAAGTCGCCCTTTCCCGGTGTCCTGAGGATGTAGCTCAGCTCTGATTTTCATATCTTCCAGGTCCCTTCGTGCCTTTAGTCCGTCCTTAGTTTTGCTAGGAATGTTCAAAGAAAAGACCAATCAAGCTATCACATACATTTTTCTCACGTGCATGACGTCTATGCAAAGATGTCGAACTTCTAAGTCCTTCCAATAGGGCAAGTTCCAAAATATCGATCTCTTCTTCCATGTGGTCTTCTCGAGACGAGACCTCGATGTATTATTACTATCTCCTTTCCAAGTACGACATTAATATCCTTAACCATATCATATACCTCTTCCCCACGACGAGGCCTTGGGGCTATACCATCCTCTTTTGTCCCGTCGAATTGTTTTTCATATTGCGGTAGGGGTGATTCCTGCGAAGGAACCTACGGTGATGCATGTACACGGTTTTCCTCGAGTTATTGAGCCACACACTAGCGGTTTCATCCATGCACCGGGGCATGCTTTGGCCCCTTTATAGTACGACCGGATAGGTTACCAAGGGCGGGAAATCATTGATGGTGCAAAACAACAATGCCCGTAGGATGAAGTACTCGCTTGTACTCATCCCATACCTGTACACCTTCGCTCCACAAGATCACAAGATCTTCCACCAATGGTTGTAGGTATACATCAATATCATTGCCAGTTGTCTCGGCCCTTGGATAAGCAATGACATCATAATGTACTTTCGTTTCATACACAACCAAGGAGGAAGGTTGTAGATACAGAGAGTTACGCCAAGTGCTATGAATACTACTCATGTTACCGAAAGGATTCATTCCATCCGTACTCAACCCAAACCTTACATTCCTCGGTTCATTCCCAAGTCCATCCTAAAGAGCCTATCGATGGTTCTCCTTTGGCGTAATCAGCAGGTGTCTCGACTTTCCATCCTTTTACGCTCTTCCGAGTGCCATCGCATCGATTGGGCATGCTTTTGTTTCCAAATAAACGCTTCAACCTAGGTATTACCGGTAAATACCACACCACTTTAGCGGAGCCCTTTCTTCACCACGGTGCCCTCATTGTCATGGCCTTTACGCTTGTATCGTGATGATTTGCACACGGACATACATGCATGTCTCAGTATACTCTTTGCGATAGAGTATACAATCGTTTGGACATGCATGTATTCTTTCTACTTCCAATCCCAATGGACATACAACCTTCTTAGCTAAATAAGTGGTTATCGGCAATACGTTTCCATCTGGAAGCATGTCCGCTAAGAGTTGTAATAGCGCCGTGAAACTTTTATCGGACCAACCATTGCTTGCCTTCAATTTTAGAAGTGAAAGCACGGTGTGCAACTTTGTGTATTCCTCCTTGCAACCCGGGAACAAAGGTGTGTCCGAGTCATCCAACAAACCCTTGAATTGATTAAACTCTCTTTGACTAGTGTAGTTCCCTTCTGCATCGCGCAACATTTGAGCAAGATTATTATCATCATCAATGTCCAACCTATCCTCATCAGATCCATAACTGATGTCAGCTGCCATAATGCCTTCTCCATCATCCAATACGTTATCACCTTCATGTATGTTTTCCTCTTCACCGTGACTTGTCCAACGTGTATAGCCAAGTACAAAACCTCTTCGAATCAAGTGCAAGTGGATGTGCTCTTTGTCTGAAAACATTTTCTCATTCTTGCAATCAATGCATGGACAATGTATGTACTCCGTCTTCTTGTGCAACTTGTTCTCCTCGTGCTCTTAGAAAAGCAGATACCCCATCGATGTAATCTCTACAGTAACAGTTCGCATTGTACATCCATCTCCGGTCCATCTAAAATTAATTAACATATAAAAATTGATTAAAAACTAATCTAATTACTTATCATCTAAATGAGCTAGATAATAAATTCATCATCTAAAAATGATGAGCATCCACCTACCAAATTAGCTAAAATTTCATGTATATTAATATCCAATAATCTTAATTAAATAAATTTAATATATGTCCGCACTAATGGAACCAAATTAATAGTAATTAAAAACTAATCAATACTTTTCCGTAAAGAAGCGGATAATAAATTCATCATCTAAAAATGATGAGCACCCACCTACCAAATTAACTAAAATTTCATTTATATTAATACCCAATAATCTTAATTAAATAAATTTATTATATGCAAGATGTATATGTCCGTACACTAATGGAACTAAATTAATAGTAATTAAAAACTAATCTAATTACTTATCATCTAAAAGAGCTAGATAATAAATTCATATATATGCAAGATGTATATGTCAGTACACTAATAGAACCCAATTAATAGTAATTAAAAACCAATCTAATTACTTATCATCTAAAGGAGCTAGATAATAAATTCATCATGTATCAAATTAACTTAAAATGCAATTAATATTAAATATATGCTTAATCATAATTCATCATCTATAAAAGGAACACAACATCATCTAATGAACCTAGCTAGAAATAAATTCATCAACTACAAAATGGTAGCTAAATAAAAATAAACAAAATCTAAACTTTTCATCTCATCTACATATAAATCCTAATTAAACTTGGTTTAAAAATTAAATTGCAACAAGATTAACACAAATCAAGAGAGGAGAAAAATAACTCACCAAGGAACAACTAGAGGAAGTACAAGCACAAGAATTGGAGAAAACGAAATCAAATTTAGAAGTTTTGGTTTGCTCTCGGGAAGAAGAAGACCAGTCTTTGCATCGACCACCTATTTATAGGCAATATTATTAGTGGCGGTTTTTAACTAGAACCGCCATCGATAATATATCTGTGACGGTTCTATCCTAGAACCGCCATCGATAATGAATTATCGATGGCGGTTCGAGGATATAACCGCCACGGATAATCAATAGAATCGATGGCGGTTGGAGGATAGCACCGCCACTAATAATTTAGTTATCAGTGACGGTTCTAGCCTCCAACCGCCACTGATAATTTATTTGTTATCAGTGACGGTTCTATCCTTGAACCGCCACTGATAATTAATTATCAGTGGCGGTTCTAGGATAGAACCGCCACTGATATTTTTCCCGCCATTTTTGAAATAGAGCCGCCACTGATAATTATCTTTGTGGCGGTTCAAAAAAAACCGCCACAAATAGACCGTCACCTATTGCAGGTTTTGGCGTAGTGCTTAAATCTGCATGTTATGATTGCAAGTAGCGTCACTAAAGCTATATGGTTACTTGTTTTTTTTTTGGAGAGAAACCAGATGGATTTTGTTAACTCAAGCCTGCACAATCGTTAGCCACTTGAGAGAGCATATAAACTGGAACTGAGTCTGGCCAAAACATCACCGAACCTGGTTTTAGGTTTACACCAAATTTTGCCAGGGAATCAGTAGTTGCCCTATTACAGGAACAATGATCATACAAGACTTTATCTGAAAACTAAGACAACAACGATAAACTTCGCCTCCCAAAAAAGTAATCCCAAAGTCGACAGGTCTTGGTCAGGGCTTACAAGCGTATTCATCAAATTCAAAGTACGTTTCAATCTCAAATCTTCCCATTCCTACTTTACCTGCAAACCGCAATGCCTTTAGACAAGCTTCGGTTTTAGACTGAACACTATTTGCTATTAAGATATTGTTGGCATTGCTCCCTGGACTCTTTTTTTTGTTCCCTCATAAAAAGCTCTATCAATGTTAATTTTTAGAAAACCTTTAGGTGATGCACACCAAAGAGTTTCAGCTCCCATCCTCACTGTCGTAACTTTCCCCATAGCTTTAGAAAATTCTGTAGCAGGTTATCGGTCTGAAAACATACTTCTGCGATCGGTTCTAGAGCATCGCCAATATTAGCTTTATTTATGGTGTTTTGGGCTGGACCCTGTGTTGTATAACTGCGAACTTTTTACAAGCTCCATTTCCTGGCAATAGGACATTGATGGCTTTATTTGTGCCTTTGTGGAGACAGGTTGGTAGAGATTGCAGGGGCATCAATCTTTCTCCGGAACGGAGATCACCTACAGTCCTTCCAGGGACGGTAACTTAAGTGAACTTTGTAGATGTGGAATGTATGTCCAGCCAGACGTCCCGGATGAGCTCTCGGCGCGGTGCTACAGTGAATTGCTGAAGTACTGCTACAGTGTGAAAAAATCGGTGCAGCGTTTTGCACTGTGCTCTCTGAAGACTTTCTGCCTCTTTTTTGTCATACTGGTACACTGCTGAGTTATGCCAATGATGCCCACATTGATTGCCAGATTGAAGGCTCGATATGCTCTACGAGTCTACGTCTCCACCGAGATGGACCTTTATTGCAAGCTTCGTCTGTTGTTTCGTGTGGTGCGTGGCGTAGTTGGTTTCGACGGCCAGAAAAGGGTCGTGTCATGAAAGGCTACGATGCGCTTTGAACTGTACTGGTATCATTCATGTTTTGACCCTGAACTATGCATAATGCATTGCAGCTAGAGGTTTCCACTTCATCTCTCTGCCCGAGCAATCTATTCGAGCTCGTGCTTCCGCTGTATGCCTGCCGTCTCATTCCTAGTGCTAACTCAGATGTCACGTCGACTGTATGAAAGGCCAAAAATTCAGTGTTCACTGTTCAGTAGAATCCTCCATCTCTAGTGTTCCAACTGGTGGCATGATCTAACCAATGGAATGGTGGAAGTAGAATGATAAATCACTTCACTCTTCACAGGGAAATACTTGTCTAGGAGTAGAATGGTGGAAGTAAATTTATCTTAAGCGGAATTGAACGTAAGCTGCGCTATATAACCAGGAAGTTACCTCACAGCGGGATCAAGCTAGCGTTCGTTGCAACGTCGATCGCCTGGTCCTTAACCTCGAAGCACGCGCAGGCGCAGCAGTTGACTACTTGACTTTACATGTTGTCTTCCTCCTCCCGGCGCAAGGCGACGCTGTTGCAGTATTGACCAATGGGTACACCCCAGAGGCCCAGAGTACCCCATTTCTGCTCCGGACTAAACACTTCAGCTACCACAGGCCACCGTACGCCGTGGCATTTAAAGGCCGTTTCCCCACTGATCTTAACGCACCTTAAGAAGGTCACCACAGACGGCAGTGCTCCCTTACTCCTCCCCGGAACAGTCGCCGGGTCGTCGGCAGCCGCATCCTCCGGCCGGTCGGGGTAGCCCGCCCGCTGCTCCTCCTGCCAATTGCGACAATTTATTGAGATGACAGCGTCGCAATGCTACTACACACGTGTACCCATCGCAATCCGCTGCACTGTGGTGTGTAGTCCACGGTCCACCACCCTGCACGCGTAGTCTAGGTGAACAGTGGGCAAAAGGTGCCTTGATCGGTCGCAATTACGCATGCATCTGTGTCCTTGGTTATTAGCACATCCATCCATCGACTCATCGACTGAGGCTTCACGGTAGGTACACTGCAAATCGTGACTAGCTCGTTTCACACTTTCACTTGCCCCCTTTTCCCTCCCATGTATAGATAGCTCCCTATGAAGAATATTGTGCTGCTTATACTGAAGGGTTTTGATAAGTCTAAGGTGGTATTTTGTCCTAGAGAATGTAATGTGTTGGCCCATTAACTCACAAAGTTCGGCGTTTATGCGTATGGTTTAAAGATTTTATAGAATGTATATCTCGTTTGGCAGTTAGCTACCTCGCTAACTTGACGTGTTAATGAAATAATTCTATTCCGTTTGTCCAAAACAAAAAAGAAAATCGTGTGGGCACGTACGCCGGGCCTGCTAGGCTGAACGGGTGCTCGAAACTTTGGTTGTGGGAGAGAGCCAGTACGTTGCCTGCCACTCTCATTCATCGCACTATTGCCGTCCTGATAAATGCGCCTCGTTCGGCCACAATTATTCGCCGGGTAGGTCATAGGGTGCTGAAAGTCTGAAACCATTTCCTCCCGCTGTCGATCTCACCTACACGTAAGTTTTTTGGACTTTTATTCAGTGGCGAGCACACGACAAGAATCAAGTGACATGGCCAAACGGGAGCTCGAAACGGGAATCTGAGTTTCCAAATTCGAAGTGATTTTAGTAGGCTAGATTCGGTGTGCCACGTAAGATTCATCCTCTTCGGCTCCACCAACCATAGGGATCTAACGGCATCTACACCGTGAGTGATGCTAGATTTGCCATGTTACTACCACGTTATACAGGTGTTAAAACTGTTTTTTTTCCTTGAGAATTTAGCACTTCCTCTTCTCTACTAAGTGGGACCCACCAAAATAATAAACTAAACTAAACCCCCCCCTCTCTCTCAACCCTAGTCCCCCGCTCTCTCCCAATCTCACCCCTCACTAGCTCTAGCACTGTCGCTCGCTCCCACCACCTCCACCACCAGTCGATCCTGCCACCTCTGTCGCCACTGCTTCTTGCAAGCCCCCGCCGATAACTCCTCCTTCTCCTCCACCGCAGGAAGGTCTTCATCCGCGATAGTGTCCTCGATCCACATCGGAGACTGCAAGATATAGGGGACAGGTCCATGGCGTTATGGCGGCATGTCTCGATCTGGGCGCAACGACAATGACCTCGACTCCTCGAGTGATGGCGACGACATCCTTGAGCCAAGCTGCGGGTGCGTTGTCAGGTGGGCCCAAGCAATTTTTTATTCCACTCGCATTGGTGCATGTAGATGCACCGGTTTCAGACTTGTTTTTGCTAGCACCACCTCCTGCAATGTTTGAACCGGAGCTAGAACACTATCTCTCCTCTTCTAGCACCGGTTCAAGCACACATTGCAGATGACCCACTACTACACAAATGGTCATCTGGGTCGGTTCTTTTTCGTCATTTGAGTCGGTTTTAGTGGTGATACAAAATCTTTAGATAGTGATGACGAATAGCTATCACGGTCGGTTTTCGCCCAATAGAGATATAGCGTTATCTGTGTCGGTTATAAGGTTAGAACCGACCCAGATGACCTATTATCTCTATCGGTTTCGAGCTAAAAACCGATAGAGATAATTAGGAATCTATATCGGTTTCACGATCAAAACCGATAGAGAAGTCCTTATAATCTCTATCGGTTCTTAGCGTGGAACAGATAGATATTAGTGAATCTATCAGTTCTAACCGTGTAACCGATAGAGATAAATCTCGGGTATCACCTTCACAGTATATTCACAGATTGACAATATATGCACAATTGACAAATTCACAGTATATTCACTATATTGTTGACAGTTATATACTCAATGCAGAAATCAGTAGCACAATCCTCTAATGTAACCTCCTCAAGCAGCCCCGACGTCCCAGTAGAAGCCTCTTTGCCCCAAGCAATTATATCTAGAGTACCACAGAGATTGTCCACTAAACATACTCAATGTCGAAATCACTGGCACAATCCTCTGGCAGCCTTTTCCTTGCCGAACTTCTTGGCACAAGAGCAGCCTTTCGTACCATTTTTATAGCCAACTTTTGTCTAAAGTATTTTCTGCTATATTACAAGTATACAATAAACTAGTTAAAATATTAACAAGCATACATTGAGAAACAACATTATTTGATAGATCAAGACAAGGAGACTTTAGGGCTTTTTCATATCTGCCATCATATGTGGCATAGCTTCTGCAACAGAAGTTTTTCGGTTCTCCTTGTAGTTCCACAGCTTTAGCACAATGTCCATTTGTTTGACACTAATAACTGATTGACTTTCAGTCATATCCCTTAATCCCTACAAAAAGCGATCATTTTGTTGTAAAAATAGGTTATTTTGGTATAATATCGGTTACCACATCGAATTAAATATTAGAAACCTCTATAAGCTTAGTTTTGGTTTCTTCCAACTCTGCATTCTGCCTATGTTCCTTAATGATGAGTACATGGTTAAGAGATTCAATATCTTGCGATTCGTCATCTGTGTTTTTCAGTTTCTGCTTCATCTCATAAATTTTTTCTGATAACTCAGACTTTCCCTTCAATTGTTCTATCTCCACCTCAAATTTTCGTTTAGCATCCAATAGCTTTTCTATGTCATCTGTCTTGTTTGTAGGCTCTATTTTATATATGATACTTAACAATATCAAAGTAAATATACTCATAATCAAATAATTAATCATATGCATGCCAATCAATATTAATAGAGGTATAAAACTAACAATCAAGCTTAAGTTGATTTAAGGTGTTCTCAGATGTCGGGCTACCTTAGAAAGGCCTCTTCGCCACTAGGGACAAGATATTAGACTAATTTGTGATAATCTTACCTTTAAAAATAGATTTAATAGTCGCAGTTTATAAAACCTAATCAATTGGACCAAGATATATTTAAGAGAATCAAAACTCGAGAATACTGACTGAAACTACAACAGTACAGACTGCACAAGCATGTAAACAGAGGCTGCCAGCAGCAATTCGGATACTAAAAACAGCCAACAATACCATGAACAAAACAATAATAGCCAAGCACAAGTAGAACAGTAAGTACAATGAGCATTAATATATATCTAGTAGCACTTAACAGATGATACCAATTGAACTAATCAAGTATTGCAATATGTAAAGGATTAATCAATGTTATCACAAACAGTCTAACCAGCCCAACTCCTCATAGAACAATGCCTTCCCATACGCAAGACCCCCAAGACAAGTAAATTGTCTAGCCCTTTGTAATAACAGTAAATAAATTAATCACAAGGAGATGATTATTCTCACAAAGCACCAACTGAAAAGTCAGTACAGCTAACACTGCTCAAGGAGAAGACTGCTACGATGTGCTCAGGGGAGGAGACGACGACGATGTGCTTGGAGAGGAGGTGACGACGTGCTCGGGGGAGGAGACGACGGTGACGTGCTCAGACAGGCTGCGACGACATGCTCGGGGGAGGAGGTGACGACGTCGACGTGCTTGGGGAGGCAGATGGGCGACGCAGGCGAGGGGAGGGGATGGGCGACACGGGCGAGGGGAGACGGAGGGGCGATACAGGCGGAGATGAGTAAACTCTTTTTTTATAGAACGGAGGGGGAGCCAAGATGTCAGGCATAAGGTGAACACCTCGGCTTTTGGTATTTGAATGGATCAGGAGGAGAAACCGAGAAGTCAAGTGCGAGAAGAGAACCCGAGTGGTCATGCGCTATCACGATTGATTCCGATCTCAGAAGTCAGAACCGATAGTAGAATACCACTATCGGTTATGACCTCAGAACCGATAGTGATGATCATCGTCATCACTATCGATTTTGACCTCGGAACCAATAGTGATGACTATTGTCGTCACTATCTGCTCATCATTATCGGTTTTGAGGTTAGACCGATAGTAATGTTTTGTGCCATATTTCTCACCCACGCCGAATCATATATCACTATTGATTTTTTCTAAAAAACTCAGAACCGACTCAGATGAAGAAATAGTGTTATATCATTCTATAGTAGTGATCTAAAATGAATTGCAACAGGCAAGGTTGGGCATCTGCCCGACCTACCATTGTTTTTTACGAGGGTTTGTACAATTTAACTCATTGCGAATAATCGTGCTTTTCTCCGGTCTACGCCCACTTCTGCTGGTGCAAGTGCAAAAGGATTCGGGAGCAAGGATATGCAAACAGCAAGAACCTTTTTTTTAAATAATATTTTTTTATTCAAATTGCAAAAATATACCACTATCTCAAAAAATTGCAAAAATATACCTCTGTAGCCCTTTGAACGGGCGACAGGGGCAACTAAGGCCTCTGTCGCCCTCTGATTGGGCGATTTTGGCACTTGTCGCTCTTTGAATGGGCGACATGTCTCTTTCCTATAGCCAGTTTTTAAAAAAATCACAACTTTTTCATATGATCTCGGATGAAGATAAACTTTATATGAAAATTGTAGCTCTCGATGAGATCTACAACTTTGGTATATAATTTTTTTTCATTTGAATCCATTTGGACTACCAAAAATGAGATAGAATTTTCAGATCTGGTGTAGATCTGATTTTTAGATCTGAACTTTCCATCCTTTTTCTGGCTATCTAAATTGATTCAAATGAAAAAAATTTGTATACAAAAGTTGTAAATCTCGTCGAGAGCTACAATTTTCATATAAAGTTTATCTCCATCCGAGATCATATGAAAAAGTTATGATTTTCTTTAGAAACTGGCTACAGGAAAGGGGACATGTCGCCTATTCAGAGGGCGACAAGCGCCAAAATCGCCCAATCAGAGAGCGACAGAGGCCTCTGTTGCTCCTGTCGCCGTTCAAAGGGAGACAGAGGTATATTTTTGCAATTTTTTGAGATCGTGATATATTTTTGCAATTTAAATAAAAAAATGTATTATTTAAAAAAAATCCAAACAGCAATGGCACACCATGGACGCATTGGTTCATATTTCAAAAGACTCAGAAGCAACAACCTAGAACAGTGGAGCATCTGGCAACTATCTATTTCAACGGTCGTAAAATTCTTACACGTTCCCATGTCATACTCATGCCCCTGACGGCTTGGTACAACCAGAACATTTCCAATCCTCTCGACATATTTGATGTTATCCGTGTTTTTATTATTCCAAAAATGGTTCAAATAGTTATGAGAAATTTTAGAACAATTTACACAGATAGGGTATGATATGATCTATCTTCTCACGAAATTTCAAATCCAAATTCAATCTAAATGTTTAGAAACAAATATGACAACGCTTTATCTTTTTCCTTTTTTATTTCGGATTTTCTTTTCAGCAGATTTTCTCTTTTTTCCCCTTAATGTGTAGAATGAATTTTGATTCGAACTTTTGTGGGATGGTAAATTATATCATACCCTACTTAAGTAATTTGTTTCAAAATTTTGTATAATTGTTTGAATCGTTTTTCGAGTAATAGGAGCACAAATAGCACCAGACTATTAGAAGCACCTGAAATATTCTCCATTCTGACGTCTGATCTATGGTATATGCAAACAGAAAGATGCGGAGTTCCTGAGCAGCTACTAGCTGTCACACTATCACAGACAGATATATGTAACACAAATGCCCGATTCAGCCGACTAATCTCAATATCACCTCAATATTTTCAAGACTTAGTTCAAAGTAGTACAGCACAGCTGGCTGTAAAAATCTTAGGATCTGTTTGTTTGGGCGTTTTTACTGGCTTAAAAGCCAAAGCCTAAATAAATAGATGGCTTTTTATCTAGGCTTTTTAAAAGTCATAAGGCTCCATATAATTAAAAGACAAAATCCACCGAAGAGGTGCTTTTTTTTCTTATTGAGGGTTAATTTTAGACTAATGCCACTGAAGGTAGAGTAAAGTTACCCATCTCTACCACGAATAAAAGCTGATTGCTTTTAAGCTGGTTAAGGCCAAAAGCTAACTTTGAACTATAAGACAAAAAGTCTAAGCCTAAACATACAAGACCTAAAGCCAAAATTTACTCCCGCAACACTACACACTAACCGTCTATAAAAAGGGGTATATTTCATCACCACTGCCAACATTTCACTCGAGCTAATTTTCAAAACAGAAAGAGGAAAGGGAGAAGTAGGGTAGAGGAGGTTAATATGCCAAGACTAGGGATGTCAAACTACGAAGAGATGCTTCGAAAGCGGAAGTGAGTTGCCAAGAAGACATGAACTTACTCTAATTCTTCTTGCAAGGATGCACATATACCACAAGAGTTTCCACACCCACAGTGCAACCGCGGTAATCTAGCAAATATTATTCAATCCCCACATCCAGACATCACTGCCCAGGCATACTCCATATATGGGTATTATCGTGTAAGCGAAACGTATTGATATTTCATATTGCATGTTGTATTTTAGATATCGCTAACTTTATCTGTGCATAATAGTAGCCATCAGAGCATTTCTACTTCTTTCAATAGATCGACAGCCCGGAGAAGTACAACAGGGCATTTATCTAGCAAAAATACACGTTGAAGTACGCAGTTGCGCTTAAAAACTTCAGCCCTTGGAAACCTTACTTAACCGAGAATAGGGAAGACAAAGGAAAGGCATGATGGTCCGTAAGAAAACATCATGGTGCTGGAAGACCCACAGTGTCTTTAAAGCCAAATATGAGGAGGCTCTGACAAAGGGCTGAACCGAGAGGGAGGAAGACAAGGAAAAGGCTAAACATGACCCAGAAGACAAGTATTAGGTTTTCTCATACGGGAATCAATGGAGGAAGATAAAGATCAAGCTCGCAAGAGAGATAAGGGAAAAGGCATCGATGGACCCTAATATATAGGATGTATGACTGCAACCCTGACTTCTTTCTCATCCCCTAGTGTTTTCGATTCCAAAATGCGCACATATATCTTAGCTATAATTCAGATTGATGGTTCATACATGTTGCTATTTGTATCGTAGTAGTAGTGAGGCAAGCAAATACACTTAACCAAACCTTACGCACCATGTAATTCGAACATTCGTAATAAAGTGTTGTAACAGACTTAAAATGATTGATTTAAATAAAAATCATTACTCAACTTACCTACGTACAAACAACAACCAAGCCTTTTGTCCCAAACAGGTTGGGGTATGTAACGACCCTCCTTTTTGGTACATAATACCAAGAAGGATGATCTATGTGCATACAGTACTAGTCCCATGATCAGTGGCTAGCACGCACATTTACAACGATTGATAGCACATCCATACTCATTACATATGATAATGGTAATTCATACAATAAGGTCCTACAGAGCAGAGTATACTGCAGCGAAAAAAGCAAAAGTCTTGTAGTATGACCATTCAACCCTCAGGCAACTGATAAGGTATAAACCCTAGAAAAACCCGCTAAGGTAATTCCTGTAACCTGCGTCAAAGTGCATATCGTCTGGAGGTTCGCTATCTTCACCTAAAACCAACAATTAAGCAAGGGTGAGTACTTTTGTACTCAGCAAGATTTAAGGTGGTATTTGCAAAGTGCAGAAATGCAAGCTATGTCAAAGGAGGCTTCTACGGTTAATTTGCATAAAGCGAAATTGAACTTTGTAAAACAATATGTAAATTGGAAAAACGGAATTTATAAAAGCAAGTTTGACTGGTATGAAAGTAATAAGTATGTAAAGCATAAAGTAACAACTCACAGTCCTCCATGACGTGAGCTTCGATTCGTCCATTGCTAACACGTGGCACAAATCCAGTTCTTGCCAACACATGGCACAATAGCTGATACAAATACTTGCCAACATATGGTATAGTATTGTATCATCTACAGAGTAAGCTTTCCAAAACATTTATTTTTGAAAATAATAAATATCTAACTATGTGATGAGGTTACCATGTGCCTATGACCTCGGGCGCGGCTTTTCAAAAAGATTTACACTTTGCAAAGGTGTACAACTTTACACACAAGTCATGACATTTTCTTCTTGCCGCAAGTTTCACGCATCTTTGGCGTGTGGCCAGAATATTCATGATGAAAACCTTTATATTACCTCGTTTAACTTTGCACCAGCCCGGTGACGATAAACCCTTTTTATGATGGCAAAAGATATTTGTACACCCATTGTACTCTTAACAGGCTATACTTGATGAGTCCTCACTTCCTCGGCGGAAGATATTTGTACAATGTTGCACTCTCAACAGTCACTCCTATTGAATTCCCACTCCCCCCATTATAGCAAGGCGTACACTGTTACATTGGTATGTAGAAATCCCTACAATCAAACCTACCTAAAATGCATGTGCTATTTCAGCCTTCCAATGTGCAAAGTTAAACTAGATAACTTAAATGGTTTAAGACTGTCACATACTAGCACTTGTGATTGTACAGTTATCTTGACTTAAAAACAACATAGTAGTTCGATCCTTAATTTGACTCGGGCGATAATCTCCCTCTACACTACGTGCAAGACATATGCACATTCGGCTATTGCCAATAATCGGTCGCGCTAAAACCGTAGTTTTATTTTGAGTTTTTAAATCAAAATATCAGCAACCTTCAATGTTATATCCAACCTTTTTAAAATCTCAACAAACAATTTAATCTAATTATTTCAATTTTCGATACTAAAGTATGGCTAAGCAGAATATGTAATCGCATATATCCATATCGACATTATGTATTGTCTAACTTTATTCTAGGGTTATAAAGGTTCACATGTCAATACTTATTAAGAAAGCTCCATGAGATAACAGGTATATCTACCAGTACCACAATATAGCGAATTTATAGAAAATTATGCGCATGCATAAATAGATTTTATAAAACAAAACAAAAATTGAAACACTAGGATCAATATAATAAAAGGGGGTGCTTGCCTTGCTGATTGTTGTTTACGACAAAGTCGAGGTCGCAGTTGGCGTTGTCGACGACGGAATTAGAGACGTCGGGTTCTACACGTCGTTCAATAGAAATATAGCAAATAACAATCTTTTAATAAAGGCAAAAATAAATCAGATGAAAAATTAAATAAAAGCCTATTACATAAAAACAGGTGTTGTTTAGGGTTAAGGTTCCTTGATTTTATGTTCGTGCATTTTATTCTGTCTTTTCACTCTTACTTTTTACTAGCAGTTTTAGGCTATGTTGTAACAAGGCTTCCTGTTTTCTATAGATTGTTTATCTTTATTTTATGAATTCAATAGGCTAAAATTATATATATTTATATGTATAATTTCTAATTCAAGAGGTTAAAATTATTTAGATTAATAGAATTAAGACATTAGTCATTATATAAACATGTTAGGTTTTATTCGGGTTTCCAATCGAGGCTAGCTTTACTTTTGATGAGAATGAGATTCAAGTTCGATTATTAGCACAGAGATGCGGTCTCAAGATTATAATAGATTTAGACGTTGATCTTTACGGCATTTGCTTCCGAGGGCTACGCATGTTTAGGCTTAAATGAGTTACGAGGTATTATTGTTTAACAAATAATGTATATGAGGTCAAAATGAAGGCTACTTGTTATATGACATAAGTTCATAGTTTTAAGAAGGTTCTGGTGATACAAATATTTTAATTACTGATTTCTTATTATTTAAGTTCATTTATTTATATTACGGATTTTAGGGTTTATAATACGCAGGGTTATGCTCTTAATGGGATTCAGATGCAAAACATGTTATAATAGAGTTATTTCTATAGAATAGGATGGTCTTGCTTTAGGAAGCATTTTTAAGCTGGTTCTATTAGTATTAATTTTTATCCGAGATGTTTTATTCATTTACTAATCTTATATATTTCTAGAGTTTACATTATAAAGGGTTAGACTTCGTTTTAGATTTGCGGCTGCAATTTACACAGATATGTAGACATTTTTGTAGCATTAGCAGGTTATGACCTAGAAGTGTCTTGAAACTGGTTTTGCATCTTTTTGCTTTCATTTGTGAAAGTTATTAACTTTTTTAGTTTGTATGAATATGGGAAATGAAGTCTTTTATGAACTTAGTTCAAATTAGACATTTTTGCCGACTAATATGATCTTGACCTTCGGGATGTTTTGAGATTAGCCCTTCGTGATCTAACATTTAATTATGTCATTTTGTTTGCTTATACTTGAACCCTTAAGTATATATATCTAGTATATGAAAGCATATTGTGATCACAAGGCTAAGTGCAGACTATGATTGGTTACAATGATTTTTACTGTATTAAGTGGTCTGGTCATATAGGTCATTTAGGAACTAGTTTCTTTTACGTTTGCACCTATTTATGGATTTTACATACTAATCATATGTATATATTTAAAGCAAGATCATTTACAAACTTGATTCAAACTTAAACAAATATGAAATATTTTTGCATAAACAGGGGTATTATGGTCTCAATAAAGCTTAGGAATTAGTTTTACCAAGATTAGAACTTATTTGCACAAGTTATAATTATTTAAGTTTTTATGCATTGAAATATGGTCTATTTACAAACTTGATTCAAACTAAGTTCAAATCTAAATATTTTTTTGTATATTTGGAATACTCTTGGTCTCAGGAATATTTTAAAATTTGTTTCATGATTTAAGGATTTATCATTTATATATATTTTTAATAGTAACCGCATTAGGGTTTACTCAAGTTTTTAATCCAAATAATTCAAACTGGGTTTAAAAATTAAATATTTTTTTTGCATAAATGGGTTTATTATGATCTTAGGATATATGTAATTTATCTCATGATTTTAGAATCTAGGGTTTTCAATTTTTGTATAGAGACCATATTAGGGTTTTCCTTAAATCTAAATTCAAATGATTCAAACTTAGGTTAAAAATTAAATATTTTGCATATTTTGAAATTAAATGATTTTATATGAATTTATAAATTTAGTTCACTGGAATTGGGTCAAAAATGCAGGAGATATTAATGTTTGAATGTTTAACCAGTTTGGATTTGCTAAGAAATAAAGGAAGTATGTTTTCTATAAAGTGAATACGCCTTTCAGCTTTTAAACACGCCCCGCCTGGGGCTTCTTTAGCTGACTGCATGGGCCCGCATGCCAGTGACTTGTGCTGTGCGTGAGAGTCGTGTGGCTGACCATATGGTCCCACCCATCAGTGAGACCAAACAGGGGAGATGGCTAGGGCTCAACGCCGGCGACGAGGCACAGCCGTTTTTGGCCGATCGGCGTTGCGCCGAGCAAGAGGGCAGCCCGACGAAGCGGATGGTGGGCCCTAGTTTGCCTGGTGGTGGCCAGAGATGGACCGCCACCGAGGTCACGCGGCGGCTCTCATGGCCGATTGGTGGAGCATCTATGAACAGATGGGGATCCATTTTACCAGTTAATGAAGGCGGGGAATGGCAATGGTGATTTGCCACCGGCGGCCGGCCAGGAGGAAGAAGGTAACCGTGGCGACGGTTCCTTGGGCTTCAAGAGCTGTGATCGACAGGTGGGGAGTGTTTAGGGGATTCTAATGGTGCTTTGGCCCAGTGTAATTGAAAAATTACCAACGGAATCGTTTAATTGGGCTTCCATTCGAGCTTCAGTTCTTGGCGGCTAAGGTCAGCAGGGAAAGGAATCGGAACTGGGCTTGGTAGGAGATTGAAGTGGAGGTGAAGCTAAGGGTGAAAGTGGACGCGGGTGTCAGCGAATCCGCTTAAATTAGCCCACCAAATAATATTATGTTTACACCCACATCTTATTTAATAAATTAAGCGGTCTAAACTATAGCCCGCAAAGCTCACGTTGCGTCCACGAAGCTTGCATCGCTCACCTCACACGAAGGGCTCCCTCTCTGTCGTCGTCTCATCGCCGCCTCTCCCGAGTCTCCTCTCGCAGCCTCTCCTCTTGGCTCTCGACGCCGGCACGTTTCTGTTTGAAAAGTAGATCCCCTGTGAAGTTTATAGCTGAAAGAATTTTTTATTGGAGTCAGTTGCAAAGATTATTTTGGATTGAGTTGATTTCAAGTGTGTAGTGTGGACTGGATTAGTTTCAGTGGTTATAATAATACAGATGTAGTGTGGATTCATCTAGTATTTTGTTTTGTATAGAAGCAATTATAATAAGATTGCTCTTTTATGTATTCTACAGAAAGTGCAGTGTGCAAGCTTCTCAAATCTGGCTACTGTTGTTAGAGGAGTGATCTATATTAAGTGAAGTTTCGAACATCATATTCTATGGAAACAACAATGGATCTCCAATCAAAACAAGAGATATGATGTTTCTTTTTTTAAGAACCGGATATGACGTTTCTTACATGACTTACTGTTGTTTTTGCTCTTTGTAAGTAATAGAGAAGAAGCAATGGAGCAGTATCAGGCTATTAACATAAGACTTATATACTAGTACTAGCAAAGCAACAGCATGGTAGAAGAAGCAGTAGAGGTAGAGCATTAACATTTGCATGGTTAATGCCCAAACTATTGTATTTTAGAGCATTAACATTCAGCAGTAAACACAAATTTTCATGCCCAAACTATTGTATTTTAGCTCAACTAAAAGAAAATGATAAGATTTTGTGGATTTTGTGGACGCCGCATTACCTGCATAAGCCTTTCGCGGGCTACCGCAATATCCCGTATAAATATTTACGGACAATGTGAACAATGTGAAACTAATCCAAAATGCATCTCACTTATATGCTGAGGTGAAGCAGGGTGTTAAGCGCGCCTTGGGTGGCTTAAATAGCCAAGTTAATTCGGTGCGCACAGAGTTTGAACGAAGGAGTCCAGTGGCGGGCGGAGCTGTGCTTGATGGGGTGGACTTGACTAATGCCAAGACATGGTCTGGGCAGAGGTGAGCTGGGTTACAAGGGACGAGATGGGTAGTAAATGGCGTTGTGCTTTGGTTGAATCTGGCGCGGCTAGAATGGTGCTGGTGTTCAATCGCGATCCATCGATCCTGATCGTGGCAGCGGAATCCGTCATCTTTCATTGCCGTGGCAACGATCGGCAAGGGCAAGGCCAAACAGAGTTGAGCCGAAGAAGGGCACGTGCTGCTTTCAGGTGGGAACACGGGGCAAAAGTTCAGCGTCAAAATTTTGCCATGGCAGCAAATCAAGGGGCAAATGTTTGCCGTGGCAACAATCGGCAAGAAGAGGTAGCACTGGCTTGGGGGAGAAGAAAGCAGAGAAGCTAGTGAGTAGTGACTCAGGCAAGTGGGGTCGGCTGAGGGGAAAGAAGGAAGCGGCTGGGAGCTGCTGCGACGCTGCCAGGTAGGATCGCCCAGGAGATGGACCCACAAGTCAGTGAGCAAGAGGAGCAAACCGACTAGCTGTTCACTGGACAGGATAAGTTTCAACACATTAATTGAGCTATCAATTCATGTTTATTACTTTTCAAAAATTTTGTGAGCGTTCTGGAGATAATTTTCGTCCTACTGTATAATTACGGCTGCACTAAAATTCTGTTTTCTAATTTTTATTTTTCTTAGTCATCAATTAAGCTTTATTTTCTATGAAACTTTTTATGTGTAATCCTAATGGTTATTTCGAGCTACCATAAAAATTTCAGATGATTATCAGTTGTATTTATTTTTATAAAATTCTGACATTGATAATATTGCTTTCAAATTAATTCTAATTTTGATTTTATTAAATGTCCAAATCAACTTTATTATTTTTAAAAAAATTCCTTCGAGTTACCCTAGTGTTTTAGGTGATGTGGTAAATTTTTTAAGATAAGATAAGGTCTGTGAAAAATTAAATAATTCTGACTTAAGTGTTGTTCATTTCTTTTGAAAAACTAGTATAGTGCCCTATCTTCCGGTTTCCTTTTCCCAGCACGTAATATATGGTATTTTTCTTTTCTAGAACGTTTGTTTCCTTTTCCTTAATTCCAGGATATTTGTTTCCTTTTCCTTAATTCCAGGATATTTGTTTCCTTTTCCTTTAGATGATGCTGGAGGTAGGGGGAGATCTGTTGTGGGCCACAGGTATGAGTTAGACATTAAACAATGGCCATCAGATGTGAGTGAGTAAAGCTGAGGAAAGATCTGAGAGGTTAATTTTGATAGAGGCAAGTTTCTAGGGACGTTTCGCTGGGTGCATGAAGGTTGACCCATCTCTAGTGGGGTGCATTATTTGGGGTGGACGTAGAAAAGAATACTTAGCTGCATTATTTTCTTTTGAAAGAAACAGCAGGAGAGACCTCTACCGGAGAACTTGAGTGTTGTTCATTGTCACGTTATACTGTTTTGGATTTCTTTTTAGCAATAAAGGAGTTCACATTGCTTTGAAGATTTTTGAGGCATGACCTGCAGATGATTAGGGATTTATATAAATTTTTCTAGATTTTATTTATTATGGGATTTTGGGTTTTGCATTTTGAAGGAGAGAAGAATAACTACATAAAAGATTTTCTTAAGGTCCAAAATTCAAGAAAAAATCAGAAAATATGAAAGTTCAAAATAAGATCATATTTCAAATTCATTTTCATAGTTTGTTCATTTTAGAAGATAAAGTTTTAATATTGCAACCTTTTCTTTTCTTAAGACTGAAATTCAAGAAAATAAGAGAAATTCCAATTAAAATTTTTATTTTTCCTATTTTTGAAATTTTCGGGATGTTACAGGTATGCTTTCCTACATACATACAACAAACTCGTAATTTTTTTTTGACTATTTAGTTTTGTAATATTAATAAAACAATTGTTATTTCAAAAAAAATAACATGAGGACTATATCGTCATTTGAAATAGTGATAGAAGCTTTATTGCTTTTCACTCAGCAACAAAACCTCTTGCAACGGAGGTTCTATCACCATTTCAAACGACACCAGAGGCTCTATCGTAATTTGAATTGATGACAGATGTTCTGTCGTCAATTCAAATGGCGATTGAGACCTGCCTTCTGCCAGGTGAGACTCTATATCAGATCATGGTCATTTGAAACGGCAACAGAGAACCATTGCCATGTAGAATAGAGACATAGATATATTTATGTAATTTTTTTCTAATCATTTATTTATATAATATTAACAAAAAATTATTATTTAAAATAATTCCTTGATATATATGCCGAACAAATATTGTGAATTGGAGGGAGTACCCTCCCGTTCGAAGTGGGCTAAATCAATTAATCAGCCCCTTTAGTTTCGCGATGAATTGATCACTTTTTTAGCTCATTTTTTCTCATTTATGGCAAATTTAGCTCTTTTCTGAATAGAATCGTAAATATAGCCCCTTCATACCGTAGAAAAAGACATCTTTCACGCTCCTCTACTGCAGAAGTGCCTCCAGCGCTCATCAGTCGGGGCAGCCTACCTGCTGCCACGCTTATCGACTGCCGCGCTCTCCGAACGCATCAAGGGACAGGTTTCACTTGCTGTGCCTTTTATGATGGGAGAGAGGGTTAAATTTGCATCACTCAAAAGTGAGTTGATTTTTTTAAAAAAAATACAAGGAACAGAAAAGTGATGAGTTCTTTCGCGATTGGCTTAGTTTCACAGAAAGCAACGTGGCGACGACTAGCTGCGGTGCGAAAGCGCGTCAGACCCAGGCACAGGGAGCTGTAAAAAGCTTTGGCATGCACGTACCACAGGAATGAATGTTCAATAAAATCGCTAGAACTATTTTGACGAGCATTTCATGCTCTGGGACTGGGAAGAAGGACGAGAGATTTTGCCGTATTCCCCACTCTGGGGATTGTTCTGACTTCTGAGAGGCCCAGTGGCCAGTGTGCCAGTACAGATCAATTTATTTATGCATACATACATCCCTCCATGGTACTCCTAGTCTCTCGCACTGTTTACACGTCATTAATGTTGACGCCAACATAATTGTACTATTAATGTAGGCTCTCAGAAGAGAGAGAGAGATGGAGGGGTAGAAACTGCCCTATGTGCACTAGTGGCTGACTTTGCCGGGATGGGGCCTGGACTGGAGAACACCGTCACCACCATCACGAGATGATCGAATTGGATTCCTGCTCCACTGCGAGCGGCGCGCGCGCGGAGAGATTCCATTCGTTTCTATTGTGAATTGGAGCGATTTGCGCGTACGCTCGTGGCCAAGAGATCACGCAACGGCGAAAGAATTCCACGGGCCACCGGGTGACGCAGATCGCCCAGGCCCCAGGGGCTTTTGGCGTGATATACACAAGACAGTGCAAAATTTACGAAAACGAGAGCTAGCGGCAGGATTTCAAAAACCGTTTTTGAAAAATCGTTCGAAATTCGAAAATTCAGTAAATTCGCTAATTCGAAAAATCGCTCAAAAATCGAAATGTTAAAAAATAAAAAAATCGAAAACCGCTCGGTTTTCACCAGAAACCAACCGATCAATTGAATGTTCCTTAAAAACGGTTTTCGAGCGGTTTACGTCGCATAAATTTTCCAAATTTTTTTTTAAATTAATTAGACCGGTTTTGAATCTCGAACCTCAATAGTAAGGTCGAAAACTGCGATTTTCGCTGGTTTTTGAAACCCTGTCTAGCTACGGCCGGTTCCCACCCAACTATCGCAATCGCAACAAGTTTTAGTGTTCCCTGTGAGTTTGCTAGTACGGACGCATTTCCACTTGTGTAATAATATCATCCATTCATCGGCAATGTATATAAGGTAAATTGTATAGCAAGCCATGGGAATTGGAAGCTTAGGAACCTTCGAACCTAGTACTAAAATCAGGGTTAACAAAACCGAGTCGATGTTGAAAATCGAAGATCCGACGGCACCGATTTATCGTGGAAATCGAACAAAAAATCATCAAAAACCGAAGGTTCGAAATCAAACTTTTTGAAAAAAAATAAAAAAAATTCAAAAATCAACCAGACCAATTGAAATTGTTCGGTGATCGATTTTTGAGCGATTTTCATCAAACATCAAGCTATTTTCACCGATTTTCGGTCAGTTTACATCGTATAATCTTTTTGATTTTTTTGAATTAGACCGGTTTTGAATACCGAACCGGCTCCATACGGTTGAAAACACGAGCTGATTATCACGATTTTGTTAACCCTGACTGACATTGTTCTTTCTTTCGGCCCCTTCTTTTTATTTTTTGGCTTTTCCCAGGGGTTCCGATTCCTGCTATGGCTTGCTTTTAGCTAACCCATCTTCAGGAATTCAGGAGTCAGGACCAATTCTTTGGGCTGTACGCCTGTACCCTGTAGGGACTATGTTTTTTTTCGCGTATATTTCCTTTTCTGCTTTTGTTCATTAGGATGCTATCTACACAAACAAAAGTAGCTCACTGATGCGGAAGTGTGGCATACTAGTATAATATCTTCGTTTCTGCCAATCGATTGTCTAGCTCCATGATGAGAGAGAGGAGATATGGATCCATGCATATATATTTGGTTAGATTTTCTTGCCCTGTTCGAATTACCACCAGTAAGTGCAACAAGTAAAGTTATATAGTTGAAGGAGTGGATGGCTGGATGCAGCGTTGAAGCAGCAGTACGTGGATTTGCTACCACTCAAGTTTGCTCCCCGGAAGTTTCAACCCTCTCTTCCTCTCTTCGATATCTTGCCTGTTTTTCCTTTCGGGGCCCTAGGCACCTAGCTGAGCCCCAACCATCGCCTGCACAATCATAAGGAATCTAACCTTTGAATGCCTTTGATCCACGTCATTATGCATGATCCTTTAGTCATCTTGTCTCTACGTGTATATAGTTCTTGCTCCCATTAAAAAAATAATAATGGTGGTGGGTAGGGCATTCTTTTCTCACGGTACGCTCAGGCCAGTGCCGCTACACAAACGTGCAAAGAAGCTTATCTTCCTTCAAAGCGTGCTAGCTAGTCATGTTAGTTAGATTTCGAGGCGATGATGCAAAGGAAAGGGCGGAGCGTTTTGCCCGCGTGCACCATCAAAGGGCCGTTTACCACTTGGTTAGGTTTGTCCCTCTATGTGAGGGGCATACTGTATTCTTTTCTGATTTTGGCTTTTGGGATTTTACTTCTCGACGACTACGAATACAGAGTAAATTAAACTTGTGAATTCCACTCGAGCGTTTGGATTGTTGAATGTATGTGCACCTGAAATAGTAAAATCCATGATTCAAAGTTTCAAACTCCACAGGATATTGCCGGATTTGGGGGTTAAGATCGATACTGTAGCTGATCGACAATGTCCAGCTAATTGCTTTTCGTGTCATCTCTGCACTCCCCACAGACCGCAATCGATTGGTGTGTTGTGTATATACCTAATAATTCGTCGACACAGCTACCAAGTAGTAGTACTGTAGACAGCAACCAATGGTACTGGTCGTGCCCCCTCGTATTGGACGAGCGTGATGGTGTGCTGGACACGTTTGGGTGTCTCGACTGCGATTGCCGCCGTGGCCGTATGCGCCGTCGCATATACTGGAGACCACTAGCTAGCGAATTGAACGTTTTGCGTACCGGCCGGCCTCTGTACGCTTGTCCTTCTAAATCATACCATCCCATGATTACCTATCAATCTACCTGTTTCTGTTTGGGTCCAACTTAGCAGGAATCTGACTCATCCTTTGCTGGTTTGTGCGGTAGGAACGGCAGGCTAGCTAGACACGAAGATTTCATTTGAGGAGACATGGAAGTTTGACATGTACGTGCAAGTCTATGTGCTGTCCTAACCATTCAAAGTATTCCTAGATCTGTAAAGTATATTGGAATTATTAGAAGATAGTAGGATAGTATTAGTTTGGATTTTAAATATTTACATCAATCTCCAAGCATATTTAGGGTGTGTTTGGTTGGTCGAATGAGCTTGAATGGGATGGGATGATCTTGTACTATTTGGTTCAATTGTTTTGGGTGAATAGAATGGTTCAGCATCTATAGAGAATATTTTTTAAATTTGTATCCCACCATCTAGAACGGGACGGTTCTATTCAAGCAACCAAACACATGAATAGCTTTTTTCTTAACCATCTCATACATGTACCACTTGGTACAAGCAACCAAACACACCCTTAACACAGATGATTGTACATAAATGCCCACATATAGCAACGAAAACCATTCTCTTCATTTGAGTCATGGAATACCTCATAACGACGTGAGGACACTCTCACTACTCCTATATCAACATGGAGAGAAAATTAAAGAAAAGATAGATCGAAGCTATTTCTTGTATGAAAAACAGCTTGATCACACAAACTAAATAAAGGTACAACAAAAATATGCATTGGGAAGAGGAGGATTGTATCCAACTTCATTATCTTGCGTGATATTTATTTAATGTTCTCTGTGTATTTGAGCTAAGATACAAAGGGTTCGAGAAGTAGTATCTAGTACTATTTATTAATGATGTAGATGTTTTTAGATATGACTATAGAAACGACACATTAGGAGTGCCCTGAAAGAACGCATACACATGTCTATTTGTTTGATCCGACTATGGGAACCGTGCAAATCAGGGTCGAAAAAAGATCAAACCTGCGGAAAGAGAAATTATCCTTTTTCTAACCCTCATCTCGTTTTTTGTAAATTTAGTCCTCCCATAAACGAATTTGCAGATTTTGCTCCCTTCTCTACCACGAAATACGCTCTTGCGCTCAAGGAGGCGAGCCGCGGCAGCTGGCTACGAGTGCAGGACCAACCGCTGTCGTGGCCAGAAAGCGCGACAGGAGCGTGGGGAGCCATGACGGGGTGGCTTGGGAGGCACCTTACCACAATCCCGGGGGCTTCGACGACCTTCTACGGTAGAAGTGCGAAAGGTGATAAGTGTCACCTTCTAACGCTTCTGTGGTTAAGAATTGGACCAAATCTGCAAATTCGTTTGTAATGAGGCTAAATTCACAATAAACGAGGTAGAAGGAGCTAGAAAAGGGATGATTTCGGAAAGAGAGACCCCCTTGCATCTTGCACTGAATTTGCATGGCTACCGCTTTGATCAGGCCACTGAGACCCTTTGCGCCCAAATAAGGGCCTGTTTGGGGGAGCTGTAACTTCTCTAAAAAGCTGTTTTTTTGTTTTCCGGGCTGAAAAGCGGATGTAGCTTTTTATAATAGACATTTTGACAAATAGCTGATTTCTCTCAGCAATAAGCCGCAAAAGCAAATCCAGCCCGGTTTTCAGCTTTTAGCTTTTGCTGGTTATATATGGCTTCTAGCTTATGCGAAAAACCGCTTAAAAGCTAAGCTGTTTAGGGTTAACTGGTTTTTTAAAAGCTAAAGCTGGCTTAAAGCCTATAAACAGACCTAGTGCCTGTTTGGGGGGCTTAAAGCTAGCTTCAGCTTTTGAAAAGCCAGCAAACCCCCGAAACAGCTCACCTTTTAAGCGGCTTTTGACATAAGCCAAAAGCCACGTATAACTAAAAAAGCCAAAAGTTGGGCTAGATCTATTTTTGAAGCTTATTGCTTAAAAAAATTAGCTATTTATTAAATGATCTTTTGTAAAAAGCTACAGCCGTTTTTCAGCTTAGAAAATCAAAAAATAACTTTTCAAAAAACTATAGTTTTCCTAAACAGGCCTAAGTCGACGGTTTAAATTGTTTTTGTGCATGGCAGGGTGCTCTTGCCGCCGTACGACGAGACGACGACCAGTACAATAGTACATGCGTGATTATTGTTTATTTTAGGGTGGTTCGCAAATGAGTATCAAGTGGCGATAGCTCTCTCGTACAAGCACGACCTACGTGGCTAGGCGGGAGGCAAAGAAGTTATTCAGGTGATAGCGAACAAGACGGGGACATGGCAACAACACGAGTGAACCGGCTATTGTAAGGTTTTCTCTACTATACGAGTAATAATATTGTCGTAATGTACGGAGTACTAATATTCTTGCCCTCACAAAACATTCCTACACGAAACGGGAGCCAACGCACGACGTACCAAAACAGAACCATAAAACGATCCCGCGTATGCTGTATGGGAAATTCACGCCAGAGTCGATCGGCCGGAGATCATGCGGCCGGCGCCTCCCGGCAGCGGCTCTCTCCAGTGCACCGAACTGGCGGCAAGATCGATCCATGCACGAGCGTGACGGTGCTGCGCGCTGAGCTGACGGGGCTAACCGCGCGCGCGTGCGGCGCGCGGCGACTTTTTCCTCTGCAGCGCGCGCGGCCGCGTTCCACAGCCCGGTCGCTCGTGCGCGCGCCCGCCACCGCGTTGCATCGCAGTCTTGCAGCCTTGCACAAGCTGCCGCGCGCTGCGCTGTGTGCGGCAAAAGATGTGCCCTTCCGTACGGGCGCACTGTGAAGCCAGCCCTTGCGAGCCGCACACCTGGTCTGCCTGCGCACGGCATCGATAGCCTTTTCGCCTCGGGTTTCGGGGTTCTCACTTCACACCAGCCTGACCCCTCGATCCGCACTCCGCAGGACCATTTGAGTTTTAGTCCGCGCGGCCGCGCATACTTACACGCAAACGTGACTTGCGTACCGCCGGATCTCATTAGGCGTGTATAGCTTGTCCGTCCTACCATGTTTTGAGATAACTAGTGAAAATTCCGCGCATTGTATCTGTTTAAAGAGAGAAAATCTTTTATAAAAAAGAATTAATTTTCTTTCACGGGAAAAATAACGTAGAAAATCTCTCTATTGAAAAATAAAAACAGGGGAAATAGATTTTAAAAAATCGAAAACACTGTAGCAAAATAAAAATAAAACACTGCAGCGATGCCCGAGCGATTTGTGGTGATGGCCAGGCCAGGGTTCCAAATTTCGGCAAAATTTCGGATTTTGGACCACCCCGAAGTCTAAAGTACCGGCCGAATTTTTTTTTTGAAATTACTATAGTAACCCGAAATTTCGTGTTTTTGGCCAGTTTTGAAACTTTTAGGGCCGGATTTGGTCCAATAACCCTTAAGAAAGTCATCTCCTATGAAAATTTGTTGAAAAAACGAATTTTTTAAATATTTTAAAATTTTAACAGAAACACTGTCAGATTTTTATAAAATTGTAAAAGCTTGATAATAATCTGAAAATTTTATGATACTATCCTTAGTAGTTTAGGATCATACATAAAAATTTCAAAATAATTTAAATTCATTTGTTATCTTTAAAAAATCAAAAATAGAATGAACATAATTGTGACAGTTATATTGTCAGAATTTTATAAATTTTCTTCAATGTGATTATGATCTAAAATTTTTGTGAGAGATTAATAATTGACTCATTACCATTATATAAATTTTTCAAAAAATTTCAACTTTGTTTGTTTGGTCAATCAAATCTATGTAAGCATTGAACTTCGTTTGTTATATTATATTTCAAAAATAAAAAAAAAGAACATAAATGGTATTGTGCCTTGTAAGAATTTTATAAATTCACTGGAGTGTGATAATGAATCAAAATTTTTATGGGATATTAATAACTTCCTTATCACCATTTTGTAAAATTTTCAAAAAATTTAAACTTTTTTTATTGCTAAAGCAAATCTATGTATTGACCATCAGACTTTTATCAGGACGTAGCACTGTCTGAATTTTTAAACATTATTTGATAATGATCATTATCTAACAATTCTAAAGATACATTAATATTACATCAGGACCATTCACAAAAAATTTCAAAAGTTTTTAACGTGGTTTACATAATTTTTCATTTTGTTCAAATTTGTCGGTAAGCCTTTTAACAGGGCAGTAGTACTGTTCGAATTTTTAAACATTCATACAGTTTGATCATAATCTAAAAATTTTATGAGAGAATTATAGATACATCATAACCATGTAAAAAAATTTCAACAGTTTCTAACTTGATTTGTACCATTTTCCATTCGGATCAAACTTCTCGGTCACTGTTCTATCAGGACAGTACCACTCTCCGAATTTTTAAAAATTCCTCACATGTGATAATCAGCTTAAATTTTTATGAGAACATTAGTTATAGATCATAACCATGTAAAAAAATTTCAACAGTTTATAACTTAATTTGTACAATTTTCCATTCGGATCAAACTTGTCAGTCAGTGTTTTATCAGGACAGTACCACTCTCCGAATTTTTAAAACTTCCTCACATGTAATAATCAGTTGAAATTTTTGTGAGAACATAAACAATGTGTCAGGAACCTCCAAAAAATATTCAAAAATTTTCGTTAAAGTTTAGACCACTTTTCAGCCAGTGTAAAAAAACCCGAAATTTCGGGGGTTTTCGCCGAATTTTGGATTTTTTTTTCCGGAATGGACCGGCTTTGAATTTTAAAATTCAAATTTCGTCCAAAATTTTGAAATTCCGCTGAAATTTTGCGATCCAGCCAGGGACGAAATTTATTTCGAAACCGAATTTTCAAACCTTGGGCCAGACAGCCAAGCCTTACATCACCGAAAATCATCAGTTATATATATACACACACACGGTAACGCTAATACGAGCTTACGCGCAGATTTGGCTATTCCACACGCTGGCCAAAACGTAGTGATTTAATGCGTTGCAAACAACGCCATTAAATACAGTCCGGTAGTAAATCACAAAACACTTTATTACAAAACAACTGATAAATTTACTAATGACATGCATGCAAAGCACACCGTACTGATTGAATTTAATTCGGTAGTAAATCACAAATACGTTTTACTATAAAACAACAGATTGAATTACTACCGAATCAGTTACTAGATCATGCGTTGGTCAACCCAGTTAGTTAATGCGTATTGTAGTTTATACATGAATCTGTTTCTTCTTTATTTTAGACATATCTTTTTATTGTTAGCTCGAATTTGCAAATGGTTTTCACCAGTAGCTTACTGACGACGAGAGTAATAAAATGGTATAAGTCCCGCCATTAGATAGTAATTTTCCTAACTCGTAACAGAGAATACTATATGCACAATATGAAATTGCTATATATACAACATAAAGTTACTACATCTGCAGCATATTCTGCACATATTAGTTATTCGGTAGTAAAGTCCATAAAAAGTATATGCACAAGTTCTAAAAAATTCTCAAAAAATTACCATAGGTAGGGAATATGAGTTTCTACAGCCCTTTAAAATTGAATAACAAACTTAGTCGCATTTGAAAGATAGGAAAATGATAAGTTTGCTATTCATCACTAATTAGCGTTTGTCAATTTCATATCATTCAAATGCGATAGAGTTTGGTTTTCAAATTTACAAGGATGTAGAAACTCACATACCCTATGTATGGTAATTTTTTTGAGAATTTCCTAAAACTTTTACATACTTTTTTCATTAATAAGAATTTAGTTCTGTTTACCGGACTGCAGTAAAAAGTTTGAAAAATTCTCAAAAAATTACCACACGTAGGGGAGCTGAGTTTCTATAAACCTATAAAATTTTAAAACCAAACTCATTCGAATTTGAGAGATATGAAAATAATAAATTACCAGACAACAGCATATACTTTATTTTACTATCAGAAAAATAACATTTTACTCTGAAAAATTTGAAGACCAAACTCAATCAGATTTGAGAGATATGAAAATAACAAAGTGCTAAACAGCAACCTATACTACCTTTTACTGTCGAGAAAATTATATTTTACTGTCTATTACTCAATGTGTTACTATGTATACACACCAACCTTATGGTGTAAAACTTACGAAAATCATATGTACAAGTTTTCAAAAAATATAAACAAATTACCATATATAGGGTAGGTGAGCTTCTACAACCTTACAAAATTTGAGTACCAAACTCAATAGCATTTGAAAAATATAAAATTGACAAAGCACTTAAGAGAAAAAAATCACTAGTCTACCAAATTTGTCCTTTTCATATCTTTTAGCTGATATTAATTTTAGTCTTAAAATTTTACAAGGTTGTATAATATCACCTCTATTATCTATAGTAATTTTTTTCATAATTGTTTAAAACTATTAAATATGGTTTTCATAAATAAGAATTTAGTTTTATTTGTCGGATCTGTAGTAAAAAGTTTGAAAAATTCTTAAAAAATTACCACACGTAGGGGAGGTGAGCTTCTAAAAATATATAAAATTTGAAGACCAAACTCAATAAGATTTAAGAGATATGAAAATAACAAAGTGACAAATAGTAGCATATACTATGTTTTACTGTCAGAAAAATAACATTTTACTCTGAAAAATTCTAACAAAATTACCACACGTAGGATAGATGATATTATACAACCTTGAAAAATTTAAAAACCAAACTCAATCAGATTTGAAAGATATGAAAATAACAAAATACTAAACAGCAACATATTCCACCTTTTACCGTCAAGAAGACTACATTTTAATGTCTATTAATTAATATTTTATTATGTGTTTTACACAGAACCTTATGGTGAAAAACTTATGAAAATCATATATACAATTTTTAAAATAATTTCAAAAACTTACCACATGTAGTGTAGGTGAGCTTCTAGAGCCCTGCAAAATTTGAAGACCAAACTCAATCCCATTTGAAAGATATGAAATTAACAAAGCACTAAACACTAAAAAATCACTAGTTTGCTGAATTTGTCTTTTTCATATCTTTCAGCTGATATTGATTTTGGTTTCTAAATTTTACAGAGTTGTATAATCTCACATTCCCTACTTATGATAACTTTTTGAGAATTTTCTAAAATGTGTACGAATGGTTTTGATGAATAAAAATTTAGTTTTGTTTGTTGGACCTACAGTAAAATATTTGAAAAATTCTTAAAAAATTACCACTCTCTAAAATTTCAAGACTAAACTTAGTCGGATTTGAGAGATATGAAAATAACATAGTGACAAACAGTAGCATGTACTATCTTTTGCTGTCAAAAAAATAACATTGTACTGTGACAAATTCTCAAAAAACTAACACGCGTAGGGGAGGTGGGATTCTACAATACTATAAAATTTGACGATCAAATTTAATCGAATTTGAGAGATACGAAAATAACAAAGTACTAAAGAGAAGCGTCCAATCAAAATGTTTGATGCATCACAATCATCCAATCAAAATTTCAAAATTTTCTAACATGCTTTCGACCATTGTCGATCCGAACATCACCACTCTACAAATTTTTTTAAATTCCTCGAGCTTCATCGTCACCTGAAAATTTTATGGAAAGATTATTGATACGTCAGAATTATGCATAAAAAAATCAAATATTTCTAACGTGGTTTGTCCAGTTTTTTATTCGGTTCAAAATTGCCGGTCAGCGTTTTATCAGAACAGTAGCAATGTTTGAATTTTTAAAAATTCTATATGCTTCAGAATTATCTGAAATTGTTATGGCAATATCATCAATGTGCCAGGACTCTTCAAAAAAAAAATCAAAAATTTTCTTCAGCGTTTGACCCACTTTTCTGCCGGTGCAAAAATACGGAAATTTCGGGTTATCCGACCGAATTTTGGGATTTCTCAATTGCAAATGGACCGGACTTGAATTTTGGTTTTCAAATTTCGCCCGAGATTTGTCTGAAATAACGAGATTTCGGCGAAATTTTGGATTTCGGAGCTAAGCGAGATTTTATCCGAAAACGAAATTTGAATCCTTGCCCGTGAGGCCCACACGGTCATGTTTCTTGGACACATTGGAAAACTGGTTTGTGTTTTAACGTTTTTTGAGAAAAATTTGTCATCAAATCAAACAGTGCTGTACACCTAAGGCGCCACTCTCTCCTTTTATTTCTGACGGAATCAGCGTACTTCATTCGTACCCTGTTAAACTAAGCCTACTTGATTAGCATCATCATCTTGTAATAGCCCACGCGACTGTAGAAGAGGTTAGCCACCGGAATATAGTGTTGAAAAATTAATATGGCATAACATTAATTTAATTCTATAGATACGTAATAAAAATATGATGTTAAAAATTGCATCTATAACAAAATTACTAGTAGCAATCATTCTCATCATAATTAACCACAAAGAGAGATTCTTTAGACCAATAACCAGTCGGTCCTAAATACTCACAGCGGACTTGATGTAAGAAAGGAAGCCGTGAAGGAACGACGCGATACGACGAACGAAGACGAAAACGAGGAGTCGCGCGGAACGGCACTTCCCAGAAAACTGATCGCGACGAAGGGATAGAATGGCTCCAAAGGAAGCAAGCACGGAGAAAGCAGAGATCGCCGGAGAGAACGAGATTGATTTTCTGTCTCATGTACTCTTACAAACAGGGACGTCTCCCTTAAAAAAGCGCGTACAAAAAACTGCCTCGCGAAAGCACAAACGAACCGCCACAATTCCAAGAATTGCCCCATGGAATCTTGCATCGCAGGCGAACGGACTAACCACATGAAAACGTACGTCTCCCTGAGTCCACGGCACCACGTCAGCAGTCGAGGTGTAAGGTAGTGTAGCATAGTCGGTACACGTGGCAAAAGGTTAAGTACACTTAGCACGTCTCGTTCACAAGTTACAAGTCACGCGATATACGTGCGCGCGTGCGTGTGTTTACATAGCCTAATATAGCCAACCATGTATATCTCTAGCTTTATTACCAACTCATACTAGAGTTCACGGTGAAGCTCCTCTTGTAAATTGTTTTCACTTCACCTAGCTAAGCAATATGATACAAAAAAATCGTACCCTTAACTCAATATTTCTTTGACTTCTTTCATGAATTAATTCCAACATACAGTATGTAAAAGAGAGATATCTGAATGAACTTAACATCTCCAGTTATAAAAGGAGTTCATCGTAGAATGCGTGTAGTCAAAGGGTATCAATTTTGATCAAAGATGCTATCTAAAATATATAGTTCGGAACTTCGGATGTACGAAAATAATACGAGCAAGTTTGTCGTGAAAAATACTTTTATAATATTACCTTTTTTAACTTTTCTTTTAAAAAAATATGATGAAAAAATTTAGCGGTCAACGTGGTATCCGAGGAAGTAGGTGTCAATAAGGATCAGGTCTGGCAAATGACAGGAGGGCTTGAAGCGCCGGTCGGTCAAACAGAAAAGCATGGATGCATCACCACGCCATGCTGAAGCTTTCAATTGATGGTCTAGTACATTTTTGTATACGCCAGAAGTGAAGCAATTTAGTAACACTGTGCTGGACAAGCACATCTCTGTGTCGACGTCCAAGTTTTTACTCAAAAGATGGGCGTAGACAGCGTAGTCAATGCCAAGCAGTGTGTTTTGATGCAAAACAGCCAAAGTGCAAGTGTACGTGTATGCATGGGACGATGGAAAATGGGTTCCTTCAGGGCAAAATTGTACTCCGGTCACCACCACAGGTCCACATGTGTCTCGTCGATCTACAGGTGGTTCTTGCAAAGGAAACATACGCAAACAGTCCCAAATTGATCACATTGAAAAAGGACGCTTTTACCTTCTCTAAATCGTTTGTTATGGTAAATGGGGATCAGACAGCTGCTTAAATTTGTTAGTTGTAACAGAGAGCCAATTAATTAAGCTTTGAAAATCAACAACCTTATGTGTACTCTTTTTTTATATATATATTTAAACAGCAATCTTATGTGTACTCCTGTCATCCGGTAAGAGATTAGAGGTCAGAGAAGAGGGATTTAGCTAGTGCTAACACGGGTGACCAACAATCTTTAGTCTTCCCCGTACCTCCACGATCCTGCGTCTACGTGGTGGCCTAGGGCATGTACAATACAAGATATTTATACAAGAATGTTTAAAAGAGAAACTATAGCCACATCATAAAACACTTATATAAAAGTTATTTCCTCCGATACAAACATCTTTTTTATGGGTGCTTACTGCTTAGATGGTATATTATCTATTAATTATGTATAGTTATATACATAAGCATCTACTAAGCATCGTGCTTAATTAAATGTCGATGCTTCAAAATAAGCACATTATCTATCCTATGTGGCAAGAAAAACTAGTATTTCATTGCTAAGCACCTGCATTATACATGCTCTTGAGATTTAAGTTTTTGTATGATGGTACCCTATCTAATTTTTTTTCATGATTATTTGTATTATTTTTTTAATAGAGGCAGCACGGGAAGCACCGTAAAACCGAAAGCATAGAAAATGTTCTCCATGTCCCACCCTTTTACTTTAAAGACATAGTTTTGTAATTTCAAAATTTTAGGACGTTGGGAACGCAGAAAAATTTCAGCTTCTGGCAGAATATTAGAAAATTCCTGTGTCGGCCTTAGGTTCTACTGCTACTACTTCTTGAAGCCCGGAGTTCGACTCTGAGCCAAACTAAAACTAGTCTAGCTCAAGGACGTGGTGGTGGCGGGCTCCAGAACTCCTAAGCTGGAGCTGTTGGGCCTAGTCGGCGTCCTCCTCCTGTACTGCTATTGACCACGGCTGCTGCTATGGCGTCCACTGTCGTCATCTTCATGGTGACGATTTTGTTCATCCCCGCCGCAACAAGCACCGGGGATCGAGCTCGAGTCGCCCTTAATAAAATTTTCTTTGTGGCCTTGACGTAAATCGCCGTACCTCCCGGTCCCGGTGTGCCGCCTCTTTCCGGCCGCTGTGGTTTCTCGCCCTTCTGCTTGTACCTGCCATGTTCAAGAGGTCAAGTCCCACATGCATCACAAATATTTCCCCTTTGCGTTGGCGGATTTGGTCTCCACAAAATCATCGACTCCTGCGGCGTGCTTCAAACTTACCTCTATCACAGGCTTGTTCTGCTGTTTTTTCTGTGGAAGCATACAACGGTGTCGGTTCTATAACCAATGCTTGCTGCGGGCGGTTGATCGGCGGCCTCAGTTCAAGCAACGCCTCCCGTCCGGAAGAAATTTCCTCGGGTCTTCTCCGGCCGGCACCAATATTTCCGGCCTTTGTCGTCAGCTTTCAACTCTGCGCCGGTCGATTCCTCCATCACCAGTGTACCTACTCCAAACGTGATGCAGCTCTTGTGCTTCGGTGGTTTGCAGATTAGTCCTGAAGGTTCTTCTTGTTTTAGTTCTCTTTTCCTGGACTTTGATGTAAATCTTGTGATACGGGTGAGTGCCCGATCTTCACGACGTGAGAGCGAGAATGAGGATAACTAGCGTCACCTGAAGGAGATGATGATGAACATCGATTCCAACCAACAACGCTCTTGGATAACTAGCTGCAAGCTGCCAAGATAATGATGTAACTTTGATTTAACGCACTTAAAACCAACCACTGTCTCAATACAGCAACCTGAATCAAGTCATTCGCCCAACTACACTATGGGTCGTCAAACAACCGGGGTGGATAAGGATCCCTCCATACAGCCATTCCATGGTGGAGAAGACGCGCCATAGTGGCTAATTCTAAAAATTAGTCATAACGACATTTTTGCACTTTTCACTTTTCAATTGCTTACTAAGGAGAAGTACATGGGGTATTTACACTAGGAACAACTCTCCTAACAAGGTGTGAGCGCAAGTACTCATGGAGGTACGTGGAAGGTCATATTAGTGGAGCATTTTAGGAGTCTTCTGATAATTTCGCGCAGCTACAAAACAGTCATTGTAGCTTCCACTTAAATGATCATAACTTTTGCTTCGAAAGTCGAAATGATGCATGGTTTGAAGCGCTGGATACTAGACTTCCATATCTTTCCAATGATATGGCATATGAAAGCTAAAATCATCGAGATTTATTCTGGTGTAGCTTCTAATATCCGTATCATCTTGGGACTTTGTATCATCGTACCTCTTACTCTCTTAGTATAATGTTTTCTTGCAAAATAGCACTTAAATTTTGAGCTATTAGATTCAAATCCAATTGAAGCAATCAATTTGCCTTCTCTCCTCTCATTTGAGTACTCTATGGAAAAAAAAATAAGTGCTCACAAACTAAAAAAACGCTCAAGTGCCATTTCGCAATTCTCCTTAATATAAAGTAGGGTATTTTCTTTAAAAAAACCCAGTCTCTTATTGATGCATTTAGTTCACTAAAACGGAGAGTTCAAAACAAGACTAAGCATTTAAATTAACTAGTGGCATCAAAACATAGTCAATACGAATATGACAAGTATTATAAGCCACTACAACTTTACAAATGAAGAATGACGGTGCGTCACTGTTTTACTTCCTAGCAGGAAACATGTACAGCGTGGGTGAATTGAAGAACACGCTTACACGCATGAATGATCTAGAACATGTACACAACACGCAGAGCGGAGGTTAACCCCTAAAACAAGGATCTCCCGAGTCCCATCCCGCTAACACGGATGACCAACAAACAACCAGACCTTGAGCCTTCCCGGACCGACGTATCAAAAAGAAAAGAGGTCTCTTGCACGGAAAACAACAGCGGCTAGCTGGAAGTACTGGTCGTACACCGCACCCATCACCCTCGCTCGCCTCCGTGGCCGCGCTCCCACGCGGCCACCTCGCGAATGTACAGCTATATACCACGACCCTCTTTCCGCCTGTCTCTCCCTTTCACTCCCGCGCATACATGTACTGTCATCCACGAAGTGGGGGGTCTCAGTACCACTGCTAGTTATAACACACGGCGACGGAGGAGAGGCGCTGGCTCGGGATTTCGCCTTAACCTCGCGGTACAACGTACGTCCACGAAGAAAAAAAGAGAGAAAGTGGCCGTGCCATTTACACGCGCGCAACCACTCAGACTCAGCTGTCCTCGCGCCCGGTGGCGCCATGCATGGTCGCCGTCCGCGTCAATGCCAATCGGCTCCCGACGAAGCGACGCGTCCAAAATATTCCACCGCCGGCAGTACGTCACGTACGCGCGTGGGCGCGCACGCTCGTTCGGGCCAAAGACGATGGCGACCGACCGCGCGATACAGGCACGTCCGCTTCCTCTTAAACCATGGCCCGGAATTGTATAGGCCGCCGCTTTTTGCACGGTCGCCGTCGCTCTCACTCTCCCTGCTGGTCTCTCACGGGCTAGCTAGATCACTCGCGGCCTTCGCGTACGTAAAAGCTCACAGATTGAGAAGACGAGAGAGCACGATACGACAGCCTAGCGGTTAAGTTTACGATCGTTTGTTGTTGCGTGAGAGGTCACGTGTCGATTCAACAAGTTCTTATCGGGACGTACGTGTTGAGCGGAAGAGTTTTGATTTTTTAGGGAGAACTAGGATGGTTTCGTTAAAGGATACTTACATTTTCAGCCTGTTAACTCCAGTTGTATATTAAGGGACGAATATAGAGTATCAACAATGGACATGATTACTGCCGGCCCTTTCTGCCGAAGTGGAGTAGGACAGAGGACGAATTTGTCGAATCTTACCGTAATTTAAAAGGTGAATCTTTAAACCATTTCGGGTCGCATTAGTCCAAATCCCGGTAGATCACCTTTAGCACTAGCGCTAAATGAAACGTCAGCAAAAAGGAGATGCGCTGTTAATTGCACATATATTCTTGCCCCACAATCCAAGCAAAGCGAAGGCGATAAAGAAACAAGGCTAATTTTATTCATGGCCTGCTCCTAAATTTGGCATGGCGCAGCAAACGCAGCACTAATTTCGGTTCCACTTTTGGTTCACCATTGGTTTCTACATGATCTCTGGTGCAGTATGGAAGTTACGAGCCGTATATGCTGCGGCGGCGCGGTTTGACAGTGGCTTTAGTACTCCCACAACAGCGGCTCCTCGAGGCGGAACACGCCGGCGCCAGCGCCGGCGAAGGCCACGTCGTCGTCCCACGACGACGCGCACGAGAGCTGGCACGATGGAGGGCCATATCTGAGGTCGAGGAGTAGGTCCGGTAGGTCGAACAGCGCGTCGTCGGCGGTGTCCGGCGGGGGCGAGGGGGACGCGGCGCTGGCGTCGGGGCCGTCGGAGTTCTGGGCGCCGGCATTGGCGGAGGCCGGGAAGTCGGCGGCGGCTGCGAGCGCCGCGGCCGCCTGGACGTCCTTGGGCGCAGCGGTGGCGGGGCGTGGGAGCTCGTGGGCGAGGTCCGGGAAGTTCAGATGCGCGGCGCGGCCCTTGATGGCGAGCGCGGCGACGTCGTGCGCGCGCGCCGCCATCTCGGCAGTGGCGAAGGTGCCGAGCCAGATGCGAGACTTCTTGCGGGGCTCCCGGATCTCCGACACCCACTTGCCCCAGCTCCGCATGCGCACCCCGCGGTACGTCGGGTGGTGCCCGTCCTTGCGCGGCCGCTTCTTCTTGGCAAAGTCGGAGGACGACGCGGTGGTGGCGGTCGGGGACGGTGGCGAGGCCGGCACCTCCGCCGAGGAGGATGTGGTGGGCTCGGAGCCGGAGGAGCAGTCGTCCATGGCGCCCATGCCTTCCGCTGCTGCTGCTACTGTGGTGGTGGAGTTGGTTGGGAGGGGAGTGAGGAGCGTCACTGTGCGAGGGAGGTGTGCGGTGTAGTGAGGTGGGATGCGAAGGAGTGGGGGGTTTTATGATGAGCATTTGAGGTGCAGGGTAGAGGTGGGCACTCCTGGGCTTGTGTGGATCGGTCCGAGGTATGGTTCAGGGCTCGGCTTAGTATGAAGTGGGCTGTGTCGTGCCGATAAGCATTGTAGTTTGGGTCGTGTCAGGCCTGAGAGCTAGGCATGGTGGGCGGTCCGGCATGGCACAACCGTTTGGGCCGGGCTCGTGTCGGCACGTCCGCGCACAGCGGTACGAGGCACGACGGCACTGTCGTGGGCCCTCGGCAGGGGCACGCGTGGCCCACAGCAGGGCACGTCGACCGGAGCAGAGAGAGGAGCAGGGTGGGGGGTTACTTATCGCTCACCCGCCGAGGCCGATCGCCCCTCGAGTCCATCACCCGCCGCGTTGTCTCGGCTCCTGCGCCTCTCGCCATGCCGTCTCGGCTCCCACTCCGTGACGCCTCGGCTTCACTGCCCGCCCGCCAAGGCCATCGCCCCCTGAGTTTACTGCCCGGCGCTACACCTTGGCTTCTCTGCACGCCCGTGCTGTCTCGGCTCCCCCGTCGCTTCAGCTCCCGTGCCGCGACGCCTCGTCTTCTCCGCTCCACCTCGCCGTGTGGGGAAGGCAAAGGGCGGCGAGGGGAGAGGCATGGAGGCCACAGCGCCACCCCACGCCCGCTGTGGCCACCATGGAGGGAGGTGAGGGGTGAAGAGACGCGCGCGGGAGGGGAAGGAGGAGGTGATCGAGCCGCAGTCTAAGGGAAAAGAGCCGCCTGGGGAAAAAGGATGGGGGAAATTGAGAGGGAAAAAAGAGAGAAAGGAGAAAATTAGTGAAAAAAGGGGAGAGGGGAAGGGAAAAGGAAAATTTTGTTACGAGCTAAATTTATGAATATTATTTCATAATTTGTTTTAGAAGAAAATTTATGAGTACTAGAAAATTTATGAGGGGAAAGCGCTTGTAACATGCTTAATTGCTTGTAACATTTCGTATTGGTACTGGTGATAGTAGTGATGAAAGCAAATTGCTTGTGTGTCAATTGTGAATTGTGTTGTGATAGTAGTGTATGCTATTTATAAATATTATCATGGACACATGTATATTTCATATGACGTAGACAAATTTAGGAGATGATTAGTTTCAAGAAAATAGAATCTAGGGGATGCAGTGCCACTACGTCGATGTTAGAGCACTAGCCACCACTATGAACTCCAAGCTCCAGAAGATCATGAAAAGATAAATTGTGTAACCCTTTAGTTATTGGATTGAGAGAGATATATATACAGAGAGAGCGACGGGCGAGAGAGAGCTAAGAGAGATTGAGAAAGACGAGAGAGAGAGCGGTGAGAGAGATTAAGAAAGACGGGCGAGCGAGAGAGAGCTGAGAGACATGCAAGAAGTGAGAGAGAGCTGACAGAGATTGAGAGAGACAGTGCAGAGAGCTGTGAGATTGAGAAAGACGGGAAAGAGAGAGCGCTGAGAGAGATTGAGAAAGACGGACGAGCGAGAGAGAGCTGAGAGAGACATGCAAGAGGTGAGAGAGAGATTGAGAGACGGTGCAGAGAGCTGAGAAAGATTGAGAGAGACGGCCGAGAAGCTGCACCGTCTCTCTTAATCCCTCTCAACTCTCTCACCCGTCTCTCTCAATCTCTCCCTCTCTCGCCCGTCTTTCTCAATATCTCACACATGTCTCCCACACTCTCTTTCTCGCCTATTGCCCCCCTCTCGCCCGTGTTCAGTACATCTCTCTCATTCTCTGTAATTATTTAAGAATAAATAAATTTTAGTTTTTCCCATAATATTTGTGTCTACTGTTTCAACTCCATACGTCTTCGGCTACTTTCCCCTCGTTGTAATAGTGCAAATGGACTGGACCTGAACCGGCACGACACGAAGCGCAAATGAGTCGTGCCTGGACTCACCGAAGGTGAGCCGGGTTGGCACGCCACAGCACGGGGGGCACGACGGGCTGTCGCGGCCTGACATTGTTCAGGCACGAACACGATGGATCCGTGCCGGGCCAACCCAGCACGGCACGACGCCCACCTCTATGCAGCAGGGGGACGACGCAGAAAGAGAAAAATATAATCGGCAGTTGCATGAATATTTAAATATAAATAAAGGTATCGAATAGATGCCCTACTGTCGACTTTTGTAGTCGGCAATAAATTTATAGGGTAGGCGCTAGATCTCAAACTCGAAGGTCACACAAGACAAGGGGTTTAGACAGGTTCAGGCTCTCGCGGAGGAGATAATACCTTAGTCCTGTGTGCTGGGATTATGCAGATCTCTTGGATCTAAGATTGCTCAAAGCGTAATATGCTCTGGACGATATAAGGTGTGCTATGCTCTATGGCTTGATCGCTCTATGCTTGGATGATCGGATCCCTATGTTGTTGCCCGCCCTCTCCATTATATAGCGGGGGTGGGGCGGCTTACAAGTCCTGATCGGTTTGGAGATTCCGATCGGTTACAAGATTCTAGTCAGTTAATAGGATAGAGTTTACATCTTTATCTACCCTATTAACGACTCGGATTATAACCGTATCTATCATATCTAAATATAAGTTCAACTTCCTTTAGGATATGTCCCCTTGCGCACGGCAGCGGGGCCTGACGCGGGGAGTATCTTCTGGGCCTCCCTCTTGGGCTTGTCATGAGGGTACCCGGGTTCTTATATTCCACACCTACTCAAACGGAATAGCACGAGAAGAACGATGACTTGGGTGCTTCAAGGTGATCACTGGAAAAATGATATCAGGGGTTTTGGCCTCTTACTACCTGAGCGTTGTTTTTATGTGATTAATCTTATATTTACTACAGTCTAAAGCGTTGTTTTTATACGATTAATCTTATGTTTACTGCAGTCAATAACACTACAAGTATAAACAGTTTGTTTGCGTGTGCACACCAATCTCTTGTCACAATAGGGGTATTTGGCGGGGTGATACTTTATCGTGAAACTCTTGTTATGTTAACTCTTTTTCGTCATCTCTTTGAAACGCATGATTTCACTTACCACAAACAACATGATTCCTACAGAAAACTACGTGAACTTGCTATGTTCTAAATATGGTCCGAATATATGTCTAAAATGTATATAACTGTAAAAAATTAGTAAAAGATGCCGTGTACCAGTAGTATTAATATTAAACATCAACATGTATGTGTTATTCTGTTGATGTCAAGTATGGCAATTTTTTTATGCACTATGAACTAAACTACGAGGTTTTTTTAATCTCTTTTTCCCTTTGTTGGGTGGAGAGTTAATATAGTGCGAACTTTCACATGGTGAGTTGTGTGACAAACGTGGATGGTAGCTAGCTATTACACGTCCACACGCAGATGAATCAGACAGCTCAGAGCATAGGGCATGGTGATGGAATTATTAATTTATTGGCGCATTTTCTGTCCAAGCCGATGCACGGATTTATTCACTGGTGGACATACAAGTACGTACTGATAGGTACTCCTGCTAAATATTCTATCTATATATCTGTTCTTTCTGGCTTTTGCAGGAGTGAAATCAGGAACTCTTTTTTTAATAATACATTTTTTAAATAATTTTCCAAAAATAATAAGTAGATTTTTTTTACAAAATACACCTCAAATGCTCTGTGTCCATTTCAAATTGAATTGTCTGATGGATTATTTTGTCGTAGATTCATTTGGTTGACAAGGCTGAGACTTCTATCACCACTTCAAATAACGATATATGTGTGTTTTTACTAAAAAAAATTAGGCACATTATTTTTGTAAAATTATTTAAAAATATATATTATTTAAAAAACAGTTGAATGCGAGTTACCATGATGGTCAGAAAGTAATGTTCACTTCCCCTCATGTAAATGCACTAGACGACTTTCTCTCGTATCCATCCAATGTTCACCTTCCCTCAAAATCTATGTTTACATAAATTAGGTTTTGGATTTTCTTTAAGGGTTGTGTATTTTAAATATGAAAATAGCTACTAGCACTCGTATATGAGGCATGACTTAGCTTTTGTAACCTCTAATCCATGAGACAGATATGAATTCATGATTTAACTCTGCGCAGGTTTGTACCACTTTACCAATAGTGACCCATCCTTGAGACCCCAAAATGTTTATCACTATTCCAGTATTAGATCTCTAACCCGGGTAGCCAAAGAGTAGTGGTGCCCTCGACTATTCCCCCGTCTACCCTCAGCGTTCCAGTTGTACTCCGTCTGACAATGGAGGTACTCAACCCAAGGCTTTAAATATAGCGTCTAAATAACCGCAGCTGATTTTTAGTGTTTTTCACTGGGCCTCCCAGCATATCCCAACTTTACAATCCTAGTATCTACTTATCCCCCAATGTGGAGATCACAATACCTTCATAGGACAACATTTTCTGATCGATTTCAAACACTATGATTGATGCTGAAATTACGGCTCATTGCCCGAGTATAATTGTTCGTTCTTATATCATAGCCTATGTAGAGGGCCTCACCGGCATGACAATCATTCTCAACGGCACCCTCTACCCACCATACATATAAATACGTCATCATCTCCTTTCGTTGGATGAGCCATTTCAACATATCAATAATCAGTTATTGCCTCAGCAGTTCATCATCAAACCATCCTTCCAACCGCATCCGATTTGAGGTTTTATTTTAAAAGATAGTTTTCCCCATGCATTGATGACATTATATGTATCTGAAAACACTTAAAAAGAGAATTTCATAAATATGTTCAAGAGAAGCTTCCCTGAAGAGATGTGAAAATTTGTGTCCTCACACGGTTGCTATTGAAGATCACCGAACGGATAGGATTTAGCTCCTGAAATTATAAAATGTTATATTTTAGGTAGCTAATAGATTTTTGCATGCTTTGTGGTGTCCAACCATTTCTTGACATGATTGAAATTGGTACCGATAGATTGTTTATTTTTAATTTGGGATATATTAATTTATCTCATTTTAACTTGGTGTATTTTAATTTAGAATATTTTAACTTGCAGTACATTAAATTGTTGAATTTTAGTCAGCATTGCTCATTACAATTTTGAATCATGATTCCCTTCTAGTAGAGGTATTATTCTCCTATTTTTAATCATTAAGGTGATTATTGGCAGTATTTAATTTCTCATTTAATCATATGCTTATATTAACCTTTATTTTGATTTTTGTTAAATGTATACACTACTACAGAATGATACAACACTATCTCTTCATCTGAGTTGGTTCCCATTTTTTTTTAAAAAACCGATAGTGATATCTGATTCGACGTGGGTGAGAAATATAACGCAAAACATCACTATCAGTCTGACCTCGAAACCGATAAAGGCCAGAACGATAGTGATTACGGTGGTCATCACTATCGATTTCAAGGTCAGAACAGATAGTGATATTCTACTATCGGTTCTAACCTCAGAACTGATAGTGTCGGAATTGATCGTGATAGGGCATGACCCCTCAGCTTCTCCTCCCGATCCATTCAGATACCAAAAGCCGAGGCGTCCATCTCGCGCTTGACCTCTCGACTTCCCCTCCATTCTATAAAAAAGGAGTTTACTCCTCTCCGCCCGCATAGACCCTCCGCCTCCCCTCGCTCGCGTCCCCATCTGCCTCCCCAAGCACGTCACCGTCGTCTCCTCTCCCGTTCACATCGTCGCCTTCTCCTCCCCGAGCATGTCACTGTTGTCTCCTCCCCCGAGCACGTTGTCGCCGCCTACTCCCTGAGCAGTGTTAGCTGCACTGACTTTTCAGTTTGTGCTTTGTGAGTATAATCATCTCCATATGATTAATTTCTTTACTGTTATTGCAAAGGAGCTAGACAATTTACTTGTCTTGGCGACCTTGCATGTAGGGAGGCATTGTTCGATGAGGAGTTGGGTTGGTTAGACTGTTTGTGATAACATTCATTAATCCTTTACTTCTTGCAATACTTGATTAGTTCAATTAGTATTATCTGTTAAGTGCTACTAGATATATGTTCACACTCATTGTGCTTACTGTTCTACTTGTGCTTGGTTGTTATTGTTTTGTTCATGGTATTGTTCGTTGTTTTTAGCGTCCAAATTGTTGTTGGTTGCCTCTGTTTACATGCTTTTACAGTCTATATTGTTGTAGTTTCAGTAAACATTCTTGAGTATTGATTCTCTTAAATATATCTTGGTCCAATTAATTAGGTTTTATAAACCATGAACTATTAAATATATTTTTAAAGATAAGGTTATCACAAATCTGTCGAATATCTTATCCCTAGTGGCGATGAGGCCTTTCTAAGACAGCCCAACATCAGAGAACACCTTAAAATCAACTTAAGCTTGATTGCTAGTTGTATACCTCTATTAATGTTAATTGTCATGCATATACTTAATTACCTAATTATGAGTACATTTACTTTGATATTATCAAGTATCATATATAAAATAGAGCCTACAAATAAGACAGACGACATGGAAAAGCTATTAGATGCTAAACAAAAACTTAAAGTGAAGATAGAACAATTGAAGAGAAAGTCTGAGTTAATAGAAAAATTTTTGAGATGAAACAAAAACTGAAAGATATACATGACAAATCGCAAGACATTAAATCTATTAACTATGTATTCATCATTAAGGACCGCAGGGAGAACGTAGAGTTGGAAAAAGCCAAAGCTGAGCATATAGAGGTTTCTAGTATTTAATTCGATGTAGTAACTGATAATATACCAAGATAAAAGCCAAAGCTGAGCATATAGAGGTTTCTAGTATTTAATTCGATGTAGTAACTGATAATATACCAAGATAGCCTATTTTCACAACAAAATGATCGCTTTTGTAGGGATTAAGAGATATGACTGAAAGTCAATCAGTTATTGGTGTCAAACAAATAGGCACTGTGTCGGAGATATGGAACTATAAGAAGAACCAGAAAGCCTCTGTTGTGAAAGCTATGGCACATATGATGACAGATATGAAAAATCCCTAAGGTCTCCTTGTCTTGATCTATCAAATAATGTTGTTTCTCAATGTATGCTTATTAATATTTTAACTAGTGTATTGTATCCTTGTAACATAGCAGAAAATACTTCAGACAAAATTTGGCTATAAAAGGATACGAAATATTGCTCTTGTGCGAAGAAGTTCTGCAAGGAAAAGGCTGCCAAATGATTGTGCATCTGATTTCTGCATTGAGTATGTTCAGTGGACAATCTCTGTGGTACTCTAGATGCATTTGCTTGGGGCAAAGAGCCTTCTACTGGGACATCGGGGCTGCCTGAGGAGAGTTACGTTAGAGGATTGTGCTACTTTTTTCTGCATTGAGTAAATATATTGTCAACAATGTAGTAAATATGAATATACTATGAATTTATCGACCTGTGAGTATACTGTGAATGTGAATATAGTGTGAATTTGTCAATTGTGCAAATACTGTCAATATGTGAATATACAATGAATTTGTCAATCTGTGAGTGTGAACAAACTGTGAAGAAGATCCCTGGGATTTATATCTATCAGTTCTATGGTTAGAACCGATAGAGACATGTAATCTCTATTGGTTCTGAGCGTGAAACCGATAGAGATAATTCACTAATCTCTATTAGTTCCATGTTGAGAATCGATAGAGATTATAAGAATTTTTCGATCGGTTCTGATCGTGAAACCAATACAAATTCCTAATTATCTCTATCTATTTCTAAATCAAAACCGATAGAGATAATAGGTCTTTTGGGTTGGTTTCGACCTTAGAGCTATATCTCTATCGGGCGAAAATCTACCATGATAGCCGCTCATCATCATTGTCTAAGGACTTTGTATCGCCACTAAAACCGACCTTGATGACGAAAAAGAATCGACCCAGATGACCATTTCTATAGTAGTGATATTGTATATATATATACATGATTTGATCTACATTGCATATTAAATTTGATCAAGTTTTTCTTACTTAGTTAAAGGATTATTTTTCTATTTGGCTCATTACGATGACTGCTAACATTATTATTTTTTCTTTATTTACCCGATCACCTTCGCCCTCCTTGTGTTTTTTTCTTTATTTTGATTTTTCAATACTAGTATTGTTTCTTATTTGCATTATGGCTATTCTTCTGTTTGTTCTTCTTCTTTTTCTTCTTCTTCTTCTTATTATTATAGTGATTGCTTGAATATTATACTTTCATATACATACATACATATATATATATATATATATATATATATATATATATATATATATATATATATATATATATATATATATATATATATATATATATATATATATATATATATATCCTCCTCTTTCTTTTTATATCCTACCGAGTGTGTAAATATGTATTAGTTTCAGAAGAGAATATCTTTGATTATTGATTTGCACCTAGATAGGATTTTATTTGGAGAGGAAATCTTCTAAGTTTATCTTTTTATTTAAAAAATTAATTATTGGTTTGGCCATTTGAGTTGAGTAATTTTGTAGTTTAAATTTGGGGTTAGATTTATTTGGAGGTTAATAAAATGATAACTTAATTCAGAAGGATTTTTGAAAAGGGTTCAATGAGATAGATTTATTCAATTTTTTCTAGGTACAGCTTAATTAAGGCGTCTAATTTATTTATTTAAAATCATTGTCTAGAATTTAATTATTATTATCACTATCATTATTATCTGTGTCATTTTATTATTTTTCTCATTTCTTTTGTTCCCCCTATTTTTTCTCCTTTTTCATTTTCCATTTTCTTTCTTTCCTCCCTCTTCTCTTTTCCTTCTCCTTTTCCTTTTCTTTTCTCCATTTATTTTTCTCTTATTTACCTGGTCAGCCTTATCCATCCAGACCTCTCCTTCCTTCATCTTTCTCTCCCTCTCTCTCTTTGCTCTCCATGTTGACCTGCTCCCTTCGATCGGCTCACTGGTCGCTGTCGGTCTGCTCCCCCGTCGTCGGCTCTGATTTTCGGGCCCTACCCCGTTGGCTTCTCCCTTGTGTCTACTCTACCTACCGTCTATTCTTTCTTTACCGTATTGGAAATACTTGTTTTCTAAGTTAGCGAAAGTATCGATTGAATGCATCTTGATGCTGGGGTTCGGATGGGAATGGGTGATACTGTGTTGATGGTCATGCGTTGGTGATTTAGAGCCGATGTCGATGTGGCCGACTCCTTGCTCCCCCCTCCTGGACTCTTGGCTGGCTCTTTCTCCTGGACTTTGGTTGCTTGGCTTGCTCTTGACTTTGCCTTTAGTTGGCCTTGGGCTTTGATGGTTGGGAGTGTGTGCGGGGGGGGGGGTGGGAGGAAATGAGCTGGATACCTGGCTCTGGCTTGGTGTTGGTGGTCTTGGAGCCTCCTTGCTCCTCACTCTGGCCTTCTTGCTCCTGACTCCTTAGCTTCCTTTGGCTTCAATTGCTCTGGTATGGTGGCTTGGCTAGTCTCTGACTTGGGAGTGTTTGTGGGAGGTGAAATGGATCTGGGGGCTAGTTCTGGCTCTCCTCCCCTTTTACCTGAGCTTGGTCTTATCCTTTTACTGTGTTAGATATTTTAGGTACTATTCACTCTTGGATACGATCACTCGACAAAGGTAGGTTCGTGTAACATCCCAAAATTTGGCTTAATTAAGTTTTATTGTTTAAAAGTGCATTTGTGATTTTCTAGAATTTATTTGGATTTTTCTGGATTTATTAGAATTAATTTGAAATCAAGTTTATTGCCTTTTATTCAAAACTATTTAAATCTGTGCAAAGTTGAAATAAAGTTTTGACAAAAATATTTTATTTGAGTCCAGAATGTCTCAAAGTATTTTTGAGATTTTTCTTGGATTTTTCCTGATTATTTTATTGCCTAAAACAAATTAAATGAATTTCAGGAATTATTTTAAATGAGAAATCTTTTAAAAACCTTGTGAACATGTTGGGCCGAGCCCAACACTTTGTCTTGCGCTGAAGCCTTCGTCGGTCACGGCCCAAGTCGGCCCGCGAGAGCCGTCTTCCAGAAACCCTAATTCTTGGCCGTTCGATCATGATCGGGCGTTCCAGAAGAAGCCACGTGGGACTTCGTGTCCTGGCCGTCGGATCGGGACACGCGTAGCGCTGTGGGTTGTCGTCTTCGTTCCGGACTCGGAGGCCGCTGCCGTTCCGCCGTTGGACTTCCTCGCCGTGTAGACCTCGGACGCCGAGGCTTTAAATAGGGGGGGTAGCACCCCGAGGTTCGTAGTCAAACGCCGCGTCTTTTGGTCGGAGAGATTTCGCGAGAGAAGTCGTAGAACACCGCCGCAAGCTCGCCGGAGTTGAAGCGTGGGACCGCCGCGGTTTTTGCTCAAGTGCGCCGCCGAATCGTCGGGTTTCGGCGTTTTGGTTCAAGATCTGAACTTCGTCAAGGTGTGCGCGTCGACTACGCTTACGCCTTCTCGTCGGGCTGCGCGAACGCCGCCATCTCGGTCTTCTTCCTCGCCTCCGGTGGTCTTCGCCGTCGCGCCGCCATTTGCCGGGTAAGCTTGTGATCGTTGGATCTTCACGAAGGGCCGGATCGTGCCACGTCATTGCGTAAATAAGTGAACTCCTCGGGTAAGCCTTAGCCGTTAGATCGAATTTGGCGATCGTGATTTAGCCACGAGGTGGAGAACGGCAGCCGTTGGATGCAATCTGTGCGGTGGGTTTCCGCCGCGCGTGTGGACCAATCAGGAGCCGACATGTGTCAGGCGCAGAGGTCGAGGCGCCATGGACCGGGTGCACCGTGAACCCGAGGGAGTCGTGGACCGGGTCTATGCGCCGAAGACACGTGGCGCCTTTGATTCGTTCGGTCGTGGCTGACGTCACGCTGACGTCATAAATCGATTTTTCAGAATAAAAGTAAATCTGTTAATTTCGAATTTCTGATTTTCTGATTTCAGTATTTATTTCAAATTTCAAAAGGCTATATCTTTTGCATCGTAACTCGGATTTGAGTGATTCCAGTTTCTAAAAATTTGTAAAATTGAGATCTATTTAATGGTGAATTTTATTTGATTTTTGGGAGTTCAATTGCTCTCTGTTTTGGTATTTATTTGCTTTTCTCCTTGATGCAGCGTGAGACGTTGAATTGTGCGACGCTTGGAGGAAGATCCAAGAACTCAAGAGCAATTTCGAACCAGATCAGGACCTATTCCAAGGCAAGTTGTGCTTTGATCATGTTGAACCCATGTTTATAAAATTGCTATGTTTGTTTTACAATATTGCATATATTTCAAATATACAGTTGTTTCAAAATAGATTGGGCTTAGCTAATATACCAGATTGATCTATACCCTACCTTGTTATTGTATGCCATGATCTATTGTCACCTTAGATTGGTTTAATTTAGTTGGTTAATAATTATAATCAACATTGGAGGTTAGACCGTATTAGTTGCTTAGCCATGCCACGTCATCACATGTGTCAGAATTATTGATAATTAATCTTGATTAATGGAATATGGAACAATGTTATGAACTTGTGTGTCATGTGGGATCACACGATGAGATTGAGTTGTTGTGGCGAGTCATGTCACGCAACGATGTTGAATTGTTGATGGCACGTGGTGCTTGGTAATCAATCGGGTGATAATCATTTAGATTGGGGCAAGTGGCAAGGCGAGGAGGCCAAGGTGGGCCCGATGGGCGATGGTATGTGGATGTCTTGCCTTGATCACACTAAGGACTTAACCTTGCAAGCCTTTGACCGAGTCTATCTTGCAACCACATGTCCGTATGGGCCACCTAGTGAGTAATTTGCAATGTCTTGATTTTGGTACTATCGTGGTCGGTGTGAGTTCCGAGTTATGGAGTAATTCACATGGCGCAAGAGGGGCCCCGGATGTGGTAACCAGTCCCTCCGGTGTTGAAACCTTAGCGGGTAGTATCCGGTTAAGCGAGCATTGTAAAGGCTTTGTTATAATCACTCGCCTTGGTGGTGTTTGGTTGTATCACGTGGGTAAAGTGCATAACCTCTGCAGAGTGTGAAACTATTCGGATAGCCGTGCTCATGGTATTGAGCAATGCTCGGAATTACAGATTAAGGGTTAGCTTAATTAATTGGACAACATGGTTGGGATGGCGGAATGCCATATGGAAGATGAATTTGACTTAGGATTGGAAACTTGGTTTACTTGAGAAATACTGAATTTATTTACTATTGATATTTGTTTTACAGTCTTTACAATCTATTTACTGTATTTGTTCATAAATGCTGCTTATTGCAAAATAACCATGATAGCCTATCCATTGGAATAAGCCTTACATATAGATACATAGAATTGCATTCTGTGCACAACTTGTTGAGTGCTTAAGTACTCACCCTTTCCAAACAACAATAATCAACAGTTGAAGAATCTACACCTGTGTTGGAAGAGGAAGTCCAGGAAGACACGAGTCATTAGGGTCCGAGCCTTGTCGGTTGCCTGTGGTGAACTGATGAGCTATCTACGTTTCTATTTTCCGCTGCTTAATTACTAGTTTATATTTTCAGTCTTGCCCTGCGTGGCTTAATAATGTAAGTTGGTCATAAGATCATACATTTAGCTATATCAATAAATGAACTATTATTCTATTATCGTTGTGTATGATGTGATATGTACCAATGTTAAGCTGTGTGCACTAGCGTTGATCCTGGGACTAGTGCGGTAAACACAGTGGGTTCGAATCAGTGGATTCGGGTCCTTACAGTTCGTACAGGCCGGATGATGAACCCCAAATAGCGAGAGATGCCGACTGGCCCTGAACGGTCTGGTATCTCGATGAGCGTTTCCTATTCGTGATTGGGTCTGACGGCAATTAGTTTAGCTTTTAATTTCGTATTGTTTATCTCTCAGTTATATTTATAAGGAAAAAGTCCATATAACACTTTAAACTTTGCTTAAAAGTCCATCCAATACACCAAATTTTGAAACCGGTTATCTAGCACCCTAAACTTCCCAATCCCGTTTGTTTAACACCCTAAGCTGATTTTGTAGAAGAAAAAGTCCATATAACACCCTGAACTTTGCTTAAAAGTTTGTCTCACATCAAAACTTTAAAACTAGTTATCTAGCACCCTGAATTTTCCAATCCTATTCGTTTAGCACCCCAAAACCAGTAAAAGCTTACGATGCTAAATGAATGGGATTGGAAACTTCAGTGTGCTAAATAACTTGTTTCGATGTTTGGGGTATCAGGCAGACTTTTGAGCAAAGTTCAAGGTGTTATATAGACTTTCCCCCTACAAAACCAGCTTAGAGTATTAAACGAATGGGATTAGAAAGTTCGGGATACTAGATAATTGGTTTCAAAGTTATGGTGCTAGATGGACTTTTGAGCAAAGTTTAAGGTGTTATATGAACTTTTTCCTATTTATATAGACTAACGATTTCAAGTGATCGACTTGGAAGGTATTTTGGAAATTAGATTGTAGATCTTCCATAGAAGTTTTGTATTTCCCCTTTTGTAATTGATAATTGTATACGATCTTGTTGTATACGGTGTATGTGTATACTTGTTGCATTATAATCCAACTCCATGTAATTAAGGTTTTGATCAATAAAATTGATTGATTTGCTTTATTTGTGATTTTCATTTGTTTATTATTATTAAGTTTTTATTTCTCCGAGTACTAGATATATATATGTCCATGCGAAGATTCAATGTATGTATGTATGTTCGTCGATTTATTTAAAGAATTGATGAGGTTTACTTCGAAATAACTTTGATCGTTGATTCTTGCAATCCATATCATCTTACCTTAATTCCTCATTTGTGAAGAGTTAAGTAGGCGGGTCCTTTCAAGAAACACAATTAAGGGAACTTTAGGAGGCTATCTGAAACGCTGGAATTTTATAAAATCTATGAATTTCACATCAAACGATGCAATTTCTACGTAAATCGTATAAAATCCCTGCATTTTCAAACAACGGCATGCAAAATTGCTAACGGCAAGCCTATTTTTTTTGTGTGAAATTACTAAATACTAAAACGCGACTTTGACTCGTCCAAGTCAACAGTATATCATTTTGACCACTAAATTTATTATCATATATTTAAAAAAGTTCTCTAAAATTGTAACATCATGTCAATCTATACCCCTTTATAATGCACCTAAGCAATTTTTCCTACGTCCACCCTAAATAATGCACCTCATTAGAGATGGCTTAATGTTCGTGCACCCAGCAAAATGTCCCCAGAAACTTGCATTCATCAAAATGAACGTCTCAGATCTTTCCTCAGTTTTACTTACCCACATCCGATGGCCGTTGTTTAATGTGTCTAACTCATTCATTCATGTGGCCCACAACAGGAGAGCCCGCACTATATATATGAAATTTATGTTGCAAATCTAAACACATTTGATTTCGATTCAATATTTACCATACCAGTCAGTACCATGAATCGCGCGCTTAATTTTCTTCCATTCATGCATGTGCACCACATCCTATACAAGGCGCTCACGTACCGCCACCATAATATTATTTAGCGAAAAATATTATATAAGGAATGTGTGTATGAAATGCAATTATCGTGTGATAAATATAAGGAATAAGTTCATTTTAGGACTTATTCCTAAATACACTATGGGAAGTAAAAGATATTCTGATAATAATTAGCCTCAATCAGGACGCATAAATGGTGCTATATGTTAGCATTCATATTTGGATGACAATTAGAGAAGCCATTATTGGTCCAGCTTTCCAGGATGACATACTGCTGCCTGCGCGGCGTTCGACCCTCCCGGCGCCGACTACACCAGGGGCTTGCGCCGCGCGATCGGCCTGCCGGAGATGGACGCGTACCTTAGCGCGGAGCGGGAGGCGGCGAGATCGTCGATCGGCGCTGGCCACGAGGCGATCTTTGGCGGCGTGATACGTGGAGGAGATCAAGGGCAACACCTTCGGGCTGCTGGTCGCGCAGGTGGAGAAGATCAGGAGGACGAGCACGCTGGAGGGGTGGGACGTGCGGCGTGTGGACTGCACGGAGGTGCTGATGCGCATGGTGGGCGGTGCCGGCGGTGAGGAGGCGTGGAAGGAGGTGGTGTAGGAGCCCGTGGAGAAGATGGTGAGGCGTTTCGTACGTAGGGGTGACTGACTGGGAATACGTAGGTCTGTTTGGTAGAGCTATAAATTCCAGTTTCATCCGAGATCTGAAACTTGTAGGTTAAAATAAAGTGAATTAAATTTATATTTTTAGTCTAAAATTTTAGTCTAAAATGTAAACAAGATGATCTATCTAAACACTCAGTTATGCGCTTTTTGGTGGTGTTATTTGGAGAATCATAATGTTGTGCACCAACTTCTCGGGTGCTACTTCTTTGAAAGCCCTCGTTCCTCAAGGTATGCATGCATGTGTCAATTTCAGTTGCCCCTGATTTGATCTTTACTTCAAGTGCTAATTCACACGAGATGGAGCGACTAAGTGCAAGATCTGTTGTATCCATCCAAATTTTAATCCGGGATAGATGAATGATAACGGGTGCATTGTTATTTGTACATATTATTTTTTTGATTTTGATATGTGCCACCCTTCTTTATGCACAAGCTGCTGTGTTGTTTACATCTTCCCGATTAAAGACCAGGTGTTTTGGAAAAGCCTAGAAGCTCGGTTATTGGCGATTAGCTGAAACTGCATCCCAGGTTAAGAGCATAGGATTTCAGAGAGAGTGCTCAAACTGTGCTTTTGTATTTCATACATTCAGGTTTGTCTAATCTTCTCAAACTTCTAGCATTTCTTGATAGTATAAACTCCATGAGACAGAAAAAATAATAATAAAATAGCCTATCTGATTTAGAATCTTAAGGTGTACATAGATTCTGACCTGGAAACCCCTAAGGCACATGACTGCATCTCGAGTTTGTTTTCCATTTGGCATGTTCTGCTATTTCATATATGATATATATATCCAGTTTAAAAGCCCGAAAAAAAAGAGAGAGAACTGTCTGAAGCCAGAAATCCAAGTTAGCCTTGAATTCCCTTTGCTTAATAAATTGTTTGACGCTTTAGTATGTTATATATGTGTGCAAAAGATATAATGTCTATATTTGTAGATTATGCTGCCTTTTTATCACGGAGGACGATTCAGCATGTTATCGTTCGACATGAAGGATAGGGTTATCTCCGTTATTAATCCAACACCTCTACTTGGATGGGTTCCAACGGATAAACCATCCAGTTACTATCTTGGTAGAATAAAAAAAATTGGTATAATATTCGATCGTGCTATAAGGATAGTAAATCCCTCATGGACGCAGCGATATCTATGATTAGCGTATTGTAGCTCTAAAGTCATTTCAAAACAATAGACCGGTAAGTTATTTACACATGATTAGTAAATAGTTAATTTTTGTGTACTTACATGTAGCAATTAAATGTTGTGCAGAACTCGACAGTTATTTTGTCATGAACTTTATGCACATCCGAATGGTCAATGATTTAATGCACGGATCGCATGGTCGGTACTCTTTATTTTATCAATCACTTTTTATAAGGTTGTAAAGTAGGTCTATACTGATGATGCTCTACAACGTACTTACAGGGTTCACCTATCCTCAGGAAGTGTTTCTTAATTGAAATACTAAAATACAAGTGGAATGAGTGCGCAGAAAACATCCCTCAAGACATAAGAACAAGTCTTAAGAGCATACGGGAAACGTTTAGCGAAAAATATTATTGGGTGTTACATCTTCATTTTTGTACTCGCATACGGGCACTGTGATTATTTATTATTAAGTGTTATATTCATACTTATCTTCTTATTTAATTGATAAGCGGGTGTACTGCCGTCGTAGCGTTAGCACAGGCACTATACTAGTATCTTTTAAATGACTAACTTACACACATCATTTTCACATATCCAAACTAGTTACTACTATAGATAAAAATATAATTTGATCCAACTTAATATGATTTAATTGCACGTATTCTGAAGTAATATATCAATTTTTTAAGTGGAGTGAGTAGTTGCCAATTGCCACGCATGGACATTAATGACGAGAGAACTACTCGTAATCACTCTCTTTGACGTGCATGTCCAATTTTGCCCCCAAATGAACTAGCAATAAAATGCTTGTCTGGTGTTCTTCCATTGAAGGCAACACGTACAGAAAGATACTCTTTGGTTCACTGCGTTCTCATCTTCTTGGCATATAGATCACACCTCACATGGTCACGTCCAAAGTATTCTGGTTGGAGCCTGGAAGCATCCTATCTACAGACGGATACTCTTGTACGAAGGATCCCACGAACGTTGGCTCACGAGTGACTACACCGGGCTAATGCCCAATGAGGTGCACGCCAAGTGCGCCGCTGGTGAGCTAGACTAATGACGTCTTTCTTTAAGCTCAAATAAAACTAGACAGTAATAAGTCCCGCAAAAATTTACATGACATCGAGCTACCACTTGAAGCGGCCGGATTGTATTAACCTCCCCGACTGAGTAACAATCCCTGGAACCACATGTTTTTACAATTTAAGCACTTGCTTCGTTAAATCTGACAACTTTGACACTAGCCAGCAGGTAGCAGTACTCCCTTTTGCTGAAACGAGCAGACAGCAAAATATTTCCTAGCATACCGATATTCAGTAGTAACTCATCTGTTGGCAGAAGAGTCAAACTAGTACTAGCACAGATATACTGGGGTTGTAGCCATCGATGGTTGCCTAGTATTAGCCTGAATCTTTATAGAAGATATTGCTGCCGTAACCACCACCCTAACAACAATAATCATACCGCTTTCATCTCCGGACGTTCCAATGCCCCAAGCATGATTGCACTGCTTATGACAAGGAGGACGGCCAGTAGGTTAGTGCTAACAACTCAAGAACCCATGCCAATAATAGCATCATCATTACTGTTCTGCTTAGGTGGCCGATGATGAGGATTAACGAAGAGGATGCTTACAAAAAAGTTCTCCATATACATGTTTTATGACACTCGGGGTTGCTTACATGAAGAGTGTCAAGGATAGAAGTATGGCAAAATGATTGGAGACAAGATTTAATGGGGAAAAATCCTTGCGGTAAAAAATCACGGGAAACAATCCATTATAATGGTTCCAATGTTTACATGTTCAGGAGGTTGGTTTATATAGCCAAAAGAGTTATATTTGTAGAAGACTTTGACTAACAATCTATTTGGATAAAACCAAAAGATATGGTAAATCGAGATATTGAGTCATCTCCAACAAACCTCCCTTAATTTAAAATCCATAGTGAAATTGTTTCTTTAAAACCCCAAAGGGTAATTAAACACGGAATACATGTGCGTTAAAAGTTGAAAGAACTACTGAACTAGGAAGACTGGAACAGTCAATCCAAACACTTGTAGTGCAAAAGACAAAGACTATAATAATTTTATCCAGACACTTCTCATAAAACAAAATTGAGCAAACCACCAGTAGGTCGAGAGAAAGACCGGAAGAATCAATCCAAATACACAGCTATCAACAAAGAAAATAAAGAAATCTGGGTCTTCAATGATTCAAAACCCCAGAAAAATCTGAGTCTGTGCAACTGACCTCTTGAAATAAACGCTCAATCATCATATGGCATAAGCCAAAACATCACATGTGGTGCTGGGTAGATAACGAAGAATACATAACATGGATTTTTGACATGATTCACATGGAACATTAAATTCGGCGAAGTGCCTATTGAAAATCCATAGCATGTTTGAAACTGCTCCTCCAAAAATAACAATATGAAGAAAAAAATTCTCGTGTAGTCAATGGAGTATAAATTGCAGTAGACCCTTCATATCGAGCAAAGACAACAAAACAACATTGTAGTATCCATGCTGTTAGGGATAGAAGCATGGCAAAATAGTTGGAGACAAGATTTAACGTGAAAAAACCACGAGAAACAATCCACTATAATGGTTCCGATGTTTACATGTTCAGGAGGTTAGTTTATATAGCCAAAAGAGTTATATTTGTAGAAGACTTTGACTAACAATCTATTTGGATAAAACTAAAAGATACGATAAGTCGAGATATTGAGTCATCTCCAACAAACCTCCCCTTAATTTAAAATCCATAGTGAAATTGTTTCTTTAAAACCCCAAAGGGTAATTAAACACTGAATACAAGTGCGTTAAAAGTTGAAAGAACTACTGAACTAGGAAGACTGGAACAGTCAATCCAAACACTTGTAGTGCAAAAGACAAAGACTATAATAATTTTATCCAAACACTTCTCATAAAACAAAATTGAGCAAACCACCAGTAGGTCGAGAGAAAGACCGGAAGAATCAATCCAAATACACAGCTATCAACAAAGAAAATAAAGAAATCTGAGTCTTCAATGATTCAAAACCCCAGAAAAATCTGAGTCTGTGCAACTGACCTCCTGAAATAAACGCTCAATCATCATATGGCATAAGCCAAAACATCACATGTGGTGCTGGGTAGATAACGAAGAATACATAACATGGATTTTTGACATGATTCACATGGAACATTAAATTCGGCAAAGTGCCTATTGAAAATCCATAGCATGTTTGAAACTGCTCTTCCAAAAATATCAATATGAAGAAAAGAATTCTCGTGTAGTCAATGGAGTATAAATTGCAGTAGACCCCTCATATCGAGCAAAGACAACAAAACAACATTGTAGTATCCATGCTGTTAGGGATAGAAGCATGTCAAAATAGTCGGAGACAAGATTTAACGTGAAAAAACCACGAGAAACAATCCACTATAATGGTTCCGATGTTTACATGTACAGGAGGTTGGTTTATATAGCCAAAAGAGTCATAGTTAAAGAAGATTTAGACTAACGATCTATTTGAATAAAACCAAAAGATATGGTAAATCGAGATATTGAGTTATCTCTGACAAGGAGGATTTGTTTAGGAATTTCTAAGAGGATTACCAATCCACCTCAATGGCAATATATACCAAGCAAGATGCAAACATTTCTCGATAATGTGAGTGCAGGTTTACGAGTCAAGCTATGCTGCTTCTTTCTTGCAAGAATCCTATACTTGAGCCCCAGTGTATAGAAGAATTTGCTTTGGACAGCATGATTCGTTGAGTAGCATTTCTTGAGAAGAGGAATTGTTAGGTAATATACTGGAGAAGAATAGGGACTTATATATATGGATCAATCACCTAATAATTTGGGTTACCCAAAAGAGGAAAAGCAATTGGATGGATGGGATTCAAAATGTAGAAATGTGGTCAGGCATAGCTTAATCCGTCTTATTAGGGCATGTACAATAAGACCATCTTAGTTTACTCTTAGGATGTCCACGTCAGCTTTGTCCTTATGTGGAAGAGTGAGAAAAGAGAAAAGAGTTGTCTTTTATTTAGTACTCACTTGGGTCACATGTGTGGTTTTGACTGTATTGACTGCATCGTTTGTTGTAACTGGTTATTCTTTGCCTTGGGATCAAATTGGTAATTGGGCAGTCAAAATTGTGACAGGTGTACCAAATAGGTCAACCTTTTGAACTGCCTGCTGAATCCATGAGCAGGCAAGAGACAACCTGGCGAACTGAAACATCTTAGTAGCCAGAGGAAAAGAAAGCAAAAGCGATTCCCGTAGTAGCGGCGAGCGAAATGGGAGCAACCTAAACCGTGAAAACGGTAGTAAGTATTGCACGAGAGCATAGATAGATTAGTTATGTACAAGAGAGAAGAGATAGTTAATGCATAGTATCTAGAGCCAACCTTTAGAGATAACTATAAACTGGCTTTAGTGCTTACTCTAGATGTATAGGAGATTGTACTTGCTTTTAATGGGTCGCGTTCTTTTCTCCACAATATGGCAACTGGGCGAGCATTATGTGATTAAATGCGTAACGGGTTTACTGCATTTAGAAGCAAAGCAATCTTTCTTTACAGAATGCGCGGAGATACTGTCGTCGAGTATCAAATTAACAAATACCCACGTGGCACGTGTAGTTCGTTCTGGCACTATTCCCTACTGTGTTCTGCAGGCCGTCCCTGTTTTCCGAAACTCTCTACACTAATGAATTGTGCCATGATTAGACCACAAGCAATTCTAGTTCTGATTCTTGCATGCAACTCATGAGAAGGGATAGTTTTGGGCACAATGCGCTATATCACTGGTGATATGTACGTGAGATCTAGACCCATACTTTGGTATATATCCAGTTATATCTTTGATCACCTGTTGTACTCTCTTTCGTCGTAGTCCTATTAATTAATCTTTTGAACGAATACTCCTGTATAATTCAGAATTGAATTTGCTTTAGCATCAGTTAGTTTACTTAAATAGAACTAGCCGGCACTTGGCTGACGCCTCCCAGACACTAAAATACAGCTCATTGTTCTCATGAATGCATGGTTATTTAAAGCCAAAGGGGGGAAACTAAAAAGTATTCGCCCTCGAGTAAAAAAGAAGAAGAATAAGAAGAAGTCCATATTGCTACTGATATGCATATGCTAGTCTCAAGCCGGTACAGAACGGCATATTAGACAAGGCAGATACGAATATATGCATGATGACTAATTAAACAAATGCTAGACCATAAGATAATTGCATAATGCTCATGCACTGATGCACATGCGTAGAAAAAGATTTGTGTAAATTAGAGCCTCCACATGAGCTCCAGACTGTTGTGCAGCATGAGGCTGCCGCCTTGCCGAGTATATAATTTGGCGCAAGAATGCCATGCTGCTCTCAAATCGACTTAACCAACTAACCTATTATAGTTTGTAGGCTCACATGTGGTGAATCTCGCGATAGATACCTTGATCGTGCATGCTGAATTCAACACACAAAAATCGATGGAGCCTCTGCGGATCGAGTTGCATTAATCTTGAAAACTCACGCGTATTTTTAAAACGGTGGATCCATTTACAAAAATGTGGGGCAAGCGTTGAAATACACCGTCGAAATCTGGGAATACTCTCTGGAATCCACACGCGGCCACAACCGCCGTGCGTGGTCGTCGTTTAGACTACCGTGCAGTCGCCGTTTGCCGAAGCAGCTGGCACTTCACATGGACTCGCCACCGAAAACTACATGCACCTCCTGCCACAGTGCCACCAGTCACCACGCCCTATCCTCCATGCATGTACTATGCGCTACTTGCTAGCTAGCTAATCTCATCTCTATGGGTAGTTACCAGCACATAATCTGATTCTAGGCAATATAATATCGTTTCAGGGAATGCTGCTACATCACATTTGGCCAGGAGCTATTGGCCTAAAAAGGGGGGCGGAAATAAAGATAAGCAGGGCGATAGAACGGTAGTTAGCTCGTTCTAGAATGCTTGTATATGCTTTTATGCAAGGCATGACATGATTGCGTCACCGGGATACGGATACATTCTTGTAGCGCGAGTCTGTGAGGACCGATGCGGACTGTATACGTTGTAGACTGGAGTCACTGGACACTGGAGTAGTATCTTACTCCATTATATTTCTCTTTCCCTCGTGGGCCCCTGCAGGTTTGGAGAATATGCAAGAGAGCTAAGCTGCATATATTTGCACAGAAACGAGAGCTATTCACAAGAGTGACAGCATGTAACAAACAACAACAACGACAACAATATCATTTTGTGCTGGTAAGAAAAACAGCATGCGAAAAGCTATAAAGATTAACTAAAAAAGAGCTCATGTACGTACTACGTACCTCCACATTCCATTGTTGACATTCGTCTTTAACATCAGCAACGAACCGATTGAGGCTCTTGTGTTGATCATTGAAAGTTAATCCTGGCATAACTCTTTCCAGATTATCCAGTCCAGCGAGCTTCACAATTGAATCGACTCTTTTGCGCCGAAGCTTTCACTCTCTGGTACAAATGCAATATTCCACCAATCCCCTAGGTAGTATATATGTCTGTTCTACCAGTGGAGTCCCGCGAGTACGTTTTACATATCAATCAGAGAATACCAAATCAAATTTTCCAAAAGAAAGTCCTCTTTATCAATCTTGCAGCGCGCAGAAAATTTCGTAGGGTAGGAAACAGGAGTACCAAGGCAGATCTGAATTAGCTAATCAAGGCGTGGTTGGTTTACTGCAGTGTGACTTAGCATTTTCACACGTGAAGATTGGATTGCACCTGGCACATTTCCTTCTCTCATGTACAGCCAGCTAGGTCCTCAAGGCATGATGAATCAGGACCAACTCCACATCGTAGTCCATGCTGCACACTACGCCCTTGTCCACTCGGTGATCACCCGGCCCATGCCTGATCCTAACCCTACACGGTAGCCATGGCACCACCTACACCGGTACACACTTTGTTCTCCTAGCATCACATTCATGCCCCGGCCCTAATCCGCACGCTTGAATCACATTCATGCCCCCACCCTAATCCGCACGCTTGAGTTACCTTTGTAGTACTACATGTTTGCGGCACAACCACTTTGGCCTGTTTGAATGATTGGAGACTTTATATATTTTCTGAGGAAATGTACCATTTTCTATGAGATTCTTGTGTTACAAAAAGACCTCACAAAAAATATATTCAGAAAACAGTTCTGTTCCCATAAGAATCGAAAAATTAGCATCTGTATCTACCTTTAAAAAAGAGCTCTTCTACGGTAGTGTTACTAAAAGTACCAGAACAAGCAGCTAGTACTCCAAGAGTGACTCCAGAGTACTCTTCCCATGAGTTGGCCAAGTTGTGGATCGGAAATACACGAAAAACATATGAACAAGAAATACCAGCTGAGCCAAGTCTTAGATCTTTGATCAAAACTTGGAGAGTAACGATGCTTAGCATGACGATGTAAAGTAATCCGAACTTTATTGAGCTGTAACAAGATGTATGAATACACAATCTATATATCTATAGCTAGCTATTACTCCGTGTTGCGTATTGCGTGTTGCATTTGCCCGCCTTGTGTTAGAGCCACTAAGGAACAGACGTAACACGAGAATGCAGGTCATCAAAAACTCCACTTGAAACTGGCATGCATGCCGCGTGTTGCCCCTTCTTCGTCACTCGATTGTCAGTGCTCCCAGAGCAGCAACGGCGCCGGCTCGAACCGGCAGTCGTCGGCCGCGACGTCGTACGAGGACAAATCGTACGTCAACGGTGGTAACGCATAACCGAACTCGAACAGAACGTCCGGCAAGTCGAAGAGCGCGAGATCCACGCCGTCGTCATTCGGCATCGCGTGCGCTGGTGCCGGCGCCGGCACCTCGGCATCGCCGGTGTCCTGGGCAGCCGCGGCCTGTGCGCTGTACATGGCCGCGGCGAGCGCGGCTGCGGCGCGCACGTCCTCGGGCGAGGCCGTTGCCGGGCGGGGCAGCTCGTGGGAGATCTCCGGGAAGTTGAGGTGCGCGGCGCGGCCCTTGATGGCGAGCGCGGCGACGTCGTGCGCGCGGGCGGCCATCTCGGGTGCGTCGAAGGTGCCGAGCCAGATGCGCGACTTCTTGCGGGGCTCCCGGATCTCTGACACCCACTTGCCCCAGCTCCGCATGCGCACGCCGCGGTACGTCGGGTGCTTCAGCTCCCGGCGCTGCCGCTTCGTACCGCCGCCGCCTGACTCATTGGAGGACGACGTCGCGATGGGGGAGCCGGAGCCAGAGCTGCTGCTGCAAGTGGTGCTGGAGTCATTAGACACCGGAGACAGTGCTAGCTCTTTTTCCATGGATGGTGGTCACTGGGCAGTGGGCACAACTCACAGTCTCAAACTGTCAACACACTCAAGCTTAGTACACATTTGCGACTTGTTACGACTTACGGCTTGCGAGCGAGCGAGCTATATACTCGTAGGAACGACGCAGTGTGAGATGTGCGACGGATTAATAATTCCGCTAGTCAAAGTGGAGAGTACAACGGGTATACTTGTTTTGCTTTCCCGAAGAAATGTGATTGTTATGCAGATGTGACCAGTAGAAAAAGGCAACCTAGAGAGTACATTAATTACGCGCTTTGTGGAATGGTCATGGCTTACTGCATCGGCGAGATCTGACAGCCTTACACGGCATGAGTGGACTAACTGTACGGCTACCTTCACAGAGCAGAGCTGAGTAACAACTAACAAGGTCTAGCATCAATTAACTCGGCTAGCTTGAAAACAAAACTGATGGGTGTCATTGCTCTTCCATAAACCATTCGCCCAACAAGCAAAGGAGATTGACATTCTCATAGCCCATGCTACACCGGCCGCGATGCGCACATTCGCTCGGCCAACAAACGCGCGCAGGACGTGCTATTTTACGAATTTTTTTTTATTTAATATTTTTTTTTATTCTTTTTTTCAAAACTATACGTCCGAATTAAAATTTTACGAAAATACCCCCGATCGCCCGTGTATGGAGCGATCGCCCTATACACGGGCGATAGCTCCTCCATTGTTCCTCGCTGTGTGCTCTGTGACGCGCCGTTACTGTGGGCCCCACATGCGCTCGAGACAGGCGATCGCCGAGCTGGGCGACAGTGCTTTAAAGCCCCCGCTCGCTTCAGCATGAGCAACACAATGAAGTATAAACGAAGAGAAAAGAGAAAGAGAAAGAAGAAGAAAAAAGAAGAAGAAAAAGAAGAAGAAGAAAAGAAAAGAAAGAAGAAGAAAAGGGGAAAAAAGTCGATTAAATGCGTTTATGAAGGTATTTTTACAAATTTTATAAATCTATTATTTAGGAATTTTACGATTTTGTAGTGTTTAGAAAATCTTGTAGGATTTGTTTTTGTCATTAGAATTCTAATGTAGCATGTAATATCCAGTCGAATTTAGGATTGTGTAGCGTTTAGAACTTTAATGTAGTACTTAGTTTTTAGAAATTTGAGGATCAGTATAGTATTAAGTACGTTACAAATTTAGTGTAGTATTAGAAATTTATTGTAGTGTTTAGAAAATTTAGGATTGTGTAGCGTTTACATTTTCTCGGATAGTGTTGTTTAGAAATTTAATGTCATGATTCATATTTAGAACTTTAATGTACTATTTAGTTTTTAGAAATTTCAGGACTGTATAGTATTAAGTACGTTGCAAAATTATTTTTAGTCTTAGAAATTTATTGTAGTGTTTAGAAAATTTAGGATTGTGTAGCGTTTACAATTTCTCGAATAGTGTTGTTTAGAAATTTAATGTCATGATTCATATTTAGAACTTTAATGTACTATTTAGTTTTTAGAAATTTCAGGATTTGTATAGTATTAAGTACGTTACAAATTTATTGTAGTGTTTAGAAAATTTAAGATTGTGTAGCGTTTACAATTTCTCGGATAGTGTTGTTTAGAAATTTAATGTCGCAGTTCATATTTAGAACTTTAATGTAGTATTTAGTTTTTAGAAATTTCAAGATCTTGTATTGTATTTTAGAGTAATATTTTCCGTCGGACGTTAAAAGCATGTCGGAGAAATTGTATTTCCAAATATTTTATGGAGATGGGGAGATAGCACGGGGCGGATGGGGTGGATCTATCATCATTTTCAAGAGTCGCAGGGCATATGCGAGACGAGCGATAGGACATCTGAGGGTTTGTTGGAGTGGATGTCTCGGATGTTCGGTTTGGATGCCCAGACTGTTGGTTATGGGTCGAGCAGAGTGAGCCGAGCGCAAGACCGTTTTACGGAGAGTTGATTCCTATTAACTCGGCGTCAACATGGAGGAGTTATGTTGGTTTTGCTGTAGAGCGGGTTGGCGCTCATGTTGTTGGTCTGATGCTACCAGTAGCTCCATCGGTGTCGCAAGTTCGTGATGTCGGGTGGACATTACGGGAGGGACGTCAAATGTAGAAGGATGCGAAGAGCAAGGCGGCGAGGAGCCCGAGACGAGGAGCACTGGCTGGCGGTGGCGAAGGGACCGGGGCAGAGGAGACAGCGGTGGAGGCGCAAGGGTGGCCGACGAGGGGAGGAGGTGGAGGACATTGTTGACTGATGGAAGAGGAGGACCGTGCGAATGAGGAAGTCCACGATGGTGAGCACTCGACGAGGAGGACAACGCCCCGAGGTGCCTATCCACGGTGTGTGGACCAATTACAATTTCAAGACCTAACGATGAATGAAGGAACATTGATGCATGGGAGTATCGTGAGAACGAGGTGACGCAGGGGCCATATATAAAGACAAGGAGGCTGTGATGGATGCGGTGAAATCTTGGGCAATGTCTCTCGCGGCAATTCGGGGTTGTGAAGTCCAAGAAGAAGGACTACGACGTGAAGTGCGAGTTGATTCGTGCCCATGGCGGGTGCATGCATACCGGGGAAGTGGACGGACTATCGAAATGCTCCATAGTGATGGAGCATAATCTGCGAATGGAAGAAGCGGGCGGGGACACCGCAACTGTCGTCCACTTGGGTGGCAAATGTGTTTTATGGTCGATCGTGGACAATCCCCATCCGCGACCTCGATCTATTATCACACCGTGGAGGAGAGGTTTCAAGACAAGATTAGCTACGCAAAGGCATGGAGAGCAAAAGGACAGCTCTGGAAATACGGTTCGGGACGCACGAGGCTTCAGACGAGAATATTCCCACTTGCTCGGGGCAATCGCACAAAGGAACCCGGTACATCCATCGACCTTGCGGAGTTCCTCGCGGGTGGTGCGTGCACGGAAGTGGGTATTGCAACGTGCATTCTTCGCCTTGGGCACATGCATAAATGCGTTCCGGCACTGTCGCCCGGTCCTTTGCATGGACGGCACATTCCTCACGGGGAAGTACAAGGGCCAGATTCTAACTGCGATCGCGGTGGATGCCAATAACCAGGTTCTACCGGTTGCGTTGGCATTCGTGGAGGGGGAAAATATGGAGAGCTGGTACTGGTTCCTTGAAAGAGTGAAGCTGGCAGTTGTTCTCGACAGGCCTGATGTTTGTGTCATCCATGACCGACATGCAGGGCTGCTAAGGGCGATCGTGGATATGCAACAAGGGTCCGCCGTCGTGGGAGCAGCAAAGTGGCCAGATCTGAGGAGCAGGTGGTGCATGAGGCACATGGGTGCCAATTTTTTCCGTCAGTTCAGGAACAAGGAGCTTATGAACATGTTCAAGCGCCTGTGCAAACAGAACCAACGGAGAAAGTTCGACGCGCTTTGGAAGACGTTGGACGAACTAACGAAGAAGCAATCAATGGATCCGAGAGGTACCGCTAGTTCATCAAGGAACCCGATGGTGTACCATGAGCAAAGAGAGGACCCCACACCTTATATGCGGCCGCATGCAGACCCCCAAACATCCGGCGAGGGCGGTACCAAAGATAAAGAGTTTCACCGATTGGATACGACATGAGCCTTTGGATAAATGGTCCCTTCTGCACGACGAGGGCGGCTCGCGTTATGGGATCATGACAACGAACCTGGCGGAGATTTACAACTGGGTAATGAAAGGCACGGATGCCTTCCATCGTGGGTATAGTTGAGGGTGTCTTATTAGGGACACAGAGATATTTCATTGAGCGATACAAGACCTCCACAAAGATGTATGTCGGACAATCGATCGTCGTACTCAAGCTGTTGTGTCTACCTACATGTCCAAGAAAACAAGAAAGGCGCAGACACATCGGGTTACACCGAGAGTGGCGTGGAACGGAGATACCACGTGCATCGCGGTGACCGAGGTCGCAGGTGCCCACCGGAGAGGACTTCCCATCCGTGCATACCCGGCGGTGATTGCGAGTGCTCTGCCGAAACCACGCCGCTACACTTGCCGTGCTCATGACGTCATTGCCGCAGCCGCCGAGACGCATCAATCCCGCCGTCCGCTCATCTCCCGCACTACTACAAGCGGGCGTTCTCAACACGTGGCATCATGAGGTGTACGGTACCGAGTGGATGGATCGTTCACAACACCCCTCTCGGACCATCGATGGGTACCGGACATCCGAATGTTGAAGATGAAGGTCGGGCGTCGAAGGACAAGGCGATTCGAACGATATGGACGAGTCCGAGGCGTCGCAACCGCGGATAATGTAACTTTCCATGTTGTTCCCATCTTGTATTTTTCAATGGACCGTAAGTTGTAATGTACGTTGTAATGTTCGATGTAATTTTCAATGTACTAGTAAGTTGTTGTTCGTATCATGTAATTCTCCGATGTTCCGCTTAGTAGCTATGAGGATAATGTAATTCTCGACGTTGTGTGCCTCGTCGAACATGTCGTTGTCTTCGTATGTTTGTAATATGAGTTTTTTGCTCTCGCACTTCGGTTGTATTGTTTGATGAGTATGGTACAATTACTTATTTCGCATTTCATTTTGTGTGCACATGTAATTACTGATAAATTTGTTGTATTTGCTTTCTAACAGGCCACGATGGCGCGACCTTGCCCTGAGCTGCTGGACGTGACCGTCGATGCGACCCACCGGCCTAGGTACTCCGCAGAGGAGAACCGAGAGCTAGGGACACTCCGACCTCGGGTGCCCAACGAGTCGCTTCGATCGACCCACTGGTTCCACGGTAAGTCGCCAACACTTGCACTCTTTACGTACATGTACTTTACCCGTGAATGCAATTTAACGACGCATTGCACTACATGCAGGTTGCGAGCGGCTGGCTTACTTCCTCTTTGTAGGATGGTGGAGCAGGTGACTGCCCCGTTAGCGGGCAAGGAGGTCCCGCGGTTCGGGTACGACCGGTCCCTGCTGGCCGCACTCGTGGACCGGGGAGACCGAGACGACACGTTCCACCTTCCGTGCGGAGAGATGGCTCCGACGCTGCGCAGACGTGTCGTACCTCTTAGGCCTCCCCATGCGGGTCGGCGATCGCGCGCGACGACGCCTCGCCACGCGGCACGCCGAGTTGTCGCGCGTTCGCCGAGGTGCGGCACCCGGCAACCCCTACCGGCCCTTAGGGAGGCCGAGCGCCACGGACCGACGACGGCGTGGTCGCCGATTCACGGTGAGTACCTCTTTCTTTGAGAATTAAAATAGAAGCGCCAAGTTGCGATAATGTTTGTTGCGTAACGCTGCAGCTCGGCTTCTCCACCAAGACGCGGAGGAGGGACGCTGCCCGCCACTTGGAGGCATACCTCCTGTTGTTGTTCGGTTGGGTGATGTTCCGTCCTCCCACGGAACACGGTGGACCGTCACCGATCGAGTACGCCAAAGACATCGCCGACACCCGGTGGATAAGGTAACACACTCGCCCAATCTCGTCTCGCCGAGCACGCCTAACTCCCCTTGTAAACAGTGATGCACGGTGGTCGTGGGCCTCGGTGTGCTTGCGGCGATGTCTGAGGTCTCGTGGCGACGCCGTCTCTCGGCGAACACGACGCGACGATGTCGTTGCGCCCTACTCCTCCGATTGTGGTCTTGGGAGCGCTTCTCCGTCGGCAGCTCGTTGTTGACACGACACCGCACCGAGGAGCTTTACGGAGACGACCGGTGGATCGCCCACCATAGGCCACCTGGGTCCGGCGACGTATGCTCCTCGTATCTTTTCCCCACTAACGCACTTGAATAACCTTCGCCATTTCTTATTTCCTCGCAGCGGAGGTTCGCGACCGACAGTGAGGAGGTCCTATCAGGAGTTCGTTCGGGAGTTCGACCGCCTCCACGACGAGGACGTGCGGTGGACGCCATACACCGCGTACGACGTCCACGCCCGAGCACCTCACGGGTCTCCGTGCTTTGCACGCGAGATGAGGCCTTTGGCTCACCGTAAGGTGCTCGTCTTTGACCTTTGTGTCGAGGAGTACTCCCGCACCGAGTCTTTGCGGCGATTCGGCTGCTCGATCCTTTCCCTTGCCGCCTCGTCACGTTGTCGCATGTGGCGCTCACAGGTACTTGCCCTGATCCTACTACTCCGCATCTTTGCGAAATTAATGTGGTGTGTACTTACTGTTTTTGCATTGCAGGATGACCCGGATGGGTGCTGCAGTGGGCTCTCAGTTCGCGCACCGTATGCAGCCATGGGCCGTGCAGTGGGACGCCGACTCGGCGAGAGGTCACCGAGACCCGGCCAGACGACCATGACATGTACGATCAAGACATGGAGTGGTTCGCCCAAGACTCGCCTCGAGGTGGGGTACACACCAAGACCGTGACGTCGACGGCATGCATCGGTAGCGGACACGCACCCTTCACAGATGTCCCGGAGGACAACGCCTTGGTAAGTGTCAATCGAACCTACATGGGCACGCTTTTTCATCTAACTTACGTAATAACAATCGGCGTTACATGCGGACTCGGCTCTTGGCGGAGATTGAGGTGGAGGTCGTGTCCATGTTGACGCGCCTAGAGGGGGCATACGGTGACCACCGCCGAGTCCGAGACGCTTTGGGGTCGGGTCCTCGCTACGGTGAGGCGGTTGGCTCGCTGGCCACCGCCGAGGGCGCGAGACGTCGGCGGACGCAAAGACACCACGCCACTTCGCCCCAAAGACTCGCCCTACCCCGGTGCCCGTCACGCCCCCCGCGCGGTGCAGGGGGACAGTGGGCTAACGAGGCTCCTTCGCGCCTCGCCCTACCCCGTATGTTCCTCGCTACGCCCCACGCAGCAGAAGTGGGGACGAGTAATGGGAGGCTCCTTGCGCCTCGCCCTACCCTGCCGGTTCTCGCTACGCCCCACGCAGCAGCGAGTGGGGCATTGGTCGCTGGAGGCTCCTCGTCGTCCCGCGCCCAGCGAGGACCCTGTGGTGGTTTCGACGAGCCTTCGACGACGAGTTCGACTGGAGGAGTACCTTTCGACCGACTACCTCGACCCTCTCGGCTCTCGAGTGCGCCGCCACAGGACTTGGCCTCGCCGCGCAAGACTACTCTACGCCTGCGCCGCAGGGCCGGCCTAGGAGGGACGTCCGTCCGCCGTCGCCACTCACCTACCCCACGGGCCAGATTAGGAAGCGTGGCCGTGATTGACTTGTTGTACGGATGTATTTTTGTAATGGCTTTACGTTCAGCAGCACATTGTATAACTCCCCGAGTTAGTAACATGACAGCGTTATCACTATAAATTGTTCAAATCATTTATGCATTGCTTGCCTATGCCACACGACGTGACAACACACCAACGTTTCGGTACACCTATCGCCTATAGTAGGGGCGATCGCCCGAATGTGAGGCGATCGCCCTTACATGGGGCGATCGCCCAAATATGAGGCGATCGCTCCATACCCGGGCGATATCTGCCCTTTATAACATTCGTTCTCACAAGCGGTCTCGCAAAGAATAGCGGGGTGAGTATCAATCGAAAATGCCGAGGCGTGCAAGTGCAAAGGGTAAAGGAAGGCAAAGGAAGAAGCAAGTGCATGCCGCGAATTTAGCGTACCAAGATCTCTTCCTACCTCGTGGAGTCAGAGCACCCATGTGTATGTGCGGAGATCTTTGCAGGCTTGTTCGCTCTTGGGAAATTTCAACTTGGAAGAGGAGGTATTGGAAGTGTCGCAACTACGCCTTCGATCCGCCGGAGAAGAGCCTGAAGGATCGCCGCATGGTAACAATCGTACGGGTTACATAACATTTGTGAATGAAACTTTGCTAACTTACGTTTCATGCAGTCACCTCCGCCACTGTGTGAATTTGAGCAGTGGTTTGATACGGAGATCAACCCCGAGGACCAACGGCTTCTTGACCAAGCCAACCGGCAGGATGAGTTCACGCGGCGGTTTCAAGAACAATGCGATGCCGCACGCGAGGAGGCATGTAGGAAGGAAGCGGAGGAGAAGGAGGCCGAGAGAGAGAGGAAACGAGAGAGGGCGCGACGTGCCAGAGAAGCCCCGCCGGAGGCATGGGCGAATGGGAAGTGGCCTCGAAGCACTCAATAGACGTCTGGTGTTAACTTTGGTTTTCTCTGTTCGTGGTACTCCTTTTAGTTTTAAGTCGTAATAAACAGTGCGGCCCAACCTTCAAGAGTATGCTCACCGTCCGAGGGCTCAGATATGTCCTATTGCTCCCGTTGTCCCAAATGATGTTATTTTCTCCATCGAGATAGGTTATAGCATTTTCGGTTCACGATTTGATTTCATCGAGTTTTACCATCGTTTGCGAAAGATACGGCAATTTTCATGTTTTACCGATTGCATGTTAGGACAACAATAAAATAGTGCGACCTAAAGTGACATCTAAATATTTTACATAATTGTAACCTATGCAAGCCCAAGAATGCAACAAAACTGGTTCTCATCAAGTTTTGAGGTCGTTCAGACATTACTCTAATCGCTTTCGAACAATGAATGTTATAAAGGGTTTAAACTAGCCATCTTTTATTCAAAATGCAATCATATTTAGATATTTTTGCAAAAATGAAGTGCATAAGGTTGTAGTAACTTATTCTATTTATTTCATGAATTATGGATCAACACACATTATAATTCCTTCACAATCCACAGTTAGAGCCTAGCATTCGAACTCAAATAAAAAAAATTTTCTGCAAACAACACATGGATTTTTATTTTACAATCTAATTCTTCATTCCAAAATTTAAATTTAGAAACAAGTTTCATTTAATTTGGACACTCCTAGCAAAAGTTATGGGGTTTATATTAAAAAGCATATAGTAATTACAAAACAAAACTAAAAAAAGGCTGCGGCCGTCGCCTGTCTCATGGGGGCTGACTAACGGCGCCTGCTCAGCGCCGACGGCAGAGGGACCGATCGCCCGTGTATGGGGCGATCGCCCCATACACGGGCGACGGGGGGGCATTTTTGTCATTTTTTTTTCGGACGCATAGTTTTGAAAAAAAGAATAAAAATAAATATTAAAGAAAAAAAATTCCTATTTTACAACCTTGGTGAGACATCCATAACGCTCCAAGACCCGACCGGCCGGCCTCACCAACGCTTGGGCCTTGTTCTTGCTCCGGCAAAAAGGTTAGCGTGCGTATGTTCAGTATGTCTTAGCCTGGAATTGTCAGCCATACGTACAGTACATCTTTCTTACCACACCATTGGGTCTCACTATCCTAAAATTTTCGTGGTCTTTGATATGAGGTCTACAGATTAGAAGAGTTAATCAACCACCTCTACCAACCAATTATGTAGTAAGAAAACTTCGTTGTAACTTCACATAGGGACAATCCAGTTCTGGAGGCCTCACCTTTTGTCACCAAGCATGCAAATAGCAGCATAACTGAGACAAGGAAATGTCCATATCTCCAGACAAAAGGCAGCACTGATCAGGAAATCAGTGTCCTACTTAACAAATCCAATCCCAACGCTTCTTCAGAGTTCAGAGACCTATCGGTTGTAACTAATGCAAGAGAAAACATACTGACAACATTAACAGCTAGCTAGCGGCTGTACGTTGTTTCTGCAAGCAAATAGGTTGCTACTAATGAAGCAACAAGAACTTCTCTGTTTGACTACAACCCACTAAATTGGGCTCGTCCAAGGATTAAAAATGCGCCTAATCTTCCATCCAGAGATCCTAAAGATCTGGATCTTGCTTGCAACAGGTGTGGTTGCAATAATGCAACGAAAGCACTGCTAAATATAACCACCTCACACTGTGCAGAGGGTTCCATGCATGACGGGAGTAAAAAGCAATTCAGGTACTGTCTGGAAAAAACAAAAACTTGATTCAATGAGTACGGGATGGAAAGGTTGAAATAAACAGTGCAATTAAAGAAAGTAAGCAACATACAATGTATTCCCGTCTAAATTATAAGACGTATTTTTAATAGTTTTTTTTATAAATATATAGCTTATTTAATTAGTGTTATATTTCTTTTATATCCTAATAAATAAATATCTAAATTTATTTGATATTCTCTATATACATACATTGAATATAGTGCTTAGAGATAATAATTAGAGTTACTCTAGTTATTTTTAATATCTCTTTAATTTATGTGTCAAGAAAATACTCCTTGTAAACTTGGACGGATGGAATAATAGATTATCTACATGCGTGAACTGTAAGACTACAGTTTTGATACTAAAAAAATTAATTTTTTTACCACATTTGGAAGGTATTATGTGGTACAAGTACCTTTTCACCCAAATTACTCTTAAATTCTTGGTACTCAATTATTTAAACTTTTGATACCTCTTATTGCGAGCTTAATTGATAGCTTGGTACCTCCCAAATATGGTAGAAAGCCTATAAAGAATACAAGAAGTAGCACAACATGAACAAACACTGCAGGATTGCCTCACTAATGGCGTGTTTTGAGATACAAAACTGCGGGCGTATCGTAGTTAATTAACCAATCTCTTACACTGCGCTCGTCTCTAGCTACATGTAGCCCAGATCATCGAACAGCGAGCTACGTACGGCAGTTTGGGGAAGAAAAAAGAAAGTCTGAATGCATGGTGCGCGCGCCTCGTGGTTTGCCTATAAAATACCTCGTCATTCCATATCCGCGTTGTTTAATCCCCACCAAACCAAAGAAAAGTCGCATCACTAGACCATAAGCAAGCGCTTTTGCTAAAGCTAGTTGGCGCTATGCGCCTATGCTTCACATGCATGCAGAACCTTATGATTCTTCTATGTTACGATCGAGTACTCCCCTCATGTGTTTTGCTTAACTAAACTAAGACCACCGATTCAGAGTCACTAATCAACCGGAAGAACGGAAAGCGTTTTGGAACACTCACGGAACCGTCCAAACAGTAATGTAGTGTGTGACAGCCATAGCTTAATTACGAGCTGGCTAGCTCGTATCAACAGGGTGGTTAGTAGTAGTACGTCCATGAGCGGCGCGCTATTACCACTAGTCCATTTCGCATCCGAGCGTCGAAAGCTACGTTGCCACTGATGCAAACGCGACGGTTTTTAATGGAAACCAAAGAAGCTGAAAGCTCCCCGATCGATGTTCATATATGTACACAGTTGATGTACGTACGTGCTAGATCCGTCGATCGATCGGCCGGATCAGAAGCATCCATTAGGTCGCAATCTACAGGGTAGTCCTGCGTGCTGGTAGTTGCGTTGCATCGTCCTTTTAATTCTGGCCGTGTAGGGTTTCTGATCGAAACAAAAGTGACATGACCGCTTACGTGTCAGCCAGCCTCCTTAAATGTACAGTACGCTTTACATCCTGTGCGAGTCGTGCTTTTTACATATGTGTGGCCTAGAGGCGTAAAAGCAGATTAAGTAAGACTTTGCGATTCATGGGCCAAATCATCTTAATTAACCGGCCGGGCAACACACGTACCAGGCCGAAAAAAAGAGAGAGACATGCATTGAATATGTGGAGCTCAGCTCAGATCAGACGCACGGCTGCACGCAGCGACATTCCTCTGTAGAGCCAGAGCCAGACCGACTGCAAGGTAGAGCGGTGGGCCAATTAGACTATTTAGGTGGCCTCAAGCGTTGGAATTGGATGGTACAGCAGAGCTGCCTAGCGATAAGCCCAAACAATCTTCGTGTTGCAGCATCTTTAACACGACAGAGTAATTAACGGAGAGAAATTTTACGATACATTACACCTTAGTAATAGGTTAATAGAAATCAGATCTATATATTAAATTTAGGTGTAATATATATAAAAGTGCTGTTAAGTCTCACCTACAAGTGCCATGAATACCACCCGATCGAGCAGCTTATTTTCTGAGATGGCCAAAATCGGACGGGGCTCGGCGATCTGAAAAAAGGATGTGGACAAAGCTCCACGGCGTTGGATCCTCCTCCTACTCTTGTCTTGGGGCATTTTCACACGATTTTAATTGTCCCTGTTGCCATCCTTCACAGTTTGAGCAATCTTTCTTGCGCCATGTGTACGGTCAAACAGCATCATATGTACAGAACTCGCTAAAATTCTTGTGATAGATATTATTGTTCGAGGCTCGAGACTCGAGAGTGTATATCAAATCAAGCCAGTTGAGATACGTGAGTGTGTAGATGAAAAATTCTTGGGACAGATATTACAGTTCTTGTTGGCGAGAGCAAGGTGTAGTAGAGCGTACAGGGCTACACTACTGCAGGCAACCTTTTTGTCGGGGCCCTGTTACCCATCAGGTCATTAATGTGACTGAGATGATTAGTTAGTGAAAACTAGGTAATTAAGAGAGTGGATTAGTAACTAAAGTAGGGTCAGGGCGGTCCTAAGGGTGCCGTATGCCTCGGCACATAAAAAATCTAAGAAACGCTAGAACGTCACCTCTTTAATAGGCCATTTTTTTTATTGAATCGGTTCCGATTTCAATGGTTTGTGATTTTTAAGATATTAAAACTATTTGTATTATACTATTAGCAAATTTCAAATATATATGTTGAATTTATAATATTACAAAATCATTATACAAGACTGTGAAGTTGTATGCGTGAAGCGTGCATCCTTTAAGAAATTTTTCTAGTTCTGCCACTTATCGGGGTAAGCAATAGATCGCTAGCTTTAGCTTCCTATAACCAGACTGCTTACATTCTTCAACATAGAATATAATCTAGCTACATTCTTCACCTAGTCTAATCTGTTACTCCATACTGTACTTAGTACATGCATCTTCCCTTACGAGTTACGACCCTCGCCCATTTCCTTTTGTAACACAGGATGATGATGATGACTTGATGAGGAGCGCTACAAAGCAAACGGAAAAGCAACTAAAGGATCCCAGTTTCTCTCAAATATACACAAAAGAACATAAACATAATTAACCATTTTGGATTTCGAGACCGAAAACATATCGATTATGTATTGCACACTTGTCAAACTTATGGTAGTACACACTACTGTGAAAAATAAAACAAGCACACTAGCATATATATATATATATATATATATATATATATATATATATATATATATATATATATGGTCACTCCCAAAATCTTCGCCAAATCAAACCCACTAATTAATATATTATTAAGTAACCAATTAAATGTCTAGCTAGCTAGTTCTTGACGCCAATCCACTGGTCCACCTCGCCCTTAAAACGACTTGCCATCCGGAGATCACATCGATCGGTCACCGCAAGCGCGAGCGGCCGTGCCCTGCAATGTGTTCGTTCCTCTGCACACGAATCAAAGCACAAAGCGGAAAAGAAATGCATGCCCATGGTGATCGGCCGTCTGTTGCGGCCAACCACTGGCTGGTGGCTGACGGCTAGTTCGGCTGCACTGGCGCGGCAGCGTCAATCCAGCACTGCTCGGCCCATAGGGGCAGCTCGTGCAGCGCGACCGCGTCGCCACCGTCGTACTCGTCGGCCGCCGCCGCCGTCCAGAGAGGTGAGCACCAGAGGCCGTCCCTCAGGTCCAGCAGAAGGTCGGGCAGGTCGAACAGCGCGTTCTCCTGCTCGATGCTGCCGGCCATCCCCGAACTGGCACCCGACATCGACGTCTCCGTCGTCTCCAAAACAGAGGAGCAAGACTGGCATTGGTCGGCGCCGGCGCCGGCGCCGGCGGCCATGGTGGCGGCTGCCTGGATGTCGGCGGGGGTGGTGGAGGCCGGGCGGGGCAGGGCGTGGGCGAGGTGCGGGAAGTTGAGGAACGCGGCCCGGCCCTTGATGGCGAGCGCGGCCACGTCGTGGGCGCGCGCGGCCATCTCGGCGGTGGGGAACGTGCCGAGCCAGATGCGCGACTTCTTGCGCGGCTCCCGAATCTCCGACACCCACTTGCCCCAGCTCCGCCGCCGCACGCCGCGGTAGGACGGGTGCCTGCCGGCGGTCCCCATCTTCCGGCTCGCCGTACGCTCCTCGACGGCAGTGCAGCTGCTGCTCTCCTCGCCCCGGGCGCCGTCGGTGGGCTCCGCCGGTGCTTGCTGGCTGCTGGGAGCAGGAGAGGTGGTGGTCCTCTTGCGCTTCAGGTGCTTGGGCTTGGAGTTCTTGGACAGCTCTTGTGCGCCATTGATGACGCACGAGCCGGAGTCGTCGTTGTCGGAGGAGGACGTGGTGGGTGCATGGATCGCGTCAGCTTCCATGGCTCTCTGCACGGAATATCGGAGGGGGAAGAGCGCGAAGTAGAGTGTGCTTCCGGGTATAGATAGTGGGGAGCTGATGTGTTAGCTACTTGCTAGACGCTACCACTACCAGCCAGGTGGACCAAAAAAAAGATGATGCTCTAGTGAGCAGCTCCTGAACTAACAAAATATGTGAGAAATCCTGCGAACACTTGGATATTTGCATGTTGGTGTCACCGCTAACAAATGGAGGTCATGTATTGGTTAGGTTTATAATCAAATGGTAATCGTCTGGTACTACTAATTCTGCACTCCAGTTGTATAAGAGGCCATTGGCCGGACTCCGGCCAAATGATTTTTTTTCTTCATTTCTTCTGTAAGTGCGGCCAAACGAATTTAAAAAAGGGTAATTGTCCATAGAAATGTTACACCTCAACCACCAGCCGTTAAGTAGATGCTACAAGACAGACTCCTTCAATTCGACCACTTTATTCAATCTTCCTGCAGGCGTTTATTATTTTATTTCTGATCGGCGTTTATTGTATTTTTTGTTCTAATGACATTTATTGTTTCTTGTGTCCGCTTAGAGCGAGTACAGATACAAAGCTAACTATTGGCTAATAATAAATTAAAAGTCAGGTTGTACAATATCTGTTTTTAAAGGTTATCTCTAAATGTTATACGATAATTAATTTTTCTCTTTTATACATAAATAATCTACTTCTATTCTCGTGCACAACTGACTACTAAATAAAAATCAGCTTTTTTCACTCTTCTACGTAGACAAAAACTGATATATACAGAGTAAGAACCAGCTAACGTGACTTTATTATATATACCCTACGCTGGTGCAAATATATAAGATTTCGGGAGCAAGGGCACCATGTGCAAACGGCAATGGCACACCGTGGACGCATTGGTTCAGAACACTCAGAAGGAACAGCCTAAGACAGTGGAGCGTCTGGCAACTATATCTATTTCACCGGTCATAAAATTCTTACGCGGACCGCCGCAGCAAGAAGCCAAAACATGTTCCCATGTCATACTCATGCCCTGACGGCTTGGCATTCTGAAATCTGACCTATGTATATGCAAACAGAAAGATGTGGAGTTCCTGAGCTGCTCCTGGCAGTCACACTATCAAAGACAGATATAAGTAACACAAACGCCCGATTTAGCCGACTAGTCTCAGTATCACCTCAAACTATTTTCAAGACTTAGTTCAAAGCAGTACAGCACAGCTGGCTGTAAAAAATCTAAGACCAAGAAAGCCGTCGAATCATTATGACTAACGTGCGCAGTAAATCTTAGACAACATAAAAAATAACACAAAATGCATCAGCTATTTTAGACGGGTACATCAAAAAAGAACAATCCAATTAAGCCGACTACTGCAGACTGGGCGTGGCACCACACCAGACGCGCTTAATAAATCGTGTAATCTGAATGGCCGACCTATTCTTACTGCTGGGCACATTGTACCCTTGGTGCAGCAGCAGCATCCTCGTCTTCGTCGTACGCTTCCTGCCGCCTTTGCTGCTGCCTGCGCCTCTTCTCCTCTTCTATGTTGACATCGTGCATGGTGGTCTCCTCACACTGATACAGCTCCATGTCCGACAATTGGCTCCCCGGTCTTGGTGGCAGAACCTTCTCCAGTGATCGGCATTGGCCAGGGGTGAGCACACCAGGCTCAGGAAACTCGACATTGAATTCAACAAACAGACGGCCTTTCATGAAAGGGCGGCCATGCTGAGGCATGCCCTCGTCATTTATAGCCTTGTGTTGACCTATTAAAAAAACATTATATCAATATGTTCAGAACGGAGATCAACTGAATCGATAGGATAGTAGAATTGAAGGCAAATAGCAATGAAGAAAAGGGCGACAAAAGAAAAACATATCCATATCCATAAGAGGAAATTGTACCAGGTTTTATAACCTCCCCAGGATTAGATTTGATTAGAAGCTGCCGACCATCGAGATGGGTAAGAACAAATTGGAAGCCACACAAAGCCTCAGTTAGAGAGATTGTATGCTCAATAAACAGGTCATCGAACTTCCTCTTAAATTTTGGGTGGTCCTTGAGTTGCAAAACAAAAACTATGTCTCCTGTCACTGTATCAGGCTGCATAGGCATGAATTGGCATGTTAGATGGATACTTCTAGATATTATGTGTGCACACACATGCAACCGTTGAGTGCTTGCGCGAATGCAGACATGTGTGTGCTTGATGCTTGTGGTTAAGAGAGACTCACAGCTTCATCAGCTTCACCCTGGAAGACAATCTTTTGACCATGTTGCATTCCTTTCTCTACATGGACCTCCAAGACCTTCTCCTCCTGGACTACTTTGTTTCCTCTACAGCTTGGGCATCTATCCTTGTCACTTATCATCTCGCCTGAACAAATGCAAATCATAAGGCAAACTCAACGGAAAGATACTTTTGTAGGAAGAAACAACAGTTGCATACCTGATCCTCTGCATTCAGGGCAAACAGTGTTCATCTGTTGGATCATGCCAAGTCCTATCTGTCTTGTTATTCTCCTCATTCCTGCACCACGACAACCAGGGCAAGTACCAGTTGCCCCACTCTTGGATCCTTTTCTGAAGGTATAAAAACAAACAGGAAACAGTGAGATCCCTACAACTAAAACAGAAAGAAATGCAGAAAAGTGGATCCTGTTACTGAGCAGCAACTACAATTACACCAGTCAAAATTGCAATTTTCATTAGCACAGAGCATCCAAAACAAAATGAATATGCATCGATTGCAAGGGGCAAACTCCAACCTTGTACCTCATGCAAAGATGAAAAGCAGCAGTAGGGACATTACATATAATGAGGATGAACAAAACATAAATAACATGGTCACAAGTACTTCCGGCCGTTAACTGTTCGACATGGGAAAACAACAAGTTTCAGTGCCTGTGTTAGTTGCAATATTAGATTATAAAGTGTAGGATCAGACTGCTAAAATGCTGTTGATATCCTTAAAAAATGGTATGAACGCTCTATACCTAGAGTATACAAACTAGGGTATAGTAGTAGATAGTAATTACAGACTAGCTACCTCTGCTCTTCTATCGCAATTGAGCTCTTCTATATACTTCCTCTGTTTCATTACATTACCAAGTCCAATTTTTTGGGAATAGTCATTCCAAAAAATATAACCGTGTATAAAATCAAGGACCGATCAATTGCAATTTTCCTACCCCCTACTGCTACTTTTAAGAGGGATCAAAATTGAGTGGTGATAGCATTTCATATACTAGGGGTAGACGAGGTGGAGCACTTGTTAGTCCACCTAATCCTATTAGTCAGAACCAACAAGGAAGCTTCTATCAGCAACCACAGATCATCAAAAGCAGTTGTGCAGTAACACATAAACACATAGCACCTTTTTAGCAAAACAAACAAGGGTCTCCTGTTTCAGCCGATGTAACACAAGGCCATTTGTTGCAATACATAAACTACACTGCATCTTTTATCTTTTCATAAAACACACAAGACACAGCATGCATGCTAATATACCTATTGCACAACCACTTTTTCTGAAAACTGGTGTCCATAGTGCCTCAATATTTGATAAAAAAACAAACTGTTTTAAAGGAAGAGGACCCAGCAAAAGAGATTAAAAGGATGTGCAGACAAACTTTATGTTTGAAGCTAAAGAAATTAACACCACATAACTCTGTACAGTTGGTTATCACAGTCATTCTTATACAAGCGCTGCTACAACATATATTCCAATTTTGAACATAATAACAATTCTTTCAAAATGAAAGACAATGTACCAATTGAGACCATGCAAAAACTTACCCCTTGCACTTTGCACACAGAGCTTTACGCGATAAAGATAGTTTTTTGGTGGAATCATTGTACAAGTCTTCTAAAGAAACCTTCATAGTATGAACCACGTCTTCACCACGCTTTTGTCTGTGTCCTCTTGAGCTACCCGCTTTTAAACATAAAACCGTATGTAAGTACATCAGTCTTCCATTCTCAAAATGAAGGGTAAATGAACAAAGCGAACAACTTCATATCATAATTCCATTACCTTCAAAGCCGTATCCCCCAAAAAGTTGCTCAAATATATCAAACGGACTGTGTAAATCACTGCTGCTGCCTCCGCTCATTCCTTCTTTGAGTGCATCTTCCCCATATTGGTCATAGATTTCCCTCTTTTCAGGGTCATTAAGAACATCGTAAGCTTGCGCCAATTCTTTAAACTGTTCAATCCACCAAAAAAGAAACTGCCAATGAAAACCATCTAACAATTGCAAAACTAGGCATATACACAACAGTTTGTCACCACACCTTCTCAGGGTCTCCACCCTTATCGGGGTGGTTTTTTATGGCGGCTTTCCTGTATGCTTTCTTCAGATCATCCTGGGTTGCAGTCTTGGATACACCAAGCACCTCGTAGTACTTGGTGTTATTGCTCTTCCTCGGCATGCGTCCAAACATGGCTGATAAAAGGGGATTCCTACAAAAGGAAAACATGAATCAGATCATCGAGTAATAAGGTGCTAGTAAACATCCCTATCCATAGAACTAAGGAAACGTAACAACTTTCAGAATTGGAACGATAAAAGAAAAATATTATATTCCACAAACTAAAAGGTGCCCAATCCACTTTTAACAAAATAACGAAAATATACACTAAAATTCTTATCCAGACTGTTCTTCGAAAAAGAAAGGATCCGTAAATTTCAAAGGCGTCATTTTTAATTCAATAAAGTACAATAGCCACGGTTTCCCCTGCCATCAAGATTCTAAGATATGTTAAATCAAGTTAAACCAAAGCTATCTTTTTCGCTAATCTAACACCCTCGCCACAGAAATCCTCAGCCACTCCTCGAATCCACCGAAACGAGAAGATCGGACATCCAACCAACAAACAGATCAACCAAAAAGAAGTATTTTTCTTCGGAGAAAACACATCCACGATCTAAGCGGACACTGTGACAGGATTAAGCGCGACAAAGGCTTGGAGGTTTCGCGGTCGATCCATACCTGATCGGCGGCGCCTAGGGTTTGGAGGGCTCGACGGGGAAGAAGGCCGAGGAGAGGAAATCGTACACGGCACGAGCCGGACGCGCTGCGGAGCTCGCGACTACGGCCGTTTCACTTTATATGATTCGCTGGTGATTCCTGAACGAATCTCGGGGTGGTCAATATATCGGGCCTGTTTCAGGGTGAAAAAGCTGTTTTTTCTCAGTTATTTTTTTTCAATGAGCGGTAAAAACAGATCTAGTCTAGTTTTTAATTTTTAGCTTTTGTTAGTTATATATGTTAAGGAATCTCGCTATCGAATAGTCCGGAGTTCTCGAACAGATCTAAAGTTGGAAAACAGAAAGAGAGACACAAATATATGGGAGCGACGACTGAATTCTTTATTGCTTTCAGACTACTTGTACATAAGGAGGACTCCCTCCTCCTTTTATAGCGTTCACCTAGGGTTTCGGCTAAGGAATCACCGTAGACTTTTTATTGGGCCACGTGGTTTCCCAACACTCCCCCTTGGGCCCTTTGCCGCGAGATGTATATGCCTCATTAAAACTCCAGAAAAACCCAGTGGAAAAAATACTTGGAGAAATAGTACATAGCATACGCTTACTATGTTGCACGAATTGCCTAATTAAAACCTTATGCAAGAAAACTTCATGAAAAACTTGCTAAGGAAAAAGAGTACAATTCTCCCAACTTCAATTGCTAATCTTCGAGATTCATGTTGGGTATTCATAATTCATCTTCGAGATTTATGTGGGAGTATGTGAAATATCTCCTCCCTAAAATCTGCACTTCTCTAAGTCTCATCATCCCAATTCCTTTTACGCACCTTTCAAAGGTAGATGCTGGGAGTGATTTAGTGAACAAATCTGCAAGATTTTCACATGACTTAGTATGCAATATCTTGATCTCGTTCATCTTATGCAATTCGTGAGCATAGAAGAACGCGGTATGCTATCCCTGTTGCCGTTCAATAATCGTCAAATGCCTTTGAAGTAAATTCTCCGTCATTGTCCATTCTAATGGACTTCACGCGATGATCAAGGAAAGCATTCTTAATTATTATGATCTGCGAGATCAGCTTTGCAAAAGCATGGTTTCTTGTTGACAATAAGCATACATACGACCATTTCGAGGAATCATCAATGAGCACCATAAAGTATCGAAACGGCCCTGATAAGGGCTGAATCGGGTCGCAAATATCCCCCTGGATGCGTTCCAGGAATGTAGGAATTTCACTTTGCACTTTCATGACAGAGGGTCTAGTTATTAATTTCCCAGTGGCACATGCAGGGCACACAAAATCTTCATGATTCGAGAAATTTTTAACATTAATACCATGACCTTGTGAGTTGTTCACTATATTTCTCATCATTCTAAGACTAGGATGACCTAATCTACCATGCCATAAAGAAGATAATTCAGAGCTTCTAAAAACAGTCTTCAAGTAACTATACACTTCGGGTGCATGAATATTTGTGTAGTACAACCTAGATTCATATGAGGGATATTTTTCTAATACCATTTTTCCACATACCGCGTGCTTCACAATGCACAAATATTCTTTGCCATTTTCTTCATTGGTTTCTACGTGAAAACCATTGGCGCGGGTGTCTTTAAAGCTTAAGAGAGTGCGCGTTGATTCATGGTACAAAAGGGCTTCTTCGATTACCAAAGTTGTACCCATAGGCAATATAATAGTGGCTCTTCTTGAGCCGATTACATATGAGTCGCTTCCTGCGATCGTAGTAATCTTTCCAGCGTTCTTCGTGATTGACTGGAAGTATTTAGACTCTCTTAAGATGGTATTTGTTGTGCCACTATCAACAATGCATATCTCTTCCATATGGGCGCTACACGATTTCTAGATAAAAGAAATATAATTCTAATCAGATAGAGGCAAAAATAATCCAAATATTGCTTGCAAATTTGAAGAATACTGGAATAAAGAATAAATTGCATATTTATTCATGAAAGAAGTATGCTCTTCTAGAGCTTACAATTCATTATTCAAAGAAAATGCTAACAATCATAATCTAAAAAAATGCTTTAAACAGAATCTGTAAAATATGCATTAACTTCTGCTTCTATGTCATCGATGAAGTTTTCTTCATTTGCCATAAGCTTGTTGCGAGATCGATGTCCAAGCTATTCGTGAGGATGAGACAAGTGGGGTATCTACATCCATGACGTCATCATCACCGATGTTGGCGGCGCGCTCGCTGGGCGTTTTTTTGCCTTCCTCTTAGCCCGATATGCGTTGATCACTTCCTTGGATTCCCGACATATCTTCGACCAATGTCCCCAAGTGCCACACTTGAAGCACGCTTGGTTACGCTATCCATACGGCTTGGCGTGCGTCTTTTCTTTGTCATCCCTCTTCACTGGGCTTTGGACTTTCCTTTGGCCCGAGTCCTCTCTTTTCCACCGCTTGCCCTTCTTTTTATTAATGGGCTTTCTCACCTTGTAGCTATTGGCATTGACTTGCGTGCTGCCTCGTCCTGTGGTCATGAGACATAGTTCTTGCGTAGAACATCGTCTTTGCGATTCCGCAACTTGCATTACATCAATCGATTCGCTATACTCCTTGTATGCATCGACGACGATGCGTGCACTCTGGATAGCATTTGGGTGGAAGGTAGAGAGTTTTCTCAATCTTCTCTTCATCGGTGATCTTCTTGCCACATAGAGAGATTGGTACAAATTACATGCAAGGCGTAATTGTACTGCCACTATTTTATAGTCTGCAAATCTCAGGCGCACCCAATCTTGCTGTGCTTGGGGCAAGATGGTGTACTTGAGTTTTTCAAACCGCTTCTGCAGTGCAGTCCAAAGCTTATGTGCACTCTCCTCAGCCATGTATTCGTTCTTTAAAGTGGTGAGAGGTGGTGCTCGAGAAAATGCGAGGCTTGATCGCTCGCTTTCGGTAGGTTTTGCGTCCTGCGAGGACCCTAGATCAATCGCGGCGCGGAGCTTCTTGCCCCAAGAACGATCTTCACGTCCGATGCCCAAGTAAGGTAGTTCTGATCGTGCGGGGCCAGTTCTTCAAACTCACGACTCACAATGCCAGACATCTGCATGATTTCAAGATTCCGATTTAGATTACTGCGTGTAATCTGATAGAAAATGGTTGCAAAAGCACAAAGTGCAGAAAAATTAAATTGCTATGCATTGCAATATCTTAAATAAAGCAACAGATTCAAAATTCATAAAGAATATTCATAAAACAGAGAAATAAATCTAGAAAAATTAAAAAAACAGAGCCAAATAAATCTTCTGGATTTTCTGGCAATTTTTCAAAATTTTCTACAATTTTTCTGCATTTTTTTCTTTTTCTTTCCCTTTTCTTTCTTTTCTTTCCTTTTTTTTCTTTCTTTCCTCCCGGCCGAACCGGCCTTTGGGCTGTTCTTTTTTTTTCCTCCCACCCTAGCCGCCATTCAACTCGCGCGAGTACTCCACCCTAGCACGCGGTTTCGGGCGATGGCCGGTGGCCGGGGCTGCGAGGCGGAGGGGCTTGGGCGGGGCGTGTGACGCGGCTGGCGTCGGGGCTCTCAGGCGGTATGGGGCTGGGAGTCGAGCGCGGGCGGCCGCGAGCCGTGGAGGCGAGGCGGCGGCGGCGCGACGGTCGGGCGAGCTACGGGCCGGACCGACCAGCGCGCTGCGCGGACAGGACCGACGGCCAGCGGCTGCCGGCGGGCGCGGCGAGCGGCCGGAGAGCCATAGCTTCATGCGGATGCTAGGGCTGCGACGGGCTAAGTCAAGGCGGCGCGGATCGAGGCGGCGGCAGCCGACGCCGGAGGCCGAGCCGGGCGATGGCGAAGGCTACGCGGCGCTCGGGGAAGTGGACGGCCAAGCCCGTCTGCGGCGCGGCCGCGGCCAGGCGATCGGCGGTGGCACGGCGCGCCGGCGCTGGCCGAGGCGACCGGGCAGCGCGCGCATGGCCGGGCGCCGGGCAAGCGGCGGTGGCCAGCCTTGGCCGCAACGAGGCCGAGGTTACAACCGGGCGCCGCGTGGCTATGGCGGCCGGCCGTCGCGCCGGCGGCCGGTGCGCGGCGTGGAGGCGACTACGGGCCGGATGTCGAAGCTGTGGCGGCGCGCACCGACCGGAGGCCGATGACGGCGATGCCGAGGCGCCGTGCACGGCGGGCGCGAGCCGATCGGCGATAGCGTCGCGAGACCGAGGCGATGGCGGGCGGCAACCGTCGCGTGAGCGATCGGCGGCGGTGGCGAGGCTTTCGGCCGTGGTGAGCGGAACGGGGTTGCGCGTGGTGCCGGTGACTTCTTGTCGTGCACGCGAACCGAGATAGCGATGGGCGGCGGCTGCGCGCGCGGGCCAAACGCATGTTTCTCCTTTTTTTTGTGGATGATGCATGTACTGATGCTGCCTGTAGCTTCGTGCCACGTGATGCAAACATTAAACAGATGCATATAGTAGATGCATGCATAGGATCAACAGCGATTAGAATCAATCGCCGATTCTCACCTCTTCTCACCTTTTCAATTCTGATCTCCGGTAGAGCTTCGTGCTGATAACGTGTTAAGGAACCTCGCTATCGAATAGTCCGGGGTTCCCGAACAGATCTAAAGTTGGAGAACAGAAAGAGAGAGACACAAATATATGGGAGCGACAACTGAATTCTTTATTGCTTTCAGACTACTTATACATAAGGGGGGACCCCCTCCTCCTTTTATAGCGCTCACCTAGGGTTTCGGCTAAGGGACCACCGTGGGCTTTCTATTGGGCCACGTGGTTTCCCAACAATATATAGCTTTTGAGTTATGTCAAAAGTCACTTAAAAGCTGAGCTGGTTGGGGGTGCTTATTAGCTTTTTCAAAAGCTGAAGTTGGATTTAAACCCACCCTCCAAACAAGGTCATCATGTGTTGTACTGCTACGGAGAGAATCAGAATGGGGTGATTCGGCCGGATGCGGCTTGCGAGCTCCAATCCACATGTCAGCTATCTATTGGTTCCCAAATTTCCAGTGGGCCGTGCATTTTCTCGGAGAAGCCTATTATCCCGGTGAAATCGACGCTCATCCCGATGAACTTTTTTTACAAATATAGCTTTTTTATTCACGTATTTGTAAACAGAAAGACTACAAAAAGCTATAGAGATGGACACGTTTTCAATGGAATAGCCATTAGTCGTTCAATCTGATTTAATCCGATGCTTGTAACGTCCGCTCGGCTCCCCACGACAATGAAGAAAGTTTGAGTGGCTCCTCCCTCCAAGCCTTATCCTCCTCCCTCCACTCGTGCCTCCTCTCCTTCTCGACCGCTTGGTCTCCGTGGCTCCTCCTCTCCACCTCCATCCACGGCGACACCTCCCACCAAGCTGAAACCCTCTCCTTTGATGAGATCCAGCTATCCCACGAGAAGTCATCCACCGACACCGCCTGTCCTACACTGCACCTCGGCTCTACTCGCAACTAGCGCTCCTTCTCCCGCGTCCTCGCCTCCGAGCTTCGTAATCACTCCCCTTCCGATGGTAAACTCCAATCTAGCCTAAAATTTGATACGATGGCCAAAATAATTTTACCTAATTCCACTGCTATCTTATCCTTACGATGTCCAGTGAGAATATAGTTTAGCAATTGTTCTTAGGAGGGGGAGCAGTCTTTTAGAAAGCTGAATTTTATGGCATTTTGTGTGTGTTTGTGTGTAGAGTGGAGAATGGTTCTTCTCGATTTGAGAAACAACGGTAGGTCGACTGGGACCATCGACGTCGCAGCATCAGCAACCATGGTAGCAGCAGCTAATGCTGTATACGATGGACGGGTAAACCCGTCGAGTACAACACGAAGTGGGAGGAGCTGTTGATTTGGAATGTCTTTGGGTTGCATTTTTTGTTGATATATTGGTAATTAGGTTTGCTCCATTTGATATTTCTTTTTTAAAACTTGAATGAATCTTATAAAAAGTTGGTTTTTTAAAACTCATTTGAGATTCTTCTTAAACTCGTTTAAACGAGTTTCAGATTTGAAACTAAACATAACTTATATTGATAGATTGAAACCCATTGAAATATTTTTGAAATGTGCGGAAACCATATGAAAGCTGCGAAACATATTCTGAAAACTTTAATTTTGCCTTTTGAAACTTTGTTGAAATTATCCTGAAATTCGTTTTTTAATCAAGCTTCAAATAATTTCAAACCCAACAAAATTTGTTTAAACACGCTAAAACTTTGTGAAACTAGTTTGAATTTTTTTTTAACATACAGAACGTGCTTTGAAAAATTTGAAGTTTCTCTCTTAAAACTTAATTAATTTTTTTTGAATCGTGTTTTAAATCAAGTTTTAGATTTGAAACTGGACGAAACTTATAGTTTTATATTAAAAACTCATTAAAATTTGTTGAGACATACTGAAACATTTTATGAAACCCTTTTGAAACTCTTATGAAACCTACGAAACAAGGATGAAATGTCTTGAAACATTGTGAAATATGTCTATACCGTTAGAAGTGATTCCAACGGTATAGTATATGGTAGCATTACTCATTTGTAAATTCTGCCCCTCACCGTGGAAGGCTAACCCGACAAGCGCAGAAGCTTACAGGCTACCGCGGCAGCCAGCGGGAGTAGTCGATTGACCGTGGGAGCGTGCAGGCAAGTGAGCGACGCTGTCGTGACCGGGTAGAGTAGAAGATCTCCTACCGCACTGGCCCACGTTGCTCCCGCACTTGACCGAGCTGCCGCGGCATCGACAAGCTTTCGCACTCGGCAGGGGATACGTATCGTTTGCCATGCCTTTCGCGGTGGAGAAAGGAGCCAAATTTACCAATACATGTATGAGGGTTCTAGATTTGTAAAAAATAAGAAGCTATGAACTCAATTCCCGTCCGGAGTTAACGAAAAGCAACAGAAAATTAGATGGATGATTAGAAAGGATTGCTTGAACTGCTGATGCAATCAGGCCATGAACTTGTACTTTAATTCATACCAAATCACCCGCTAATCCAATCAGATCAAATCACGACACAGATGACAACCAAATCGAGATCCATTGAGAAATCTAATAAATCGAACCCCAAATTTGTGCAGGACGAAGGGGTACAGCACGCCCTCTGCTGGGCCTATGCTGCGCTGCCGCCGGAGCTACGCGATCCAGCGTGAGCTTGCGAGTTCGCCGGCCACCAAATTGAAGACAGCTAGCTGAGCGGATTGGAAACCGGAAGGGGATTTTTCGTCAGTTCTTTGGGGGAATCGGTGAACAAACTGTTGGGGTAGTAGACCCAAGCATTGGGCGGTCTTTTTTTGACTGGTCCGCGGCACGACATGTCACACATGTACCCGGGTCAGGTTGGTACGATACGAATAACTAGACCATGCCAAACTTTGCAGTCGGGTACAATAGGTGATACGACACAACATGAAACACGTTCGATAGGCTTGAAGTAGGCATGGTACGTAACAGGACGCTCTGCCACGACATTGAGTCATCTTATGGCTTACCCTACAGCTGACGTTTTTTGCGGTCCTCTCACATAATCACTGACACCAAACCACTCCGCACTGAGATACCCTACACTGGGTGTAAGGTTTTTAACGAGACAGTAATTTTGTACAGGTTCAAAAATGAATAAAATTTAGTTCTTTTCCTTAATATTTGTGTTCACTATCTCAGATCCGTGCGTCTCCAGCTCCTTTCCTCTCGTCGTTATAGTGCAAATAGGCCAGACCTGGATTAGCACGGTATGAAACCGACTTGAATCGTAAATAGACCGTGCCTAGGTTCACTGAAGACAAGCCGTGCAATCACAGCATGACACGGTAAGTTGACCGGATCGTGACGGTACGGTACGGTTTAGACACGCGATCCAACGAGTCCGTATCACGTCAACTTGGTGCGACAGGACGCTTATCTTTATTGGGGCGTGAATGCAAGATAGCAGCTTTCTTTTTTTCGTTTTTTTAACCATCAGGAAGTTAGGGAACCAATACATAATGTGGACCAGAGCACGCGACGGGAGAACCTGGTGCGGGGGGCGCCGGCGGGGGGGGAATACATGTCAACGACGTAGCTAACAGAGATTGGACTCGAGCACATCCTTTTCGTCAGTCTTACTACCCTCTTTAGTACTGAATGTCAGTTTTTTTCCTAGCAGCGGTGAATACACACGTGTTTGAATGCGGCTGAAGAAAGAAGGAGAGCTTTGTTAGGTGGTGAGCTGCTTCCTGAGTCATATGATTTGATGGACCACTGTTTGTTGAAGGTATAATTTGGTAATTGGTAACTTCGTTTGCTACATGCAAACTAGACTCGAATCTCATATGCACGCAGAGATCATAGAGAGGGGATGAAAACCTCTCATTCACAAGGACATGACAGCCTATCGAGACGGTGATTACGAGGGTACGGTGAGGATGTCGAGTGGATGACACGGAGCCGACGAGGGCATGGGCATGCGGTGACGACGAGCAGGTAGAGAAGGCGACGCAACGTGAGTTGGCCAGTGACTAACCAACTGAGTGGGCTGACCACAGCAGCAAATAGGCAGTGTGAACCCCTTTTCTGATATGTGATTTTTTTATCAATTGTAATTATGTTAATGGGTTGAATAAAGACAATAGCTGATTTGTTTGTTTGATTTGTGCTAACTACTTCATAGATTTTCAAAAGTTTGACAAGTAAACGTTATACAATTATTTATCAAATAATGAAGTACTAGTAGTAAAACTCAAATCGGTGTTAATACAACACAAGCTATTTAATATGTTTGTCTCAATTTAGCCAAATATTTTAAACTCATCCACCATTTTTATCTTGGCTTCGTCACTGTTGGTGCAAAAAACTTGAAGTAGGGTTTATTGGCCACAACACACCTGACGAACACCGAGTTCTGAGGTTCGTGACGTGCCAACCGATTTGATCCTACAATCGGTAAGATAACTAAATTTTTTGCTCAAAGCAGATCTAGTGAAATAATCAACTTAGATCTAAACAACTAAAAAACCGATTAAATCGAAGGGAATGATAAATTTAATTAGTCGATTAGGGCTAATCAGACGATAGAGGTAGATCTTTTCCGAAGAAGGCGACGCGTAAAAAAATCAGAGAAGAATCAAACCTGATGGCGTAATTGATGAAAATCAACAATCGACGATGCGCAACTTTATTGATCAAGATCGAATTACAAAGATTCTAAATTATAGAGGCTACTCCTGGTCGACAGGAATAAATAAATAAAAATAATACGAGTTGGTTTATTGGATTGTGTTGTTGTCTCGCTTGCCCTTGATCATCTTTTATAGCTATCGGCCGATCTTGTCCATCTCCAACACGTTGAAAACTATGATCCGTATCGACCTCTACTCAGACAATATCCTTTTTATTTTTAGATAAATATCTGTCTTAATCCATATTCAAACTTCTTTTTCTATATCTGATGTCGGCTACGATATCTCTTAATCATTAGTCTGACAATTTTAATCACGTTTGCCAAATCTTGATGCAAAGAGTCACTAACCAGTATGTAGCATTTGGTCACCTGAAACTTTGAGAGCACTGCTATGCTTCGTACCGTCTTTGACACCGTTCGAGATACGAGATTTCGTTTTACGGGTAGTTCTAGCCCATGGACGGGACGGGAGCATATAGCAGTACCTTATGAGAACTCTTGGAACTTTTCCGATGAAGACCAGGAAGGCAGGAGGTTCGTCGTCGTCGTCGTTTTGTTTGTGCTTTCTTTAATTCGTCATAATCAACCTTTGCCTGTGGGATAATACTCGGAAGATACTGACAAGCTAGTTAATTCAATGTGTGCAGGAAGAACACTAATTAAGTGCAACAATGTCAGGGTAGCTTTCAGTCTTCGGATATTTGTGAAACACAGGGTAACTCAGTGTTGATGTCAAAAACTTGAAGTAGGGTTTCTGACAACAACATATTAGACGAACACCTGGTTCAGAGCGTGTCAGTCGATTTGATCTGTAACCGACAAGGTAAAAATATAAAATTCACTCAAAGCCGATCGTAAAGGTCAATCGGTTTAGACTCAATCAGTTTGAAGCCGATTAAGATCAAGGTAACAAGATAAGTCTAATTAGCCAATTAAGGCTAATCAGAGAATAAAGGTAGATTAATTCTGAAGAAGGCGATGCGCAACAAAATCAGAATAAATCAAATCTGGGGCGTAATTTGAAAGAGATCAACAATCGGCGATGCACAACTTTATTGATTAAGATCGAATTATAAAGACTAAATTACAAGAACTACTCCTAGTCGACAGGAAAGATACGAAAGTAAAGACTGGTTGATTGATTGTGTTGTGTTTTGCAGCTTGCTTCAGCCTTTCTTTTATACCCGTCGGCCGATTGTATCCTTTTACAACACGTTTCAAAACCTGATCCGTATCGGCCTTATTTCAGACAGTTTTTCCTTAAGATCTTGCTGTTACCAAATATCTCCAAATCTTTCCAATCCATCCGTTAGTTTCTGCATGTTTGACTTTATTGCCGATTTTGACTAGACTTTCCAAATTTTAGTGCAAACACTCAGCGAGTCGAACATGTCCGGCGGGAGATCAACAAAGTAAGTCATCGATCAGCACGTCCCGCCGCCCAGCCGGCCTTGACGGCATCGTCGTCGGCACCATCTGCACCCGCCGAAGCTGCTCCGGGCAAGCAAGATCCTCCAGAAACCCTGCGTCGACAAAGCCGGGACAGAAGCCACAGCTTTCTGGCAGAATCGGGATGTCGAGAAGGGTGGTTTACGGCTTCTGTTCATCATCGAAAGGCAGCTGCGGGGGTGCCAATTTGGCTGCATGCGATGAGCTAGCTTCGCCCACAATGACGAGCGCAAGCGGCGGCTCTGTTGCTTCTAAGAGTTGAGATGTTCAGGGGGAGCTCGTCAGGTGTGCCGTTCCGCTGTCCATGTACTGTCCAGCTGCGTCGCATTGGCCGATGGAAAGGGTTGTTCTCCAACGGAATTACTTCCAGACGGACAGGGCTCCGTGCAGTCTCTGTAAGCAATCCCCACAAACGAGGACAGTACCATCGAGCCGTTGGGCGGTTCGGAACGATCTAGAATCGGATAAACAGTGTTGCTACAGCACCATAAACAATGATTTTGCACAGTTAAAAAAATATGTATAGTATTGACCGTCCATTTTCGATCGGTCCGGTGAGGACTACGACTGCACGGGAGCCCTGTCCCTTCCAGACATGTTTCCTGATCCTGACTGCAATATTCATCAAGTATAAGCGAATGATGCCCTATGGCTACTAGTACAGTGCCTGTGCTAACGCTACGACGGTAGTATACCCGCTTATCAATTAAATGAGAAGATAAGTATGAATATAACACTTAATAATAAATAATCACGGTCTGCCGTATAAGTAGTACAAAATGAAGATATAACACTCAATAATATTTTTCGGTAAACGTTTTCCATATGCTCTTAAGACTTGTTCTTATATCTTGAGGGATGTTTTCTGCGCACTCATTCCACTTGTATTTTAGTATTTCAATTAAGAAATACTTCCTGAGAATAGGTGAACCCTGTAAGTACATTTGTAGAGCATCATCAGTGTAGACCTACTTTACAATCTTATAAAAAGTGATTAATAAAATAGAGAGTACCGACCATATAGATCCGTGCATTAAACTATTGACCATTCCAAATGAGCATGAATTTCATGACCAAATAACCTGTCAAGTTCCTACACAACATTGGTACATATCGATCATCAGTTCATGAGCTAGCAAGCACTTGAGGCCAAGTTGGATTTAGACAGTTCTGTATGTACCTTTGTCCAGACATGAAAGAGCCGATGTCGCCGGTCACAGTCGCCGCACGCGTGCGTATATATGTACGCTAACGTCGCCGATTGCCGTCGCCGCACGCCTGCGTATGTATGTACGCCGACGTCGCCGACCGCTGTCGCCGCACGTAAAAGCCTCGTGGCCTCGCCGAATGGCTGGATGTATGGCACATCCGTCCCGGCGTTTGGGTGTTCTTTAGTTAGGAATTCCCGGGACCTGCGCAAGGAACACGGGAAAGGAAGGCATGGATTCAGTTTGTGTTTTTTTAGAGGGTTCTGTTGCATATGAGATCACGCAAGAAAGAAAGGATGTGAAGATAGGAGTGCCTTTTTAAGCGCCTGCAGCAATTTTATCTTGTGATCATATTGTACGTACTACATATTTGGAAGGAGAGCGAATCAAATAAGGAAATAAACAAGGAGGATCCGCATACAAGGAAACCAGATTTGAATTTTTTACTGTCCTGACCAAAATTGTACGTACTACATATTTGGAAGGAGAGTGAATCAAACAAGGAAATAAACAGGGACGATCCGCATGCAAGGAAAGCAGACTTGAATTTTTTACTGGCCTCGTGATCGTATTTTTTTCCGAATATGACCCTTCTCGAGACTGTTTTACGTAACTAGCCCCATAGAGCCTAATTTCAGCGTACGGAGAGCGTTGAATTTTTTGTTTATTTTTATCCACTAATCAAGAATCGTGAGGTGCTTCTTAATTTTTTCAATTTTTCTGCGAACCAATCGGTGAGTATTGCTTAATTTTTATCTTTTTTTTCACCGCGGATCCAGCGGTCGACAATCGCAGTTTATTTTTTATATTTTCTCGGAATTATTCAGTGGACGGGCACCGCTTGAATTTTTTTTTCATTTTTTCTCCCACGCTTGAATTTTTCAGTGGCCACCGACCATTTCTTTTTTGTTAAAATTATCAATTGACGGGCACCGCTGATTGTTTTTTATTTTTCGTGAATTTTTATTGTATTGGCATCATCGTTATAATTTTTCCAATCGCACTCTCGCGACGATGGATTTGCGATTGTAGCCTCGAGCCAGAAAAATTCAGAGAAGTGGTGGCACAGTATTATTTACCAACGCTCAGGCTCGAATTTTTTACTATATTAGTATTGTCGTTATAATTTTTTTGAATCAAGCTCTCACGGCGATGAATTTGCGATTGTAACCTCGAGACAGAAAAAATCAGCGAAGAGGTGCTAGAATTTTTTTTCCGCCGTCGAAGAATCAGAATTTTTTCCCACGCCTAAATTATCCAAATACGGGCAGAGCTTGGTTTTTATTTTTTTTCGTGCCTGAAATTACCCACCGTCCGCTGGATAATTTTGGACGTGGGAAAAAAATTCCAGCACCTCTCTGTTGAATTTTTTCGGCTCGAGGCTACAATCGCAGATTCATCGCCGCGAGAGCGTGATTCAGAAAAAATTATAACGACGATGCCAATACAGTAAAAAATTAGAGCCCGAGCGCTAGTAAATAATACCATCTCCCGGTTTCCTTTTCCCAGCACGTAATGTATGATCATTTCCTTTTCCAGGACGTTTGTTTCTTTTTCATTGATTCCAAGATGTTTGTTTCCTTTTCCTTGATGATGCTGGAGATGGGGGGAGGTCTGTTGTGGGCCACAAGGATGGTTAGACACACTAAAAAATGGCCATCGGATGTGGGTGAGTAAAGCTAAGGAAAGATCTGAGAGGTTAAGGCCCTGTTTGGGGGGTCAATGTAAATTTAAAAGTCGCTTTTTGTTTTTCGGGTGTTGACGAATACTCATACCGGGGTACCCCAACGGCCTGTGGTGACGAGCAGTCGCCTCAAGCATAACTCGAGCCTAGCAGCCGCCTGTGCCCACTACCGATCAAAGAACCTGCGGGGCCACACAGACGCCCATTCCCGACCGATCGAGATAGGCATCCCGACCAGCGTGGCTCCCGACCTCCACAGCAGTCGGATCCCCGACCGATCAAACCAAGGCAACCTCCGCCGAGGGTCGCGTGTCAAGCCCCCACCGGTCCACGACCACGCGCCCCACGGACGGGTCAATCAGTGACTATACGAGAGCAGGTGGCCCCTTCCCAAGATGGTTTATTGACTGCTGAAGTCAAGCTTCCAGTCCCATCGACTAGTCACGTACGACACGCAAGCACGCTCCCTCCCGAGGCAGCACCAACGTTATACACAGCAACGTCAACACTCGTCAGGCTCACAGAAGGCAGGTGCGCCATTTCCCAACGAAGCAGCTAACCGCTCCGCCCAATAAGACTATCGACCCAGCGTGGGCAAGACGAGCGGTGACCAGTCGACAGAACGAAGGACCGAAGCTCTTAGCATAGGTCACCTCACCCTTCCCTAACTCTCGATGTAACCTGCCCCTTCCTACTGTATAAAAGAAGGCAGGAACCCCCAGGGAAAAAGGAGAGAGGGAGGAGGCACACACACAAGCAACGAGCATTCTTGCGCTAAGGCTCTTAGCTCGCTCTTGTAAACACTGTGTAACCATACGCCCTAAAGACAATACAATACCACCACACGAACTGGAGTAGGGACATTCAGCCTGAACCAGTATACATCTTGGGCTTCCGAGTCTAACCATTCAGGGAGTGAGAACGCGCGGCCCCTTAGACTTACAAATTTACTTGCCGGTGCTCGAAACGCCGACAGTTGGCGCGCCAGGTAGGGGCCTTTGCGCGTATTCATCGACATCTCCGGATTCCTGTTGGCCTCCCTGATGGCATCTTTCACCCACGACGGCACGACTGCGTCGGGAAGCCGAATCCGCTTCGGCTCCCTCGACTTCGCCACCACTTCGGCAGGAGGGCTCATGCTTATCCCGGCCGTCTCCGGAGACCAGGCGCCCGTCGGGAGCCTGAGCGCCGTCTCTCACGACCTCGCCTAACTCCGGCTTGGGGCACCCCAACAGCCCGGCCGAACCCAGGAGCACCACGCCACTTCTGGCGATAGCTCCCGTGGGCTCGGGCAGGTGACCATGTCAGCCCCGCAGGCTCACACCTTGTGGCAATGGCCGGCTACATGCCGGCCTCTATCCATGAGTTGCTGGAAGATTCTTCCACCACGATTCCACTCCGACACGAGCACCCCACCATGGACGGCACTTCGCGAGTGCAACATGGCGCACGATCGACTTGACCGTAACCCCGCTGCTACAGAGGTCCCATCCGGCGCACTAAGGCGCAGGAGGAGGAATACCAACGCGAGCACGCCGAACACGCTCAAGCTCGCTGGCGCCGAGCTTCAACGACGGCGCCGAAGAGCCGAGGAGCGGGGTCGAAGCTCGACCACTCCAGCCAACTCGAGCGGAGGAGCCCGAGCCCCCGCAGATGCTTGGCGGCGCGCGTGGGCGCACACGCCAGGCACGCCACAAGCTGGCGGAAGAGTCTGACGGCCCTCAGTTCTTCCCCCACGTAAGTCAGAACGTGGCTGCGGCTGCGATGCTGCTCCGAGGCCTTCCCGAGCTAGACGACCCGGAGGCCAAAGCCACGCATCGAACCTCCGGGTGGTGGGCGTCGCCGCCGGCAAGACATGCGCACCTCCGGCTCCTACCTTTCGGAAGCCACCTCTGGCCGCCGAGCCCGTACCGCTGCCCGGAGCCGGTTAGGCCCGGCAAAGATGGTGGCGCACCACGAACAACCCCAAGCCTCGTGCACCCCGGTGCGCCAGCGCCTCGGCGATGCCTACGACGTCCGCGCCACCCTCGAGGCGCCAAGAAAGGCGATGGATGAAGCCGCCACTCGCTGTTGTGAACAGGGACGCCATCATCACCGGGCCCAAGCCCCGATGGTCCGGGACCACGGGCCTTCCGCGAGGATTCGCCGGCGGATTTCCGCCGATTCGTGGCACCGACCAACATTGCCAAATACACAGGGCCACAAACCCGGTGTATGGTTTCAAGACTACGGCCACGCGTGCAGGCGGGGAGCAATCGATGATCTCTTTATCATACAATACCTCCCCATCTACCTTGCGGACTCGGCCGAGCCTCGCTCGAGTACTTGCCCGCGAAACCATCAGAATCGGGCCGACTTGAAGACCCTCTTCGTCGGCGAACTTCCGTGGCACTTACAAGCGCCACAGGAACTCTGAGACGAAGGCTCGCAAGCAGCAGCCAGGGGAAACTCTCCGGGACTACATCCGCGATTCTCCCGCCAATGCAACGAGCTCCCCGACATCTCCGATGCCGATGTCGTGGGGGCATTCATCTACGGCACCTCCTGTAAGGCCTTGGTGCACAAGCTGAGCTGCGTTAAGCCCAGAACCACCAAGGAACTTCTGGACATCGCCACCAACCACGCCTCCGGCGAGGAGGCTGTGGGAGCCATCTTTGAGGATGGCAAAACCAAGCAAGAGCCCGGCGCCCGGGCGGTCCCTTCGACCGCTTCCAACAAGCGAAGCGCATGGAAAGCAGGTCCGCGAGACCTGGTGGTCGCAATTGCCGATCGCCGCCAGCGTGCCAGTGCGATCGATCGTCGCGCCCGACCACTTCGAAAAATTGATGGACGCCCGTGCCCAAACCACGGGTTCCCGTCAAACACAAGTACCGGGGCGTGAGGTCGAGGCGCTTCTTCCTCGGCTTCACGACGCCATGGCAAGGAAAGAAGCCACCCACCCCAAGAGCCGCGGAGAAAAGGCGGACGACGAGTTCCCGAACCCGACGGCTACCTCATGATCTTTGGTGGTCTGCGCTCGCGCCGACAAGCGCGGCTCAAGCTCGCCTACGCGAGGTCCACACCGCTCACGGCCGCCTCAATACCTTCGGTGGTCGAATCTCCGATCACTTTCGACGGACCGACCACCGACCACGCCCCGCAGCCAGAAGATATCCGCCGTGGTCGAATTTATGGGGAAGAAGCGCCACCAAGGTGCTCATGGACGGCGGCGGCCTCAACATCCTCTATATTGAGACGCCGACGCCATGGGGTCCTCGCCGAGTCTCCGACCGAGCAAGGCACCTTTCCACGGCGCTATCCTCGCCGCAGGGCCCACCCGCCGGGCGGTCGACCGCCCGCCACCTTGGAGGACCGAAATTTCCGCACCGAGACCTCACTTTTGAGGTCGTGGACTTCCGGTTCCTACCACGCTATCCCGGGAGGCCATGCTACACCAAGTTCATGGCGGTCCCAGCCACGCCTATCCGGCCGAAGATGCCCGGGCCGCGGAGTCATCACCGTGGCTTCATCCTTCCGCCGCGCTTAAAATCGCGAGCGGCGTAGTTGCGAGCTTGCGCTGGCGGTCATCGCGTCCGCCGAAGCCACAACCTCCGGAGAAGCCTCCGAGTCCGCCGAGTCTAGCAAGTCGGGGCGGGATCCTTCAAGTCCGCCGAGGACACGAAGAAGGTTATGGTCGATCCTCGATCGGACCAAGACCGTCTGGTCGAGCCACGCCCCGCTAAATAGGAAGCGCGCCGTTGACTTCCTCTCGCGCCAACAACGATGTCTTTGCATGGAAGTCCTCCGACATGCCGGAATTCCAGGAAGTCGCCGATCACTCCCGAGCATCCGTCGAGCTCAAAGCCGGCTGTCGAACGCGCTGGCCGCTCGACTGTGAAAGCGCAGGATCATATGGGAGGAGATCGCCAAGCTTTTGGCCGCAGGTTCGTAAAGAGGTACGCCACCCCGAGTGGTCGCCAACCTCAGACTTGTAAAAAGAAGAATGGGCAATGGAGAACGTGCATTGACTACACGAGTCTCAACAAAGCGCGTCCCAAGGACCCGCCCTTGCCCCGCATTGACCAAGTCATAGACTCCACCGCTGGTGCGAGTCCTTTCTTTTGGATGCCTACTCGGGCTACCACCAGATAGCGTTGAAGGAGTCCGACCACTGCGTGACCTCCTTCATCACTCCGCTTGGCTCATTCTCGCTCACGTAACAATGCCGCTCGGTCTAAAAATGCGCGCTACATACCGGTGATGTATGCTAATCGTTTCAACGACCGATCGGCCGCAACATTGAGGTGTACGCCGACGACATCGTCAGAAGACCAGAAGGCGGCGACTCATCACCGACCTAGGGAGACCTCGCGAACCTCCGACGGTTCGCGATAAAGCTCAACCCCGACAAGTCTTCACGGGTCCCCAAGGGAAGCTCCTCGGTTTCATTGTCTCCGAGCGCAGATCGAGGCCAACCAGAGAAGATCTCGGCGATTGCAAGGATGGGCCCGGTTGGCAACCTCAAAGGAATCCGAGGCTAACTGATGCCTTGCGCCCTTAAGCCATTTCGTGTCTCGCCTTGGCGAAGGCGAATGCCGCTTCTACAGTCGCTTAAGAAATCCGACCGCTTCATTTGGACCCAGAGGCTCGTGAGGCCCTCACCCGCTGAAGGCCTTATTGTCCTCACCTCCGGTCCTCGTTGCCCGGCACCGGTGAACCATCGCTTCCTCTACATCGCCGACACCGCCCAAGTCGCTGTGCGGCCCTTGTGGTGGAACGAAAGGAAGAGGGCCGTGAACTCAAGGTACAACGACCACTACTTCGCTGGCAAGTGCTTTCCGAGTCCAAGGCTCGGCACCGCAGATGCGAATCTAAGTCGCTCTCACGCAGCGCTTATCGCCAAAAGAAAGCTCGCTCATTACTTCGACCAAAGACGCCATCACCGTGGTGACCGCCGCCGCCGGCGAGATCGCCCACAACCGTGACGCCACAGAAGGATAGCCAAGTGGGCGCCGAGCTCGCCGTCACAAGATAACATACGCCCTCGAACGACGATCAAGTCACGTGCCCCGCCGACTTTGTCGCCGAGGGACCGGCCTCAGCGCCACCGGCGCCAAGACCCCGGCACGGACGATGTACTTCGATGGGTCCTACACCAAGAACGGCGCGGTGCGGAGTCGCCATCATTTCTCCGCCGGAACAGACTTCGATACGCCATCGTTGTTGCTCTTCGACGCGACCAACAACATCGCCGAGCACGAGGCTCGTCAACGGTCTCCGATCGTTGCCGACTCTTTCGCCGAATACGCCAACGGGACTCCAAGCTTGTCGCCGACTGTGTCATGAAGGTGCGGAGCTCCGAGACGCCTGCATGGTCGCAGATCGTCGAGAAGCGCGCAGCTCAAGAGCGGTTCAAGGGTTTCGAGCTCCACCATAGCTACAGACGCTACAACGGTGAGGCCGATTACCTAGCTAATCTTGCCTCCAGCAGAGGGCCAGTCCCACCTGGGATCTTCGTCTGCGACCTTCTGCAGCCTTCCGTCCAGTTGGACTCGGCGGCCGAGCGGTCTCCCGACCTACCGAGCACGGTCACCCCAACCGCCATGCGGTCGGGCATAGGCCTGGCCGGGTCGGGCCGTGGCGTGCTAACAACTGAATCCGACTCGAGGAAACCTTTTATCGACCGTCGCGACGGGTCGCTTCCGCCGACTCGACCGAGGCCCGACGCCGCGCTCGTCGGGCGAAATCCTTCGTTACGGGTTGGGCCGGACCTCTACAAAAGGAGTCCCTCCGGGGTCCTCCAGAGGTGCGTTCTGGCCGACCAAGGGAAACAGCTGCTGCTCGATATCCATGGTGGAGTCTGTGGTCACCATGCCGCACCCCGGTCCCTGGTAGGAAAGGCCTTTCGACAAGGTTTCTACTGGCCGACCGCCGTGTCCGACACCGAGCGCATTGTACGACTTGGCGAAGGATGCCAATTCTTTGCCCGACAGACGATCTGCCACTCAGCCTTGCGCACGCATCCCCATCACATGGCCGTTTGTAGTGTGGGACTCGATCCGTCCTGCCCTTCAAGAAAGCGCCCGGGCTTTACTCATCTTTCGTCGCGGTGGACAAGTTCACCAAGTGGATAGAGGCAAGCCGGTCGTGAGCGTCATGTCGGTACAAGCGCCACCTTTCTTCGCGACATCATCTTTCGGTTTGGAGTCCCGAACTCTATCATCACCGATAATGGGACGCAGCGATTCACGGGAAGGAGTTCCGAGTTCAAGCGACGACTTCAACATCCGCGTCGATTAGGCGGTGTGGCCCACCCGCGACGAACGGTCGTCGAACGCGCAAACGACATGATCCTCCAAGGACTTAAGCCACGGATCTTCATCGATCAAGCATTTCGGGGCGATGGGTGGCCGAGATACCCTCCGTCCTCCGAGCTTCATGACCACACCGACAAGGCGACCGGGTTTACGCTGTTCTTCATGGTGTTCGGCCTTGGTAAGCCGCCCCGCCAACCGACCCGAATATGGCGCCCAAGACTACAAGCCGACGAGGCTCTGGGCTCGCCGCAACAAGACGCCATC